>CM069455.1:1682490-1786989 GCA_035610835.1 Ophiura sarsii
CTCTATTTGGCTTCCCCGTTGGATTCCTCCGGACGTAACTTAACAGGCGCACCTTTTATCCACGTGTATAATGTATCTTCCGTCTTTCAACACATCCTTCTTACATACCTTAAGAGGACCGGTGGAAAAAACATTCTGGATTGCAACTTTAACTATCATGACTTACCAAATAATATACCGCCTTTCTATCTAAATGCACTAAGGCTTTGGGCAGAGATCAAATATTCAGAGCCAAAGAACGGCATCGATGCGTGCAAACAGATAATTTGGAATAATCAGTTAATTTTAATTGACAAAAAGTCGGTTTATTATTCTAAATTTGCAGAGGCAGGATTTCATACATTATACGATTTTATTGATGGTAATGGCAATTTTAAAGTTTTTTGTGAACTGGTCTTAATAGTATTGATTATATAAGATGGTGTGGTCTTCTTAATGCCATTCCAACGGAATGGCGGAGATGGATCCGTAATGATCACAACGTGCCTGACAACAATATAGTTCTGGCCTCAATTTGTTACAAGGCTTCACTCCAATCTTGAAATCAAGTCACGTGACCTGTATCTGTTGTATACCAAGACAAGGGAAACAATACCAGTCAGTCAATTTTATCTAAAAAACAAGTATGATATTCTAGATAATGAGTGTAATCTTTATTATGCCATACAAAGCAACATTGGACTCTAAATTAAGGTGGTTTCAATATAAAATCACGCATAATATATTGCCTACCAATTCGTGGCTTTTGAAGGTGAAAGATTGTAAATGATAATCATTGTAACCTCTGTAACCAGAGTGAGGAGACAATCCACCATCTTTTTATCGATTGTATTGTTACAAATTCATTCTGGAACGAGATGCAAGCTTTATTCAGATTTATACCAACATGATCTATTTTTAACAAATTATACGGTGTATATGACAAAAAGATTTCCCACCGCATTACTATCAATCAGATATTACTCATTGCCAGAAGACATACCGTATATAACCAGCATTTGGCACGTTTTTATCTGGTTTTTATCTCTGATATACAGTGCGCCATCTCGCGATCAAAACGTCTTTTAAAAGTTTAATCTTAAAGGCACTTCCGAATCTCAACTGTTTGCAAAAGTCACATTACTCGCTACATACCCGAGATCCGCGTATACATCATATAAACCCCATGATGTAATGTTGATAGCTCGCGTACCGAAAGATTGGCTACAAACAGCAAAATGTACGAACAAAATGCATGTCTAGAAATGTTTCGAAAAGTCATTCTATTCATTTGAATGAAACCACGATTATAATCTGAAACAACATGAAATCATTTATTGGGCGAGAACCCTATGTTAAATACATACAAAAATAGAAATATAAAAGCATTTTAACTTCCTATTTATAGGATAGAACTATCATTTGAATTTATGTCTGTTCAACTATTACCATTCAGTGCTCCGATAGCGTAATCGGTAGCGCATCAGACTTACAATCTGAAGACCGTGGGTTCGAATCCACAGAGAATGTTTTGTTTTTCCCGTTACTATTATATTTAGTAAATGTAGAGATTATTTTAATATCGTTCAATCATAATATTATTTTGATTCCAGATACTTTTCATTTTATTTAATAGAATGATATTCTTACAGATTCAATGAGGTTTTAATTTGAATGTACTTATGTACTATCACTTCATGGGGGTGCATGTACATATACATGTATAGGTTTAATACATGCTTAGCGTTGCGTTATTGAATTATTGCAATACCCCGCCCATTGTTACACCATGGTTATTCACGCAATAATCTATCAGGCCAATTGTTATTGAAAGAAGTCAGCCGTCGTTGAATCGATTCTTATTTCCCATCTGATCTGTTTGTAGTCAGAAGTCAAGGCATGAAAATACCGTCTATTTTGTTCGCCCCGGCCCGCCAGTAAATCGAGATTTCAAGAAAACAAATATAAATTGGGTCCATTTACAACTCGCGATTATGACGGATTGCCTCCATCAATTGTGATCATCTTAGGCTCATTTTGAAGGGGAATTCCTATTTATTTAGGACATTATTTCCGATTTCACAAAAAACATGATTTTTGTTTACTTTTTTGGAGTCGATAAAGAGGCCTTTTCAATGCGATCGTAAATATCATAATTTTGATGATTTTTAGACGTCGTAGCAAAAACTTTGTGCACAAAGAAATGTTCCTAACGTATTACACTTAATCAAAAATATGTTTATTTGTAATACATTTTTGGACAGGGGTCAGGGCCACGACTTTTATTCACCTACAGTAAAATATACGCCATTTTCCAACCTACAGAGACTTAACCATTTTTCTAACAAAAGGTATTCATCAGGATTCGAACCGAGGAGGGGAGAATCCATTAGATTAACTAGTCCATAGTCGTAACCGCTCGGCCATAACTACTCAATGACGTGTTTATGTGTTCTCTACATAATGAACTAGTGGTAAACTATTAAGTATTCGACGACATTTTAGCCAAATTGAACCCAGTTTCTAAATTGTATTTTAAATGTGAAAACGGTGTCGCTGCAAGCTAGTTTTGGATTCAATGTAAAGAGCAATACATCGATATGATCATAAAAGGTTATTAATTTAAAGCTTTTTAATGAGACAGGGGTCAGGGCCACAGGAAATATACCTTATTTTTTCAGTAATGACAAAAACATCTTCTTCAGAAAATGGCATTTTCAAGAAGAAGCGTCCCTGCAAACATGACTTAAGCATATCAAAATAATGGATTAATTATTTTATTGCTCCCCTTAGTAAAAAAAACCCCTAGTCACATGGCGTTGAACCACATTTAAATGCCTTGATGTTGGCATTGTATAAGGCTGACATTTTGGGCATATTGAATTGCACAAGATCGACATCCTCTTTTCAAGGGAAAACAAAATTGCGTCGTATACAATAGACTCACTCAACCGTTGGCATCTGACTAGGGGGAGGGGGTGGGAGGTGGGTACCGCGCCATTTTTGTCCCGAAGCAATGGTCATGACGTCATATTTTGGTCTATTTTCTGAACCTTTGTATTGGATTTACGTGCAAAATATATGCCCTTGGCATCATACTTTCCCGGGTGTGTGGGTGCACTTTAAATTTCAGATGTTCTAACATGGACGGATATCTAACCAATTTAATTTTTAAAAAAACCACGATCCACACACCTCAGAATTGCAAAAAAAGCATAAAACAAGTCCACTTTTTGTGCCTTTGAACAGAGTGGCGGCCGGGAATGTAGAATTTAACACAGTGCATTAACCCATGACCCATGATATAAATACATTATTTGCAAAGATTTTTCTCATTAGCACGGTTAGTGTAGTGGATAGAACGTCGACATTGGGAGCGAAAGGTTGTGGGTTCGAGCCCCATTAGGAGCACTTTTGTTTTATATGCTGGATTTGCTTAGCCTGCCGGCATCATCTGTATGCTTGCCCACACGGACACCATGCACCACTGCTGGCGTTGACCGTATAAATTACGCCATTTTTTTCTCTCGAAAATGTCACAAAAATTTACCGTTCTTTTAAAAATAAGGAGTATAATCACATTTTAACACATTTTGTGCGAGAGAAGCACACACATTTGGCAAAAATGGCACAATAAAAATCCGTGGTCCACGACTATAATTGTGATAGTTTTATTATTTAACCATATCCATTTATTTATAATAACCTTATTTTTAAAAGAACGGTAAATTTTTGTGACATTTTCGTGGATCTCTGTGGCGTGCATAGGTTGGCCATGTCGTTGGCAATCGGAAATCACAGAGCATTTCGTTAAAACAGTGTAAATTATTTTTTCAACGATACGTATCACGTGATAACCACGATCGTTTTCGCAAAATATCGCAAAATGGCGCGGTACCCCAACCCACCCTACATGTAGCATCTGACTGGGTCTATTTCAACGAAGCTACAAACATGACAAACAGATAATATGTTGGTACATGCACATGACCGTACAATCATATACGCCTAAACATGGGAAATTAGAATATCGATTCAATGACGAAACGATCGACTCTTTTCATAATGGCACAATTGGCCTTTCCCGGCTATAGGGTCTCAATAATTCAATGTACGCATCGCTGACCATGAACAAGTAAAAGTTTAACTGCATTCAAATTATTGAATTTAGACAATCATTCAAATTAAAAGTATCTTGTCCGTGGATTCACAAATATTATGGGGAACGATAAACAAACCCAACATAAAATTACTAAATCTAATATGATACTAACGAAGACAAAAAAACATTCTGGGTGGGATTCGAACCACCGGCCTTTCGATCATTAACCCAATGCTCTACCGATTGACCCAACGGCGCACTGTTGTTACAACATAAATAGATTTAAATAGATTACTATCCCATAAATTGGAAGTTAATAATGCTTTTAAAATTTATAGTTTTGTATGTTTTTAACATAGGGTTCTCGCTTAAAAATTGATTTGATGTTGCTTCAGATTGTAACTCTGGTTTCATTGAAATAAAGCGGAATGACTGTTAGAAACATTTCTAGACACGGATTTCGTTCACATTTGATGTTTGTAGCCACTCTTCAGTATTGCATCATGGGTTTTATCACACGTGTACGCGGATCTCAGGTATGTAGCGAGTCATGTGATTGTTGCCTGAGGGCAAACATTTGAGATTCGGAAGTGCCTTTAAGATTAAACTTTTAAAAGACGTTTTGATCGCGAGATGGCGCACTGTATATCAGAGATAAAAACCAGATAAAAACGTGCCAAATGCTGGTTATATACGGTATTATATATATCAGCCGATGTCAAAGTCAAATCCATCAATCCACGCCTTTAAAAATATGATTAATGATACAATAAAACTTGAGTATGAGTGCGCACAAAGAAGGTCTAAACTTGATATTCATATACAGAAATGGCACATACTCCAAAACCATCTTAAGTAATACCATGTTTTCCGCTACCGATGGATTTTACAATTTTGGTCTTGTAATAATGTGGATACACATTAGAGCGATTGTATACCACCGTTTTTTCACATTTGGATACATGTTATGATTGTATATCACCATGTGTCGCATTGGGATACATATTTTTATTGAGGGTATTATATATGCATTTGTATTACTCTGTATTTTTGTATTTTTTCTGTATCTGTAAAATGTCTTAATGTGCTGCAAGTTTCAAAAAATAAAAATCAATAGAAAAAAGAAGTGTTTCTATAGATTCATGAACAGTTTGCTATTTAGACCTATTTTGGACCACCCTGTATTCAAAATAAAAGGAACTTTAACGATATTCATGTAGTTCATTTTGATAACCATTTTCTTTTAAATTGAATAGTCCATGCTAACTAAATTTCATAGAATATTATATACAAACCTTCCATTTTATGCATTATTTCATCATAATTTTAGACACCCTGTACTTTTCCTGTGCACCTAGCACCTTCTGCGGTTGTTCTGATTTTGGTGACTATCTTCATCTAAACCCTAATTGTACAAACTATCAAAATATTTTGTGAGGAGCAAAAACGATCAACTTGTTTATGTTCCACCCTGTAAAGATCTTACACACCCTGTATAATTTGATTTTTTTCCTTCAAAAATGAAAAACCTTAAATCATAAGCTTTCCAACAATATCTAGTTTGTGGGTAATTAAGTATGTAAAACTTAAGTTTTGTCCCGTTTAATCAGAATTGGTGCATTTCTCAACATTATTAGAAGTGAAACATTTTTTGGACCAGTTTGTGACTCTGACCACTCTGGGGGAGGGGGGGGGGGGGGGGGGGGGGGGGGGGGGGGGGGGGGGGGGGGGGGGGAGGGGGGGGGGGGAGATAGACAATAACTCTCTATTCATATTGTTCTTTTCATTTGTTCTAATTATAGATATTGTCGTTATTCGTTTGATGTGACAACCATCATTGAAATATCTACGGGTTATCATTTATTACCCATACCCATGAAAAGAGCGTAAACATGACAGTAATCTATTATGTACAACTCGAATCTTTCTCTCTAGGAAAAGAGAATCGCAACAGAAGGGGACACACACGATACTGATGAACTAATGGTTAATTTTTACAAGACTGTTTAAATTAATTATTTGTTTTGATTCTTTATTTGATAGATATAGGCATATTAGTGCAACGATGGAAACTGCATCATTTGTATTTAAATGGTCACTTCTTCATCAATATTGGTGCTATTGGTTATTGGTTATTATGTCCCACTGGCATATAATAATTGATAAAAAGTGGGACTTATCACTATCATGTATGGCCGATTGTCGTCCCTATTGCGCATGTTATAAACTACCACTCCAGCGAACAAACTGTTTGTGCATTTTCAGTAACGTGCATTTTGATCAGAATACTGTGTTTTTCACTGGCTATTACTCATTTACGGTGTCGTTGCATGTGGTGACGACTTCTGCAGTTTATTAACTTATGTACTTATAAGTATACTCGAAACGGTAGTTTATTAATGTCTTTGTCAACGTCTGAGCAATAGAGAGACCAAACATGGATATAAGTCAGCGAATCCATTTGATATGCTTTCTTTTAGCTGCCGTCGGTCCACTTAGTGGTAAGTATAGAGTTATCTTCAGAAATATGATGTTTAGGTTTAAATCCAAAGTTAAAACATAAATATAAATGATGGCCAAGATATTTAATGAGATCTTAATTAATCAAATAGCATCTTTAAAACTGTTAAAGCTGGCATACTAAACTGCTCACAAAAAGTATCGAAACACTTAGAAATGATCCAATATATAACGGCTCGAAAGGGTATGCATTAATTGAAGCAAATAACCAAGTGCATAATTTTGTTCTGCGTATTTTGACACCTCGATCGATGAGATACGATGTTGCGGAACGGAGTTATTGTCATTTCAATGGTCGTGGGTCCAGTTTCAAAAGTGGCAATCATCCTATAGAAAGAGGTTTGCATTACTGTTTAGAATGATCAGATTCGTGATTTTCAATAGGAATGAGTGTCACTTTTGAAACTGGACCCACGACCATTGAAATGACAATAACTCCGCTCGGCAACATCGTATCTCAACGATCGCGGTGTCAAAATACCCAGAACAAAATTATGCACTTGGTTATTTGCTTCGATTGATGCATACCTTTTCGAGCCGTTATATATTGGATCATTTTTAAGTGTTTCGATACTTTTTGTGAGCAGTTTACATTGGTGGTAGTTGATCACAGACGATCTGGTCATACACCTGTTTAGTTGATAACAACATGTATGTACCGAGTTAACATAGAGATATTGTAACCATTAGAGGTCAAAACGTTATTTTCACTTAAAATACCCTTGCAATTTAGTGAAATGACATAGGATCGTCAGAATTAGTCAACATATTCGTAGTTCGGTTTTTAAAATGAAAAATTATTTGGGGTAACTAGGGCTCAAAATGTTAATTCTCAATCATTTCACTCAAAATATATCAAAAGATTCCTTGGATCCAAAAGGGGTCACTAGGGTCAAACTGTTAATTTTTACTCCTTTCTCTATGTATTTTGTCTCAGCGGAAATAACTGATGACCGTCAGAATTGGTCCAAATATTCCTTTGTAAATTTCATGCTCATAATGGGTATGGCAATCAAACTGGTTGCTGTTGGCAACATTTCCATTTTTGTACGCAAAAGAAGATTAACTTGTAAATATCTACATATCCAACCTGCGTAAAAGGCTAGTGACAATTTAAACATGTTACTATCGCCATAAATGCAGGGAAATAAACGCTACTGCAAGAATGACAGTTATTTTATTCTATTTTTAATAAAAAATTGTATAATGTTTGTTATTACGTCGTTATCAAGGTCAAGGCAAATTATCTGCAGTCCGTGACCGTGACGTTAAACTATTAGAGGCCATTTGGTCAAATGGCTATGGAATTCGAAATACCCATCCAGCATAATTATCCAGATAACAAAGACTATAATTAAGAGATGGGAACGTGCTTTGTTGCAAGTTTTTCAACCAAAACGTTACACTATTAATATTCTATGACGACCGAGTGCACCAAATTGGCGTAACTTACTAAAGAGGTAAACTATAGCCTAGGACATGTACGATTTGACCTAGACAAAATTCTCTTAACCTCTTCTCGCCCGTCTTCTCGATGACATTCCAAACAATGTATCAAAAATCGGCCAAAATCGAATTAGTCGGGTATCTACAGAGGGTTAGTGTGCACCCCCAGGACTCCCCCAAACCAACTTTTTTTACTTTCTATTATGATCCTAAGACATAATCAGGATGTTAACACAAATATTTTCATATTGCTAAGGGGTTATGCAAGATGGCGTCCAAAATGGCCGCCATAACTGGTCAAATCTCATAAAATGACATATAGCAATCAAAATGTATAGTGAAAGTATAGTTTTAATAGTGGGATGTATGTATTAGACCACTAGACACTCATATCCAGAACTTTTGCTCTGTTAACACACCTAAATCCAAGATGGCCGCGAAAATGGCTGCCAAAATGGGTAAAATTCCATATATTGGCATATATAAACCAACATGTATGATCAGAGTATAGTTTTAACAATGGGATGTATGTGATAGACCACTAGAAACTAAAATCTAGTATTTTTGCTTTGTAAACATACCTTAAAACCAAAATGGCCGCCAAATGAATGGTCAAAAGTGGTCACAATTCTATAAACTAGCATAATATCAACTGAAATGTATGATAAAAATATAATTTTAATGATGGGCTGTATGTGTTAGACCACAAGTAACTCATATTTAGTATCTGTGCTCTGTTACTATAGTTCAAAATCCAAAATGGCTGCCAAAATGGCCCCCAAAATGGTTCCTAAAGTGGTTGCAAAATTGTCAAATTCCATGAAATGGGATAATATCAACCTAAATGTATGATGAAAATATAGTTTTAATAATGGGATGTATGTATTAGACCACTAGTAACTCATATCTAGTATTTTTACTTTGTTAACATACTTAGAAATCCAAAATGGCCCCCAAAATGGGTCCCAAAATGACTGAACAAATTGTCGAAATTCCATAAAATGGTATAATATCAACCAAAATGTACGATGAAAGTATAGGTTTAACATTAGGATGTATGTATTAGACCACTAGAAACTTATATCCAGTATATTTGCATTGTAATAACCAAAATGACTGAACAAATTGTTGGAATTCCATAAAATGGGATAATATCAAATAAAATGTATGATGAAAGTATAGTTTTAACATTTAGGTGTATGTATTAGACCACTAGTAACTCATATCCAGTATATTTGCATTGTAATAACATACTTTAAATCCAAGATGGCCACCAAAATGGCCGCTGTAAATATACAAATAGTCTACATTTAGGATTTCTAAGTATGTTAACAAAGTACAAATACTAGATGAGAGTTACTAGTGGTCTAATACATACATCCCATCATTTAAACTATATTTTCATCATATATTTAGGTTGATATTATCCCATTTTATGGAATTTGACAAATTTTGCAGCCACTTCGGGAATTTTGGGGGCCATTTTGGCAAAAATTTTGGATTTTGAACTATGTTAACAGAGCAAAAATACTGGATATGAGTTACTAGTGGTCTAACACATACATTCCATCGTTAAAACTATATCTTCATCATACATTTCGGTTGATATTATGCTATTTTTTGGAATTTTGACCACTTTTGACCATTTTTGGTCATTCATTTGGCGGCCATTTTGGTTTTAAAGTATGTTAACAAAGCAAAAATACTAGATATGAGTTTCTAGTGGTCTAACACATACATCCCGTTGTTAAAACTATACTCTGATCATACATGTTGGGTTATATATGCCAATATATAGAATTTTACCGATTTTGGCGGCCATCTTGGATTTGGGTGTGTTAACAAAGCAAAAGTTCTGGATATGAGTGTCTAGTGGTCTAATACATACATCCCACTATTAAAACTATACTTTCATTATACAATGTGATTGCTATATATCATTTTATGAGATTTTACCAGTTATGGCGGCCATTTTGGACGCCATCTTGCATAACCCCTTAGCATTATGAAAATATTTTTGTTAACATCCTGATTATGTCTTAGGATCATAATAGGAAGTAAAAAAAGTTGGTTTGGGGGAGTCCTGGGGGGGGGGGGGGGGGGGGAGCACACTAACCCTCTGTAGATACCCGACTAAATTAGCATATTCCGAAAATTACCATTTTGGCTATATTTTCGCAACTATTGTTATTGATTAACACAATTTTCGGAAAGTATTATTGAATAAATCAGCAACCATGTTCAAATTACCGTGGAAACACACTTTTTGTATTGAAATATTATTGTTGTCTAAATATCCAAAATGAGGGTAATTCTTCAAAATGGCGTATTTTACAAAATGGCTGCCTTGTTTGAAAATAGATAGTTAGTTCAATTTGACCAGAACACATATACACATGGAAAAAAGTATCGCACCACTGCTTTTTTGTTGAAAAGTGCAAATGTGGCCACGAATTTTGCCACCATGGTGTGATATTAAGGATCATTTGTTTGCATAAGTTGTCCAACAAAATGTTGTGCAACAAAAGGGCCACATTTTAGTTTGTGACGTAATCGATGTAATGTTTTTCAAGGCCAAGGGGAAAATGCATGATTTTGTCCAAAAACATTCATGAAACAAGTTTGGGTATAACGCGATATTGAATAGACTTTAAAAACTTAAAATAGTCATTATATTAGTCACCGTTGATTTTGTTTTTGTTTATTTGACCTACAATCCTGGAAAAAAGTCTTGGAACACTTGCGTGTGATTAACGGACAAGTGTCACCCCACTCCCCCGTATCACCCCACTCCCCCGTACAATGTTGACCAAGGCCAGTGGCTCCTGCAGCTTGCCAGAGTGTCCCAACATTGATCGATGGGGGTGGGGAAGTAAAAATCTCATTTGAACAATTTCCGTTTATAACAGAAGACACTAAGTATCAATACATGCACACAATACCCAGCACGTGTGCTCAGCTCAGCGTTCGCGTTCCAAGGACTTTTTTCCAAGATTGTAGGTCAACACCTTCGCGATATTGCTTTTGTCATTTGAACTTCTTTAAAATTTGACCTATTTTGACCTTAGACCCCATAACCGTTGGGCGTACGAAAACGTGGTTTAATTTGACCCCAGATGACCTTTGACCTTGGAATACTTAATTGTGTTACCAAAGATTACAACTTTAGAGATTAATCATCGGGCCTCTCAATATCGCGTTATACCCAAACTTTTTCCATGCATGTTTTTGGACAAAAACATGCATTTTCCCCTTGGCCTTGAAAAAACATTACATCGATTACGTCACAAACTAAAATGTGGCCCTTTTATTGCACAACATTTTGTTGGACAGCTTACGCAAACAAATGATGCTTAATATCACACCATGGTGGCAAAATTCGAGGCCACATTTGCACTTTAAAAAAAAAAGCAGTGGTGCGATACTTTTTTCCATGTGTATATTTTCATTCATATTTTCCATGAAAAATAGTCGGGTGAAGGCTATACGTGGTTACCGTACACCCCAGGACTCCCCGAAATTCACTTTTTTGACTGCCTTCCTAAAACATATTTAGGATGCTACCAAAAATAATGTTGGTTTGCAAAGGGTTATTCAAGATGGCGTCCAAAATGGCCGCAAAAACTGGTCAAATTTCATAAAATGACATAGCAATCTAAATGTATAATGAAAGTATAGTTTTAATAGTGGGATGTATGTATTAGACAACTAGACACTCATATCCAGTAGTTTTGCTTTGTTAACATACCTAAATCTAAGATGGCCGCCAAAATTGGTAACATTCCACAAAATGGTATATATCAACCAACATGTATATGAGCAGAGTATAGTTTTAACAATGGGATGTATCTATCAGACCACTAGACATTCATATTCAGTAGTTTTGCTTTGTTAACATACCTAAATCCAAGATTGCCTCCAAAAATGGCATATATCAACCAACATGTATGATCTGAGTATAGTTTTAACAATGGGATGTATGTATTAGACCCCTAGAAACTCATATCCAATACTTTTGCTAGTTTTATGGCTTTGTTAACATACTTGAAATCCAAAATAGCTGCACCAATGACCCCAAAATGGCTACAAAAAATAATGTCAAATTCCATAAAATGGGATGATATCAACCAAAATGTATGTATTAGACCACTAGTAACTCATATCCAGTACTTTTGCTTAGTAATAACATACTTTAAGGCCAAGATGGCTGCCACAATGGCCGTTGTCAATGTAAAAATAGTCGTTACGAGTGTATATTGCATCGTATTCACCAAATAAATTTAGTATGTTCTAAATTGCTAAGCTATTGCTTTTAGTTGTATAAGACCCACCTCTGTGACAATTTTGATTCTGTATCACTTTCCAAAATGGCTGCCAGATGGTTCACGTTGATGTTAAATGACCTAAAACAGTTGTTTTGTATTGTAAATGACCATACTATGTAATACCAATACCCCAAATATAATGGACATCATTCACTATATGTGATAAAGCCTAGGGTTGTATTCCTAGTTTGAGTATTTTGAAATATCCAAGAAGGCTGCAAAAAGTTAAAATAACTTAAAAGCAGTATTAGTGCATTGTTAGTGTTACATTATTATTAAATTATTATATCTATAGCTTTTAATCCAGTAAACATATTTGTATACTTTTTTAGTTTATGACAAGGTATGATTGAATAGTATAGACTCCATTTTGACAATGTAATGTTATTAAGATGGCAGTCATAATGACCATTAAAATTCCCTCCGATTGGTCAAAAAAAAAATTTACCTCCAATTGGTCAATGAAATTACCTTCAAATGGTCAATACAATTACCAAGGTGGCCACCAATTGATCGGAATATGGTCATCTTGGATTTAAAGTATGTTGTTACAAAGCAAAACTACTGGATATGAGTTACTAGTCTAATAGATACATCCCATTGTTAAACTTATACTTTCATCATACATTTTGGTTGATAATATCCCATTTTATGGAATTTGAAAAGAAAATAAAGAAAATAAATATAATAATTTGGTCATTTCGAATTTCTAATAAACTAATACTGCTTTTCAGTTATTTTAACCTTTTGCAGCCATCTTGGATATTTTTAAATACTTAAACTAGATATACAGCCCCTAGGCTTATCATAGAAATATAGTGAATGCTGTCCCATTAGATTTGGGGGTATTGGTATTACATAGTCATAATAGTATAGGCGTTTACAATACAAAACAATTGTTTTAGGTCATTTACTTGGGGGGGGGGGGGGGCATTTCCCCCGATTTTTTTTGTCTCAGTTTATAGTTAATTTGTCCAGGTACCCCTTTTTATTCGCTTACATGTCCTAGGCTACTACCTCGCTAGTACGTACTTACGCCATAACTGCAGCATATTACTAGCGATGTAATTTTGAGAGAAAAACTGGAGTGCAAGATCACAATAGTAACTAGCGAGGTTAATATCCATATAAATTAACATCGTGCAACTTAAACAATATTTGTCGCATGCGCCAAATGTTTACCATATATCAGAGAGACAAACAATGACGATATTGATTTTCCGTAAAATAAAAAATGTGTCATGAGTTATAATTATTACACCTCATAAATATTCTTGAAGTAATCATGGCAATTCATTGGCCAATTCCTATCACAAATACTATTTCCCTAGGGAAATAGTTATGACTATTTCCCTACATCCTCATCCCCAGAGTCACAGTGAGGTGTAATAAAACAAAATACTACATTTTATGATCGGGGTACATTCTTTTCGATCGGTACTGGCTACGGGCCTATCACCCCTCACCCTTCGTGTTCGGGGTGATAGGCCCGTAGCCAGTACCTCGAGAAAATAGTTTGCTCTATTTCAAGTGTTAACACGGTAAATTTAAACAAAGGTTTTCTAGCACAGGGATTATTATCTCTATTGCAATGTCGAATAAGAACTGATACTATCGGCCGAGTGCACCAAACTGGCGTAACTTAATAGGGAGGTAAGCTACCTCCCTAGTAGGTATGCCCTAACTGTAGCGTAACTTACAAACGATGTAAATCTGAGAGCAAAACTGGCGAGTAACGCTAGAATAGTAACTAGGAAGGTAAATTTCCACATTAATGAGCATCGTCTTCTTACAAAATTAATTGACGCATATAACAAGTGTTAACCTATACTTAACTCTAAAATTCTGACGTGAATGGTCCTCCGTAATATGTAAAATGTGTCGTCACTCGCTAGGTCATACATGTAGGTGAGTGTAATAAAGAATCACGTTGAGTCGGCCTGCGTTCCGGACAAAAAATGACGCCATTGTTGTTTACCGCTTTTTCAAAAATAAGGACTATCATGACATTACAAACATATTTTGGGCGAGGGGCACATACAAATATTGCACAAAAAAAGCACAATTTAAATGACAAACACAAGCATCCGATGGAAACAAGTAGTTCAATGGTATACCATTATAACACATCTCTTAACACAAATACTTCCGTGGCTTGGGGTTCCAACCCGTCGGCAATAACGATGTTGAAAACATCGTGTATACCGCCCTCTAATTACGCTCAGGACAATCCGGTTAATGTTTGTCAGACAATTCAAGTGGGGCTATACAGAGCTTTGACACAGTTTCGTCCGGGCTTAGACTCTCGACAAGCTCTTGCATTGTAGTTTTCAATTCGTAAGCCAACGCATCACCAAACCACACATGAATGAATTGACAGAAAGACTTTGATAAGTCTATAAAGGTTATCAGCGGACAGCTCTATTTCGATATCGCCATATCTCTGTTGTTCCATGAAGTGATATATTTTATTTGTGCCACCCCCCCCCTTTGACAAAAAATTGAGCGAAAAAATCGGGAAGGCAAAAAAGGGAAAGGGGAAGAAAAAGGAGAAAAGAGAAGAAAAAAGGGAAAGGGAAAAGGTGAAATGGGAAAAGGAGAAAAAGGAAGTGATGAAAAGGAAAATCCACAATGCGTTTACCGGGCTATTTAATTAAAGAAGCATGTAATACCGGGTAGAAAGAAAGCAGTTTTACTACAGGGCAAAGTGGTCGATTTCTGCCCGGGAAATGGAGCTAGCCCGGGTCAGATCAGATCAAACCCCCCTTCTTCCATAAACAATCGACAATGCTGACTTTTCATGTCAAAATTACATCCAAATTAGCTGTCCGTTAGCTCAGACTCTCCCCGCAATACGAACAATCTTTCAACCTTGCTATCATGGCTGCCAATACCTGCGTGGATTCTTCTTTTTTGGGGGGGGGGGGGGGGGGGGGGGGGGGTGCGGTATCATACTTTTTGAAAGTGACGTTTTTACTATCTTATCTTATCTATCAAACCGAATCCGATGCTGAAGTATTGTGGTTGAAATTGGAATTAACTGTAAAAGTTAACTTGTAATATTCCTATGAATTTTAATAGTTTAGTTCGCCCTGAAAATGACCTCTATTCATGAAAGTTTGCGAGCGGTAACCAAGATCTATAGTGATTTGACAAAGAGTAAAGTAAAGTAAAGTAAAATATTTTGTATCAATTTTAAATATGTATACAGTGTCTGTTGATGTACGTGTTGTATTTTTGTTTTTCCTTAGGACCCCTTCGGAAATAAGCCTCCGGGCTTAAAGGGTTATCCTGTTTGTATCTCCCCAATTTTGTGTGGTTTTGTAATTTTAACTGTATCTTAAGATTCTTTATATTATTATCATTGTCATTGTTATATATATGTGGAGATACCGAAATAAATCAAATCAAATAAATCAAAAGCATCGGTTGAAGAGTTACCGAATTATATAAATTGTTGCCAGTTAAATTTTACTACAAATTTATGTCTGTAAGTAAAACTTCTTTCGATGGTTTTTCTTTCAGGGGGACTTTTTTGAACACAACATAGTGGTGATTGATCAGCTTTTCATTTGATATGAAACACAATCTGACTATATCACAAACTATTTGAAAATATGGCGATTGAAAACAAATTTCCGATTTTTTTTTTGGGCAGGTTAAAGGCTGTCCCAAAATTATTAGTACCCATCGATGCCGAAAATTCATTTTTTTCATCATCAAAATCAATGTGATTATGTCCGTTATTTAAACATCCTCTTTGTCATACTATACCCGTTCATTAGAATTTTAGAGTATGAATATCGGTTTTATCAAACTCCTTCATGTAAGACATAGTGATTTCACCTTTTTGACAAAGTGCAAAACAAAATGTGTGCGTTATTACAGCTTGTTTGAAAGAAACACATATATTCTCATAATCTTGTGCTTCTTTCTGTTGTAACCGTTATTAGTTATGGTTGTTCAAATCATTATGCATACATGTATACAAGTATAGATTTTTGGAAAGAAAATGGATCAGAGAATCTACAGTCAATGTTGACCAAAAATCACGAAATTGGTCAAATTTGAGTTAGAACCTTTTATGTACCGATAGAGGGCTCACTCACCGTGACTGTTCCCCATCAGACTGCTCCCTAGGGGTGGGGGGGGGGGGCACCGCGCCATTGTGCAATATTTTGCGAAAACGTTCGTAGTTATCACGTTCTCTTTTCATAATCGTTTCAACTCCTCGAAACGTCTAATTGTGTGTGAAGTTATGTAAACAAAAGTATTTAATTTTAGGGGGGCTTTTTAACGTCTAATTGTGTGTGAAGTTATGTAAACAAAAGTAATATACTTTCTTGACCCCTTTATATCCTTTCTTTCTACATTTAAAAACATTTGCAACTTTAGGATATTTACACATGTGATATTCTCCAGATCTTTGAAGCCACCTCTTGAGTGACTTATTGAAAATTCACAGATAGTATGGGCGATATATGAAGTTGGGTTTAGATCATGTTTAATGAACTTTATATTATTGATAGATATGCAACAGTAAATATATACATGCAGTACAGTCATCTTAAGGTGCTAAGTGCATATTGCATTTGATGGGTGCTATATTGTAGTGTGCTCAGGGATTTTAAAACCATGATAGGTTGTGGCTGTAACGACCGTAAAATGGCGCATGTTGCTTACTTGGGACATTGGTGGTTTGGATTTGCGATCAAAATTATCATTTAAAGAATGCTTCAACTTAACTCATTATCACGGGCATTCATTTGGTAGAGTTATTAGTTTATGAATTTGCAAATAACAAATTATACCATTTCTTATTATATCTAAAGACACTCGTCTATTTGTAAGACACGAAACGCCGATAATTGCGAATTCAAAGATGGCTACAGAAAACTGGGTAATGGCTAAAAACTAAAATGCAGTTTTGTCTTTTTTTCTGAAATGTTTTGGAGTTATTGATTATTACGACAAATGGTGGTATGTTTTAAAACATTTTGGTGTAACATTTATTACGTCACAGGCGTACTTGAATAATGTTTCATCTCGACAGAGTACTGAATCATTTGTTGGGGTAAGTGGTCCGAAGGGGTATGGGGCAACTGGTCCACCTGCAAAAACGTAATCAAAATTGTAAAATTAATTTTGAAAATTAGTTGTTAGTGTCAATAGCTTGACTCGGTATTGAAATGTGAATAGAATATGAAATATTTCACATTCTTTCTAGTTCTTAGACATTTTTGGGGTATTTTTGGTCTAATACCACTATTTCTGCTATTAAATGATTACAATATGATATGATTTAAAACCTCGGTATTATGAATTACATCTGTATTATATTTTAAATGGTGTCTGTAAATATATCTTCAATGACGAAATATCATGATTTATGTATTTTATTCACTGCTTTTTGTGCATATTAACCGTTGGGTTATCATTGTCATATTGACTAACTTCCCTGTAACATGAAAAGCTGGCTAAATATCAAGATGGTTTATTATAAGTCCTAAATGATGATTATATGAAGTAAATAAAATCATTAAAGAAAGGGGTATAAAATATATGAGGCGTCTGAATATCACAATTATGTAACCATTTAACTAGGTTCATACCGTTTTATCTAATAAACGTGCAGTCGAAAATTGCGCTTGCTGTACACCATTAGTATTACTGTTATTTACACGTTAACCACGAAAACTGTATAAGACATGGGTTTCATAAGACATGTATCATTTTTACATGTTAAATAATACGCATGGAAATGAGTTTGTAAAAAAAATACTGCCTAGTTACCGTGTTGTCAATCAATGATTTCTGTGTATTCTAACCGTTGGAACATATAGGACTAGTTGTCCCAATGATGGGGTAACTGGTCAGTGCCAAGTAAAGTTTTTAGTTAGCGGTAATTGGCCTTTTGTTTGGATATTTTTTAACATTGATTATATGTTATATGTAAACAGTTACATGGGTGATATTTTCATAGCAATTTCATAAATATTTACACGAGCTTTAAGCTTTTATATCATGAAATATGCTTAACCGGACCAGTTGCCCCATCCTCCCCTACTTAAATATAAAATTGAAAAACTGGTGAACATATGTACCCAATCCCCATTCAGTTGAAATAGACAAACAATTTAAGTTAAGAAATGAATAATCCTTGTGATAGATAAAATTCTATTTTGAACTATGATTAAGTTATCCCTTTAACAAATAAAATGCTAAAACAAATCACTGGGACATATCGATAATGATTAAAAAATCAGGAGGCTGACATAGTAAATGGGACAAGTCGAAACAATATTTTCGAACAAGGACCCGACAAGAATTACCGGATTATTATACAATAATGAAAAAAACCACACCTTGTAGCCTATGGTCAAGATACAAATAGAGCGAAACGGTCCATGCGACACAGGACATTACGCCTAAATTTCAAACGTTGCTTGAAGTGGCAAATTTGATATCCAATAAAGTAAACAAATCCAAACTTTAATAAACTAAACAAATTATATAGGTTTTGAACATGAATGTTAAGATTTGCCTAATTATGTATGTAAATATTTCAAGGATTTAGGCAAAATCTTTAAAAAGAGTACTACATTGTAGGGTATTAAATTGATAAGTACACAGACTATGCACACTCAAAAGATAAAATAAAAAATAAATAAAAATGTTAGCACATATTTTTAATTTGCATACTATAATTACGAAATGCAACAATGCACATTTATAAAGCATAAAACATGATGACATGAAATGTATTATTCAATCGGGATCTGTTCAATATCAATGTTTATTATTGTTTATTATTGTTCATTATTAAATAACAGAATAAAAGCTGTGTAAACAAGATAAACAGAAAGGTTTGACGAGTTGCCTGGTTGAATAAATCAAACGCATTCAAAAAGAGATTACTGCATAGCCGAATTGCTGAAAAGGTTTAGTCAATTTGATGTTTAACGCATGATGAAAGATCCCCAATCAATGCAGAACCGGTGCTAATAAAAAACCCTTTAAAAGGGAAATGCTTGTAAACAAGTGTGAAACATATTTGAGTTTTATGTGAGCAATTCCCATATCATGCATCCCGAAACTCTTTATAATAGGCTAACTATCATAATAATGTGCCCTGATTTGCATTTTAGGATACGATATCACATTTTTAGCTACGTATGATATCAGTGTCATTAATCGGTCAATCCGCAACGAATTTGACGACATAAATGACGTTCACATTGAAATCGCAAGTAAAAATTGTGGTTTTTCTTCAACCAATTCTGGACAAAATAGGCTAAATATCATAAAATGTGCCCTGATTTGCTTTTCAGGATATGATATCACATTTTGAGCTGCGTATGATATCTGTGTCACTAATGGGTCAATCCGCGACCAATTTAACGACATAAATGACGTTCATGTTGAAATCGCCGGGAAAACAGGGTTTTTTCCTAGCAATTGCGGACAAAATATCATATGATGTGCCCTGATTTGCTTTTAAGGATACGATATCACATTTTTAGCTACATGATATCAGTGTCACTAATCGGTCAATCCGCAACCAATTTGACGACATAAATGACGTTCACATTGAAATCGCAAATACAAATCGTGTTTTTTCCCCAACCAATTCCGGACAAAATAGATGGATACCTGTTTTATAAGTTTCCATTATTATTATCATTAAATATCGTGCCCTGATTTGCTTTAGGATACGAAATTATATTTTGAGCTACGTATGATATCAGTGTCACTGATCAGTCAATCAGCAACCAATTTGACAACAAAAACGTTCGCGTTGCCGTTGACATCAAGGAAACCCTTTTTCTTCTTCTTCTACCAATTACGGACAAAATAGACAAACTATCATATAAAGTGCCCTGATTTGCTTTTTAGGATACGATATCACATTTTGAGTTGCGTATGATATCGGTGTTACTGATCGGTCAATCCGCAACCAACTTGACAACATAAATGATGTTCGCGTTGAAATCGCAATGATTTTTTTCTCCAACCAATTCCGGACAAAATAAGCTAAATATCATATAATGTGCCCTGATTTACTTTTCAGGATACGATATCACATTTTGAGCTACGTATGATATCGGTGTCACTAATCGGTCAATCCGCGACCAATTTGACGACATAAATGACGTTCATGTTGAAATCGCCGGGAAAACAGGGTATTTTCCTAGCAATTGCGGACAAAATATACAAAATATCATATGATATGCCCCGATTTGCTTTTTAGGATACGATATCACATTTTTAGCTACATATGATATCGGTGTTACGATATCACATTTTGAGTTGCGTATGATATCGGTGTTACTGATCGGTCAATCCGCAACCAACTTGACAACATAAATGATGTTCGTGTTGAAATCGCAACGATATTTTTTCTCCAACCAATTCCGGACAAAATAGGCTAAATATCATATTATGTGCCCTGATTTGCTTTTCAGGATACGATATCACATTTTGAGCTACGTATGATATCGGTGTCACTAATCGGTCAATCCGCAACCAATTTGACAACATAAATGATGTTTGCGTTGAAATCGCAATGATTTTTTTCTCCAACCAATTCCGGACAAAATAGTCTAAATATCTTATAATGTGCCCTGATTTGCTTTTCATGATATGATATCACATTTTAAGCTACGTATGATATCGGTGTCACTGATCGGTCAATCCGCAACCAAGTAGACGACATAAATGACATTCCCTATGAAATCGCAAGGAAAAACAGGGTTTTTTTCTCGACCAATTCAATTTTGGACAAAATAGGCTAAAGTAAATATCATATAATGTATCATATAATGTGCCCTAATGTGCCCTGATAAGGACGATATCACATGTTGAGCTACATATCATATATCAGTATCACTGCAAGGTCAATCCGCAACCAATTCGACAACATAAATGACATTCGTGTAGAAATCTCAAGGAAAAATGTGTTTTTTCCAACCAATTCCGAAAAAATAGGCAAATATCATGTGCCTTTGTTTGCTTTTTAGGATACGATTTTGAGCTACGTATGATCAGTAACAGATTTGTGATCAAGAGACATTTGTTGTCCTAAAAGCAATGCCCTAGCACCATAAACATGATTTTGGGTGGTTAAATCTCGGATTAGAAATATCAAAGTCGGAAGTTGTAAGCTTAAAATGGTAAGTAAGCTTACTAATAGTAATACTACAATTTACAAATTCATTAATTGGTTAAACTAGTAAAACTAGCCAAAAATCACTCAAAAATAATAATACAGACAAAGATCAGGTGCAGACCTGTTCTAGAGTTAACTCTGGACAGGATATGAGCCCATAAAATGTGTGGTCCTGATTGATCAATTTGGAAAACCATTTAAACATTACAATTACATATTGACACCTCCCTGATAATACATTTCCAAACAAAGACGAAAATCAACGTATTTTTTATATATAATAATGTCCAGAGAATACGTAATATGGTTCAAACCTCATGATTTTATTAAAATTCCGATATTTCGGCCATAGGCCTTTATCAAGGTAGAAATTAGCGATGTGACTTGGCGAAGCTAAATAAACAGAAGAACGCGGGTGCAATTTTGGGCGAGTGCATGCGCGCGTACAAAAACGGCGCGGAAAACTAAAACGCGGCAAAAGCGGACAAGAACGCGGGCGTGTATAAGGAAAACGAAAACGCGGCAAATGCGGGCCGGGCAACGCGGCCCGCATTTTTTATATAATATTATATTATTTGTATATATTTTTTATATAATATATGGCGGAAAGCATACAATTTACAAATTAACCCTTCAGTCTACAAAAAAAACCCTTAACTCAAAAATGAACCGTATGAATTAAATCGAGTCTAAACCTTGACCTAAGATTATGAGCTGTTACGTGTTATATATAACAATTTACACGGCCCCCTTTCCATAGTAAGACAACTACTACGAAAGAACTATCACTCAAATCCACTAATACAAATGATACGATACGATGACACAGTACAATTATTCACTGGCGATGATATCCATCTCTCGTCCAATCAAAGCCATCGACACGGATGGCACACTTCTCGTCCAATCAATATGAGCGTATGAAAATATCGTTTGGCTTATCCCGTGTGAAAATTATACCAAAAAAGGTTCTCTGTGCTATGTGACACTCGGAGCCATAAATACCGCGTACCAAACTCAAGCCTTAATACTTGTTTGTCGTGACAGCAAAAAATGGCTACGAATTGGAACTTTGAGATATGGTCCAATGGAAACAGTTGCATCAAAAATATAATGGACAAGAATTTGCAACGATATCTTTTCCATTGGAGACACGGTTCGTGATACCAGACGATTACTAGAGAACCGATACGACTCAAATTATACCCAGTTTAACTGCAACTGGATGAGGATTTATCGACAGATATTTTCTTTTATATTGACTTGACTGGATAATAAAATTCCTTTAAAAAGGAAAGGGGCGGTCATATAAATTTGAAGAAAACAGATAGCAGAGTGTGATGTAGGTAACACATAGAGCGGTTATGTCATAAGTTTTATTTATCAATATAACATGAATGGAAATAATTAAATCCTGTTAATAATACTATAAAAAGGTCAGGACGATGTTAACGAGTAAGAACGTTAAAGGGTTTTTAGAATTCAAGTATGTAATACAACTTAAAGCTGGCCTACCACATGACCACGTTGTCAGACTTTACCACACACGAATGCTTATAAGATCAATATACTATACCTTTAAGCAAATCAGAAATAAAGTACCTTTTAAAGGCAAGCTACCACTTTGGGTTTCTAGCCATACCCAGTTCTCTAGGGGAATTAACAAAGTTACAATTTCTCCATTAGACTGTCAGTCAAGTAACAGGTTATGACCAACGTGGTAAACCAGCTCTAAGATGTATAACATACTTGATTCCAAAAGCCTTTAATGTTTTTACTCGTCAACATTGTCCTGACTGTTTATAGTATTATCAACATTAGTTAGTGATTTCCATGTTATAGGCCTATTGATAAATAAAACTTATGACATAAGCACTCTTTTTGTTACCTATATCACACTCTGCTGTCTGTTTCTTTAAATTTATATGACCGCCTCTTTTCCTTTTTAAAGGAATTTTTATAAAGCCTGGCGACAAACAAACAAATCGTCGTTGTTCTGACATAACGACACATCACTTTACTTAATTCTGTTGTGATGTGTCGTTATGTCAGAACAGCGACGAATAACTCTAAATCAAGTTGTATCACATTTTTTCAGCTGTAGATGGTTTAAAAGTAGCCCAATTGTGCGGCCTCACTGTAAACGATGCATTCTTGATATTTCCGATATAAATGATATAAAAGATACAAACGATAGTTTTGACGATATAAAAGATAGAGATGAGATGAGATGAGATGTAATTTTGCGACGATATATCTGATATTAATGATATCAAGGCCTGGTCTAATGCTAATGATTTAAAATTAAATGAGGACAAAACTGAAGTTATTCATATTACTTCTCGTTTCAGAAACTCTTCTCATTTATCACCTGTTGAAATTGCCAATGTTCCCATACACCCTGTAAAAAGTGCACGTAACCTCGGAGTAATTTTCGAGAGTGATCTTAAAATGAATGCCTATGTAAATAATATTTGTCGTTCAGCTTCATTTGCTTTATACAAGATAGGTCGTATTCGGAATTTTCTCAATCAAAAATCTACGGAAATACTTATTCATGCTTTTATCACGAGTCGCCTTGATCAATGTAACAGCCTCCTTTATGGTCTTCCGAACTCACACATTGCAAAATTACAGAGAATACAAAACTCTGCTGCGAGGCTTGTTACACGCACTCGTTATTATGATCACCTTGGTATTCATCACATTACACCAGTACTTCAGAAGCTTCATTGGTTGCCGGTATCATACCGTATTATGTACAAAATCATTGTTTTAACATACAAATGCATCCATAATTTGGCACCGGTTTATCTTCAAGAACTCATACATGAATACGAACCATCTCGAAATTTACGATCGGCTTCAAAACAACAACTTATCAGTGCCTCTGTGTCAACTTTAACCTATGGTCATCGTTCATTTCGTTATGCTTCAGCTGAACTTTGGAATCAACTTCCGCTTCACATCAAGAACTGTAAAACTCTTAGCCATTTCAAATCGTCTCTTAAAGGGGCGTGTACATCTCAAGTGTTTGTCCTGGACAAAAGTCACATGACTCCCTATGTATCTGAGTCTCCGTGTTTCCAAGTAATAATACCCATGGTGCAATAGATTCGCCGCGAATTTTAATCGATCAAACGTATGGTGAAATTTATTTACGAACGAAATAGGTGTCTAGAATCGTTTCAAAAAATAGTGTTATGCATTATAATGAAATCAGAATTACAATCTCCTTCAGCATAAAATCAACTTTTGGGCGATAACCCATGTTAAAAATGCACACCAATCGAAATATAAAGCATTTTAGCCTCCGATTTAAGAGATATTTGTATTTTGAACTCTATGTAATGCTTTTCTTCATAACTTTTATGTATAGCCTTCATTAGCTCAATCGTCAAAGCGCCGGCTTTACAATCATGAGGTCAGTGGTTCGAGTCCTGGGGATGGGGTTTTTCTTTTCTGTTTTGTTTTGTTATTACACTGTTTGTTTTTATAAATTGACAGGACTGCTTATCGTTCGCTATATTTATTGAATGTTAAATATGATACTTTTTTTCTTTTGCAATTTCACTGCGATAAAGAATGTCCTGTAAAAAAAAAAAAAAAAGGTTCTTGAAAGGGGGGGTCAAGAAAAAACCCCACCCTATTTGGGGGGGGGGGGGTCCAACAAAAAAAGATGTCCATGGCTCAATTGTTTCCAACCCCCCCCCCCCACCCACCAAAGTATTTATGAACACTCCCTTAATTGCTTTAGGATCACGTGAGCATAAAATAAATAAAAATGTTAGACTTGACTTGAGTGTCATATCGACTATAATCTAATTGAACGCAACTATACAGATAGGCCTATAGTGCTCATTATGGTTATTTCGATATAACTAAAATAAAATGATACGAGTTGTTCGGAATTTTATTTTATTTAAACCTTGACTGTAAATAAAACAGATACAAGTCACTGCCCGGGTCGATGACCTTTTCGGACCTTTTATTCACAATTTCATGGTTTCTTAAATGAGAAAACATTATACACATTTTGAACAAATACAATTATATGCGAGGATAGGCCTATTCGTTTGTGTTAATTTTCCACAAGAACAAATTAATTAGATGTTGTCCATATTATTGGTCTAATACATACATCACCTGATAATTTACAATGGTGTTTGATACAATGTACATGTATATCCCGCTGCATATAGTTTGCAATAGTGAACATTATTTTCATGACGTCAGTTTTCAGCAATGTCAAACATGTCAAAAGTAAAGGTATTTTTCCCCCGAGATTGACTACAGTTCTCTGTTGTCAATTTCAATGGTACAAAGATCAGGAAAAATTGTAGGTTACGCTATTGTTCCTTTTTTGCCAACTACCTTTTCTATTATATAAGCCAGTTTTAACACTTTCTGGCAGGCGTCAGACGACATTCTAAAATGTCTCAAACTGTTGTCAAAATTGTTAAATTTCATAACCATACTTGGAATCAGCATGTGAAATGCATTGAAATAAATACAAACATGCCTCGTATTGGTTCAGTAATCCTTGATATAGATTGGGAAAGATTTCTGAACATCTGTTTTTATATGGTAAAACCAATAGCCGCGTGGAAAGTGTTACGCAATATTCCGTAATTGTAGATTTGAATCTCAGCTACAAGTATATTGATATCAGTACCATATGTGTGGTGGCATGGAAAAACCATTCACATGGTCATTTTCTTGCAACCTGGTTTTTTCTTTGGCAGAGAGCTTCATACTCTAATGAATATAGGACTGTTTAAATTGTACAATCTAGAACTACAGTTATAGTATTTTAAAGACGGCAAGTTTATATGCAACACTAAAAATAGAAACTGACAATTCAAAGGTTCAAACTTCATGTACACAAAATCTTTTAAATTCTTTAATAATAATAACACTACACTGTTATATCTGAATAGCTTGTCATGTGAAAAGGACTTTGGATATGAACCTAGTTTTTTGCGATATTATTAACAATTGTAAGTTCTTCAGTTGCAAAATCTTTACAATGAGTTCAAGAAGGAGTAAGCTGGTTCCCATGACGCAAATTTTAGTTCATTCACCTCTGATTTGTTGGCAATAAATTTGATAACAAGGTTCAGAAAAGTACTAAAATAAACTTAACATCTGGAATTTTGCATAAAAAACTCCTGGAGACTAAAGTTCAAGGTATAATCTCTATTTTGGGACCAAAGTTGGAAAATTGACTTGGAACCCATTTGTTAGGAATATTTTGGTATGACCCAGATATCTCAATATTAACACTAGCGACTTCCGACGGGTTTTCCCATACCACCACACATATGTTCAGTGAAAACCAAATTTCCATTTAGTGTGAATTTCTGTGAAATAAGGTCAAATATAACCGGTCTAAATTTCAGATATCTCTTTCACTTCACAGACTGCAAACAATAGAAATGGCTAATTTGATATTAAATTGCATTTTGATTATCCAGATCCAGGTCAAGACAACCATTAAGCTTTACCCTCCCCTATAAGAAATACTGCAAAAGTAGTTTGTTTTTGAACTGAGATATATCAATTACAGGACTAACTGAAGATGATTCAAGTCTCTTCACGAATTGATTTTCTGTACGGTTGACTATCTGATTGGTTATTCTGAAGGTTGCATACACAGAAACTCATAAAGATTCTAAAGATTTAACTAGAGGCATCACTATATATGACATACATTTTACAATGAATGTGACCGATTAGAAATATTCCAGATATGCTAAAAGCATAGTAATACATTGGAGTTCATATTATGCTATCTGCAAGTACAAAACCTTTAACTCTTGCAATATGATCGTTCCATATTATATTTAGATATAATCCAACAGTAATTCCATTTTCTGTGTTGAAATCGCAGTCTTAGATCTATCGATACAATACGGAGAAAAACAGCAAAAACATGACTGTATACATTTTGAGGGTAATTTTCCGTTTTCGCTGTCCAAAATCTCTCTCTCTCGTCTTGACCACATCATACCGTTTTCGCTGTCCAAATTCTCTCTCTCTCGTCTTGACCACATCATACCACAGGTGAAACAGATATTTTATTTGTACTGTGAAACACTGTGAGACTTAAAGGCATATTATGTGATCTTTTCCAAGTAGCGCCCTCTATCATTGATTTTACTATGAAAGCAGAATGATTTTCTTGCAGATTTGCATTTTTGATCATAAATCATAAAGATCTTCTAAGTTACAGATCGATATGATTTCTAATTACTTCAAAATCATGCATGGTTTGAAAATAGATTGTACCGAGCGGTACAATCTTTTTTATTTTAAATTTTACTCTAAATTCACTCTAAAACTATGATTTTGAGGTTATTAGGAATCGTATCACTCTGTACCTTGGAATATATTCATGATTTATGATCAGAAAAGTAAATCTGCAAGAAAATCTGCTTCCAATTTTTCCAGGATTGAGGGCGTCCCCTGGAAAAGATCACAGGTGGGTATGCCGACTAGTTTTATGTTTAAACTCAACATTATAAACATGATAGAGGCGACCGTCGTAGCGGGTGCGCCAACAAGTGGCTCAATAAGTTGTAAAATAAGTTTTTAACATTAACAATTTCTGAGGCCCCATGAGCTATAAAATGTTTGATTGTATAACTCAAAACAATACACATTGAAATCACTTTCAAACATGGTAAACACGTGCTCATTCTTCAGATTCCATTCATGTGGGTTTTTGCAAAAGAAATTGTCAAAACTTCAGTGTTATGCTAACATTACATAAATGAAACGTATTCCAAAGTGTTCAGAAAACATTTAAGTCAAATGCGCAAAATTGTCTGTTTCCAATTTGGTGCATTTATTCATACACAGGCTATCACAAATGATATACCCATCGATGCCCAAATTTGAAATACCAGGGTTTGAGTAAAAACTAAGAATGTATCGCCATTTTATATGTTCATTCTGTTTTGAGACAAAATCGCAACTTAACAGTGGACTAACCACACACCGTTGCTTCAATTGCTTGACAAATCTACCACTGTTTATTATATGGAAGTGACTATACGACCTATCATCGGGTAGCCAATTGCTTCACCAGACTATACAACCTATGGTACCAGACTGTACAACCTATAGTTAGGGTAAGGGTAATGGTTAGGTAGGGTTATGGTCAGGGTAAGGGTAAGGGTAAAGGTAAGGGTAAGGGTTAGGGTTAGGGTTAGGGTTAGGGTTAGCCTTATGGTTAGGGTTAGGGTTAGCCTTATGGTTAGTTAGGGTTAGGGTTGGGTAAGGTAGGGTTAGGCCAAGAAAAATGAATTGTTTGTTTGTCTATGTCCGACCGACCGTGTACCTGTGGTGCCGACCGTATTCTTTTTTTTATTTTCGATTATTTTTTTAAAACAACATTTTTAGCAATTTGAACGGCCAAACGGACCGTTTTATTCCTGATTTCGTATGACATATTCAATCTGGTCTTTATAACACCATCCCCCAATGCGCAATCTCGTGTAACATGATGTTTATTGCGTGAACTTGGCACCCGCGGGGACTATTAAAAGGACTAAATGAAAATTGTTCGCACGTGCAAGTGATGTCATTTTTTATACTGTAAGAAAATATGAAGAAATCTAGTTACGGTTAATATTTGTTCCCAAAATGTTGCTCAACGGCATGAATATTAATTTCAACATAGTATAAAAAGTTGGGGTAGTTAGTACAGGAAAAATAGGTTTAGTAATACTCTCACGTTTATATTTCTAACAAAACTTCAACACAACGTTCTTTCGCTTTCTGTAATAATGGCGGCGACCTACACGGTATCTGCGCGTTGCAAACTTGGTACAAAAATTATATTTGACCGAGTTTGCAGTGTTGCAACCAATTCGACACTTACTTGGAGATCGAAATCAGCAGTGTGAAGGTGGCCGAGAGTAAAGCAGCAATGTCGCAAACTCATGAACAAGAGTTCTACTTTTATTGTCAAAGCGATGTGTTTTGTGTTTTGTGTTTGGACACAGTATCCATGCCGAATTTAAATTCCCAAATACAATATCCGTATAAAAACCCCAAGATCTTTTAACACTCCGACCTACCGACCCTACCTTTTGTTGGCCTTAGGGTTAGGGTAAGAGTTAGAGTTAGGGTTGGGGTTAGGATTAGGGTAAGGGTTGCTGCTGGATCATCGGCTGTATAGCTTTTCACGAAATAGCTGCACGGTCATTTGTATATAGCTTTTGCCTATAGCAGCTTGGATTATATTATATTGAGATCAAATTCAAACATCCTTTTCGAGCCGCGAAATCCGTGAACCGTCCTAGCTAGTTTTAAATATATTACTCAGAAACTACAAATGGTGGTGTATTTATTTCAATAATAATAACACAGGCACATTGATTTGTATTACATAACGGCTGGCATTTACTTTACCTTTACAAGTTTAGCTCAATCGATAATAACACACAACGAGTTTCTATTGTATTGGCCTGTTGCATGAGTAGGACAGTGCGGTGGTATACCGCGGTACATGTCACCTTTCATGATGCCATGCACACTAACCAGTCAGTGGAAAATTAAAATGAAATCGTAAATAATTCCACATTCCAAAATAAACTATAATGGAACAATAATGAATGATTATACGAAATGATAAATAATATCGAAAACTAATTTAAAAAAATGTATATAAACGATTAAAATAAAATGTCAAGCCGTGATAGGATTCGAACCCACGACCTCCGGTTTACTAGTCCAATGCTCTACCGCTGAGCCAACCATGCGCTATGTGAACTCGATAACAAACAAAAGTAATATGGTTCAACATACCACTCTTCTATAAATTAGATGTTTAAAATGCTTTATATATCTTAATCTTTGCAGTTTTAAGATAGTTTCTCGCTCAAAAGTTGTTTATTTACTGTTAAAGAATGTAATTCTGATTTAAATGTAACGAATAACACTTCTTTTTAAACAATTCTAGATATATTATATTTCGTTCGTACAGCATTTTGTCGATTTATGTGCACATCTTTTACGACTAAGAATTGCATCATGGGCTTTTTGCCGGGCACGCCAGGACTTGGGAGCGAAGCGAGTCATGTGATTTTTGTCCAGGACAAACACTTGAGATGTACACGCCCCTTTAAGACACACTTATTACTGGGTTTACTGGGTCGATAGAACCAGATTGAAAACGAAGCTTGCTCAAGCAAACTAGACCATACCATACCATACCAAGTGGGTGGTTCCCGTTAGTGTATTCACATCAGCATACAGCATGGCTAGGCAACAAGAACTTGGAGCAACATTGGGAGTTGATGTTTACTTTTAGTCTGATTTGATGTTGACTTTTAGTCCGATTTTTAGTACGGATTTCAGTACAGATTTTAGTAAGATTCTTAGTGCGTTTTGCCTCTGTCAAACTTATATAGAGCATATGGATTGCCGATGCAGCCGCTATTGCGGAATTTGGGCTTATTTTGGCCTGCGCAGCGTCTTGTATTTTTTTATTGGCAAACAGTAAGCGAGACAGTAAGCCAGAGAGAGCTTGAGGCTTGGTTTGGGAGTGTAAGTAGGCAACACTGAACACAGACACTACCAGCAGCGTAAAAATCTAGAACGTGGTTTCACATTTTATTTTATTTTTGAAGGACTGTGTTTAAAATCGCGATAATGACAGATTTCCTCAATGAAAATAGCTGAATTTGGTATCATTTTGAAGAGAAATGTATATTCATTCGTAAAAGTGAAATGTTTTGGTCAAAACAGTGAATTTACTTGTTAATTCTTCGCCCGATGAAATTTTGATTTTAAAGCACCGAAAGAAAATAAATTCGAGAGTAATTTTCACATTTTTATCGTCATCGCAGGAAAAACTTCCTGCTCAAGAAATAATACCTGTGTGTTATCCTTTCTCAATGTAAAGTCAAACAATCTTAAATTCAACTAAGTGAGTGAAGAACTCGGCGTTTATAGACCCATATATTCTGCGAAGATCTCAAAATGGCCGTTTTCATACCCCGGTTTCATACCCGATATCGGCAGTGTTGTCCAGCACATGTGGCTAGAGCGCGTATAAGACCCAATAAGTAAATAACTCTAAACACAGGGGATGTAACCTATATTAACCTCGGTACCGGCCCCGGATACACTATTACTTGCTCACGAATGCAATGGTTTACGTTTACTTTAGAGAGAAACAGGCTATGTATGAACTTGGCGGTGAAATACGAGAGTGCTGTGTGTCGTATAGTGGCCAACGAAGTCATTACGTAATCGAACAATAGAGTTTTCACACCTCTGTGTGAAGTCAATTATACTTGTTTAAAGTCAATGTTTGCCAGCAATAGGACCACATCAGTACGCGTTGTCCAGCTGTGCATCACAAAGCATTATTATTATTAGATTTCTATGGTGCATCAATAAAATTCAGAGCACGGTCAAATACACTACCACTCAATGGCCGTGCTCACTCATGGAAACCGATATAAATATATACTGTCCATTATGCAATAATGATATTGAGGATTTGAGACATTTCCTATTTCTATGTAGCGGCTTAAATCATATCAGAGTTGATGAATATCGCAAGCTTGAACATCAACTATTATTTACATAATTTAGAAGAATTTTGGAGAATCTTTAGGGACCGTTCATTATTTATGGTGGAGGGGGGGTTGGGACAAATTCGAGATTCGTGTGTCAAAATTACCTAACACCCCCTACAGCTGAAACTGAAAATTACATGACCCCCCTACTAACCAGTAGCTTTTTACACAACCCCCCCCCCAAAAAAAAAAACCCACAAAAAACCACAACTTGTCACATAGGCCTACTTAGGGGCTGTCTTTTTCTTTTGTCCATGGATTCGTTGGTAAGTTCTGTTTGTGCCCTCTGATTCTCTAAACGGCCAATGATTTAATGATACCCCATCTTTTGATCGTGTGAAATTATACCGTATTGCGAATATTTAATTTATACATTTTGGGTGGTTTTGTGAGTCTTTATAACCCGAAAAAAGTTAGAACATCCTGACAAAAACGTATGAAACATTCTACTTTTGTGAGCTTTGGTGCAGAGCTGAGAGTGAGACGAGGTCTATATAGCATGTCAATAGCCCTTCTAAGCACAATAATTGCAGCCGTAATAATAATTGCAGTAAGTTTGCTATTATGTGCTATTTGCGCAATTGTCAGTTCCAGCGCCTTTAAGGAGTGAGACGAGGTGAAAAGCATACAAGTAATTATCGTTTTTAATCATATTAATGTTGGATTTTGAAACATAGGCTAATTAACATGTTTTTATACACCCCATGGCTATAATGTTTTCAACCGTTGATGATCAAATAAGTGTTTTTTAACAGATCGTCCGAGCAGGGCGTGCACAAAAAAGCTGTTCGAAAGGTGTCTCGTCATAAGTAGCCTACATGTTTTGAAGTTGATAGGTCGTAAGAAAATGTGCGCGAAGCGCAGAAAAAAATTGGCATTTACACTCCAAAATAGCCTCTAAAATCACCTCAATCATCACCATCATAATAAAAGTTACACAACCCCCCCTGTTTAAGAATAAAAAGTTACATAGCCCCCCCTATTTCAACATATGAAAGTTACATGACCCCCCTATATTTTACCCAACCCCCCTCCAGCATAAATAATGAACGGTCCCTTATATCGGGTAGTCTAACAATAGAATTGTGTCTTATGCTAGGTCTTTCAAATGATGTTCTTACTGCAAGTGATGATTTTCACTTACTTCATATATTTGATGTGTTTTGTAAATCATATTTGAAACGTGCATGGACCGCACGTAGCATTAACCTTGCATGAATCTATGTTACCATGTAAATATTTGTATATAATATTTCCCTTTTTGTAATTTTAATAAAACATTGTGTAATGTTTATGGACGCATTAGTCGAGAAGATTCTTGCCACTGTTCCAAAAGTGTATGTCCTAATAAATAAATAAATAAAATAAATATTAGGCCAACAAAAATATTGTTGTGTTGCAGCGACCGACCGTAACAATCGGAAAAATAGTGTTTTTTTTGTAACTCACCGTGTTATCATAAAATGTTAGCTTTCAAGTGTTGGAAGAATTGTAAAAAAGCAGTAAAACGTGCTCATTCAATATAAATGACGGCACACGGTGACGACCCGTGGCTGGCTAAAAATATGTAATATTCTTAATATTTGAAACATGACAGTGTACATTTGGCCACCTTAGAAGTAAATGTTTTCAATTGGTGCATTGATGTTAAAATATCATGACACCCGGTAAATTGTGTATTTTTGTACCATTCGAAAATTGTAAATAAATCTACTTGTGAAGGGCACATCCACCCTCACACTCGCCTCGGTCTCCGCTTTCCCGCGGAGCTGCCCACCCCTTTCAGGGCTGGAATTACCAAATTCAGAAAAAAATAAGATAAACATAAATTACCAACACTAAACACTGGTCACTATATTAGGAAAGCGCAGTAACATTTACGCGCATTTTCCCGAATTTGCCTGAATGGGTAAATGAGCTGCGCACCCTTTTACAAGGCTGGATTTACCAAATTCAGAAATAAATAAGATAAAAATAAATTACCAACACTAATGCACTTATCAATTGCAGTCCCGGCCCCAGGGGACCCGGGGATAGCGGGGACATTTTGTGTACCAAAGCGTACACCCCCGCTATGTGTACTCCATCCCCGGCTATGGCCCGGGGTGTGCATGTGTACCCTAGCGCCCGCCCCCGCTACACTGCCCGGCCACTCCCCGGCTTATTTTTCAGTGGTGTACGCCCCCGCTACACGCCCCGGCTGCGATCTTTATTACCGTAAACAACATTTGATACCTGACGGAGTAAAGTGCATAGCACATGTACATTGTACAGCAATACATTTATACAGTGAGTGAGTACGGTTAATAAATTCGCGCCCCGGCTACGTGGGGGCACGTTTTGTACGTCCCCGGTACACGCCCCCGCATAGCCGGGCAACGTTTTTTGTACGATTGCGTACGGTCCCCGCATGGTCCCCGCTATGCCCCGGGTCCCTCGGGCCGGGGATGCAATTGATAAGTGCATAAACACTGGTCAATTAGGAAAGAGCAGTTACATTTACGCGCATTTCCCCCTAAAATAATAATTTTAGAAGCTTGTTCAAAGCCAAACTGTACCTCAATATGGCCATATATGTTGCATTTAATCATAAAATTAGCCATTTTCGGGGAACCCTATATACTTCCACATTTTAGGTACACAACTGATATATACACTATTGTTCTCGCACTTTAGCCACGAAGTAATTTGTCCCGATGTTCAGTCCCGTCGTCATATATTCTATATCGTTGATTGGTATCGTTCTTTAAAAGCCCCATCTATATTGACAAAGCCCTGCCCCTAATATTGTAATGTGGGACCGATAGCTAACCCATTTATATTGACAAAGCCCTGCCCCTTAATATTGTAATGTGGGACCGATAGCTAAAATATATTACTTGGCTTTATAAATGATTGGTCGTTCTTTAAAAGCCCCATCTATTGACAAAGCCCTGCCCCTTAATATTGTAATGTTGGACCGATAGCTAAAATATATATTTTCGGCCGAGTGCACAAAGGCGAGTAGCTGAAGAATAGCGCTACCTCGCTAGTAACTGAGGCCGCGTGGAGGTATCTTTAGCTATTGCCTCTTGCATTGTGGGACTGAAAGCTAAAACAGATGATGGGTCGTTCTTTAAAAGCCCCGTTCCGACAAAGTGTTAAGGTTTAGCATGACAACGGGATTAACAAAGCCCTGCCCCTTAATATTGTAATGTGGGACCGATAGCTAAAATATATTACTTCGTTATCATGGTTATAAATGATTGGTCGTTCTTTAAAAGCCCCATCTATTGACAAAGCCCTGCCCCTTAATATTGTAATGTGGGAACGATAGCTAAAATATGGACTTTCGGCCGAGTGCACTAATGGCGAGTAGCTGAAGAATAGCGCTACCTCGCTAGTAACTGAGGCCGTGTGGAGGTATCTTTAGCTAAGTTGCCTCTTGCATTGTGGGACCGAAAGCTAAAACAGATGATGGGTAGTTCTTTAAAAGGCCCGCAGTTCCGACAAATTGTTGACAAAGCCATGCCCCTTAATATTGTAATGTGGGACCGATAGCTAAAATATATTACTTCGTTATAAATGATTGGTCGTTCTTTAAAAGCCCCATCTATTGACAAAGCCCTGTCCCTTAATATTGTAATGTGGGACCGATAGCTAAAATATATGTAGCTGAAGAATAGCACTACCTCGCTAGTAACTGAGGCCGCGTGGAGGTATCTTTAGCTAAGTTGCCTCTTGCATTGTGGGACCGATAGTTAAAACAGATGATGGGTCGTTTTTTAAAAGCCCCGTTCCGACAAATTGTTAAGGTTTAGCATGACAACGGGATTGACAAAGCCCTGCCCCTTAATATTGTGATATGGGACCGATAGCTAAAATATATTACTTCATTATAAATGATTCAATCATTGGTCGTTCTTTAAAAGCCCCATCTATTGACAAAGCCTTGCCTCTTAGAATATGGTAATGTGGGACCAAAAGCTAAAATATGTATTTTCGGCCGAGTGCACTAATGGCGGATATCGGAAATATCAAGAATATCAGATATATCGTCACAAATTTACAACTCACTTAAATCATCTTTTATATCGTCACAACTATCGTTTGTATCTTTTATATCAAAAATATCAAGAATATCAGATATATCGTCGCAAAAGTACATCTCAGTCAAAAAATCTCTATCTTTTATATCGTCAAAAAATCTCTATCTTTTATATCGTCAAAACTATCGTTTGTATCTTTTATATCTTTTATATCAGATATATCGTCGCAAAAGTACATCTCATTCCAAAAATCTCTATCTTTTATATCGTCAAAACTATCGTTTGTATCTTTTATATCATTTATATCAAAAATATCAAGAATATCAGATATATCGTCGCAAAAGTACAATTCGGTCCAAAAATCTCTATCTTTTACATCGTCAAAACTATCGTTTGTATCTTTTATATCAAAAATATCAAGAATGTCAGATATATCGTCGCAAAAGTACATCGCAGTCAAAAAATATATATCTTTTATATCGTCAAAACTATCGTTTGTATCTTTTATATCTTTTATATCAAGAATATCAGATATATCGTCGCAAAAGTACATCTCATTCCAAAAATCTCTATCTTTTATATCGTCAAAACTATCGTTTATATCTTTTATATCATTTGGGCCTATATCAAAAATATCAAGAATATCAGATATATCGTCGCAAAAGTACAACTCATTCAAAAATCTGTATCTTTTATATCGTTTGTATCTTTTATATCATTTATATCGGAAATATCAAGAATAACAGATATATCGTCGCAAAAGTACAACTCTATCAAAACAAAAAAATCTATCTTTTATATCGTCAAAACTATCGTTTGTATCTTTCATATCAAAAATATCAAGAATATCAGATATATCGTCGCAAAAGTACAATTCGGTCCAAAAATCTCTATCTTTTATATCGTCAAAACTATCGGTTGTATCTTTTATATCAAAAATATCAAAAATATCAGATATATCGTCGCAAATACACAACTCACTTAAATCATCTCTATCTTTTGTGTCGTCAAAACTATCGTTTGTATCTTTTAAATCGTTTATATCAAAAATATCAAGAATATCAGATATATCGTCGCAAAAGTACAATTCAGTCCAAAAATCTCTATCTTTTATATCGTCAAAACTATCGGTTGTATCTTTTATATCAAAAATATCAAAAATATCAGATATATCGTCGCAAATACACAACTCACTTAAATCATCTCTATCTTTTGTGTCGTCAAAACTATCGTTTGTATCTTTTATATCATTTATATCATTTATATCAAGAATATCAGATATATCGTCGCAAAGTACAATTCGGTCCAAAAATCTCTATCTTTTATATCGTCAACACTATCGTTTGTATCTTTATATCATTTATATCGGAAATATCAAGAATATCAGACATATTGTCACAAAAGTACAACTCAATCAAAACAATTCTATCTTTTATATCGTCAAAACTATCGTTTGTATCTTTTATATCAAAAATATCAAGAATATCAGATATATCGTCGCAAAAGTGCAACTCCATCAAAAAATCTCTATCTTTTATATTGTCAAAACTATCGTTTTTCTATCTTTTATATCTTTTATATCAAGAATATCAGATATATCGTCGCAAAAGTACATCTCAGTAAAAAAATATTTTTCTTTTATATCGTCAAAACTATCGTTTGTATCTTTTATATCATTCATATCGGAAATATCAAGAATATCAGATATATCGTCGCAAAAAGTACAACTCAATCAAAAAATCTCTATCTTTTATATCGTCAAAACTATCGTTTGTATCTTTTATATCTTTTATATCAAAAATATCAAGAATATCAGATATATCGTCGCAAAAGTACAACTCAATCAAAAAATCTCTATCTTTTATATCGTCAAAACTATCGTTTGTATCTTTTATATCAAAAATATCAAGAATATCAGATATATCGTCGCAAAAGTGCAACTCCATCAAAAAATCTCTATCTTTTATATTGTCAAAACTATCGTTTTTCTATCTTTTATATCAAAAATATCAAGAATATCAGATATATCGTCGCAAAAGTACATCTCAGTCAAAACATCTCTATCTTTTATATCGTCAAAACTATCGTTTGTATCTTTTATATATTTTATTTCAAAAATATCAAGAATATCAGATATATCGTCGCAAAAGTACAATTCAGTCCAAAAATCTCTATCTTTTATATCGTCAACACTATCGTTTGTATCTTTTATATCATTTATATCGGAAATATCAAGAATATCAGATATATCGTCGCAAAAGTACATCTCAGTCAAGACATCTCTATCTTTTATATCGTCAAAACTATCGTTTGTATCTTTTATATCATTTATATCGGAAATATCAAGAATATCAGATATATCGTCGCAAAAGTACATCTCAGTCAAAACATCTCTATATTTTATATCGTCAAAACTATCGTTTGTATCTTTTATATCTTTTATATCAAAAATATCAAGAATATCAGATATATCGTCGCAAAAGTACATCTCATCTCATCTCTATCTTTTATATCGTCAAAACTATCGTTTGTATCTTTTATATCATTTATATCAAAAATATCAAGAATATCAGATATATCGTCGCAAAAGTACAATTCAGTCCAAAAATCTCTATCTTTTATATCGTCAACACTATCGTTTGTATCTTTTATATCATTTATATCGGAAATATCAAGAATATCAGATATATCGTCGCAAAAGTACATCTCAGTCAAAACATCTCTATCTTTTATATCGTCAAAACTATCGTTTGTATCTTTTATATCTTTTATATCAAAAATATCAAGAATATCAGATATATCGTCGCAAAAGTACAATTCAGTCCAAAAATCTCTATCTTTTATATCATCAACACTATCGTTTGTATCTTTTACATAATTTATATCGGAAATATCAAGAATATCAGATATATCGTCGCAAAAGTACAACTCAATCAACAAATCTCTATCTTTTATATCGTCAAAACTATCGGTTGTATTTTTTATATCTTTTATATCTTTTATATCAAGAATATCAGGTATATCGTCGCAAAAGTACATCTCATCTCATCTCTATCTTTTATATCGGCAAAACTATCGTTTGTATCTTTTATATCTTTTATATCTTTTATATCAAGAATATCAGATATATCGTCGCAAAAGTGCAACTCCATCAAAAAATCGCTATCTTTTATATCGTCAAAACTATCGTTTGTATCTTTTATATCATTTATATCAAAAAATCAAGAATATCAGATATATCGTCGCAAAAGTACAATTCGGTCCAAAAATCTCTATCTTTTATATCGTCAACACTATCGTTTGTATCTTTTATATCATTTATATCGGAAATATCAAGAATATTAGATATCGTCGCAAAAGTACATCTCAGTCAAAACATCTCTATCTTATATCGTCAAAACTATCGTTTGTATCTTTTATATCTTTTATATCAAAAATATCAAGAATATAATAATAATAATAATAATAAAACGGTGCTTCTAAAGCGCCTCCCACCGAAGTCTCAAAGCGCTTAACAGATAACATAACAACACTGAAATTACATTACAATATAAGAATAATACAATATGTGGATGAACATGCAAAAAACATTGTAAACAGGGTAATCAATCATCAAAAGCAATTGTGAACTAGAGCGGTTCTCGGCTTTCGCGGTTCTCGGGCTTTATGGTTTAAGATTTTGAACAAAACCTGACTGGGTCCTGTTAGTGAAAAGATTTGGTTGGTGTCAGAGTATAATGGATGGAATAATGAATGATATTGTAATGGCGTATGGTTAGGTGTTGTTGTTGATGTCATGTGTGCTGAAGCGTATGAGAAGTTTCAAAAAATAAAAATACTGCAAGTCACGACTTGCGAGTCCCCCTGGCTGGGAGATCAACTAAATGAGGTCAAAGGTCACAAAGGGGTCATTCCCCCCCCCCCCGGTGTTCAAGTTTCTTTACTCCAAGTTTGACGTCAATCATGCAACTCTAATGATTTGACCTCTGGATGACATTTGACCTCAGATGACCTCTAATTATTTGTTGACATGTACCCCTTGTTGACCTTTTACCTTGGATGACCTCTAATGACCGTTGACCTCGGATGACCTCTTTTATTTTCGACATGTTACCCGGTGTTCATGTTTCTTTTCTCCAAGTTTGAAGTCAATCGAGCAACCTTTACGATTTAACCCCTGGATGACCTTTGACCTCAGATGACCTATGCAAATAAGACCCAAACAAATGTTCACCCATCGTTCTTGTTTCTTGTCTCCAAGTTTGACGTCAGTCGGGCAACTTTTACGATTCGACCTCTGGATGACCTTTGACCTCAGATGACCTATGAAAATTAGACCCCCAAGAAGCAGCTACAGTTTTTGACCATGGCCTACATATCGTTAAAACTTTGAAGTCAATTCGTCCATCCGTTTAAAAGATACAGCATTCAAGAAAAAGGCTAACCATAAAGACTAACCCAAAAGGCTAACCAAAAAGGCACACACACAACCCCACGCCACGACGCACGGACATGACATGATGACAAAATCCCCTTCTGGTTGTAAAACCAGGGGAATACAAAGTGAAGGTAATTAAATTGGATTCAGATATCAGGTTGAATGTTTAACTATCAGGCATCAAAATTTCCATGGAGGCCTGGCAATTATTATTTTTAATATTCTAAATTCGAGCAATTTCTCGTAAGGGAGTGTTCAGAAATACTTTGGTGGGGGTTGGCCAAAACGGGGGGGGGGGGGGTCTAAAGAGTTTCAAGTAAAAAAAGGCCGGGGGGACCAACAAGTTTTAGGTACTCAAGAGGGGGGGGGGGGGGGGGGGGGGGGGGGTCAAAACAGTTTGGTCAAAACTTCCTATCCCCTCCCTGGAAATCTAACGGTGCGTCCCTTATATTATAAAAGCCTATCTCACAATTTAACACACCTTCTCAAGTTTTCAGGCTTGTTAATGTAAATCAATTTCTATGCCTGTAATATGTTTGCCTTCTCATCCTTTATATATTTACAAGGGAAACGGGCGGGCTTTATCAGATTTCAGAAGAACTGATAAAATGAGATCAGTCATAATGTACTCATTGAAATATTAAGATTACATGGCCAGGGTATGCTGTTTCATTGAATGTGTGTATAAAAATTCCATTGAAATGGAATGGGGGCGATCCAAGAGAAAGAAGCATGTTTTATAACCAAACATCTGTTTCATACCAAAATACCAGGGAAAAGTGTGTATGTATTTTCTATAATTCAAACCAAAAAAAGAATCCAAACACCGCAGTCTAAAAATAGTACAGGAAACCAATAAAGTTGATTTGTGTGCATGGAGGGGGAGGGGTACAGTCTGAAGAACAATCTAGGTATATATGACCTTGGTCAAACAAGATAAGCTAGTCAAACAAGATAAGCTATGTCTCTCTTTAGTTGGGAGTAGCACATCTCTAATCAACTAAACAAATATAGCTTTGACTCCAGCACAGACTGTGGGTACTGTTGAAACTGCATAGGTACATGTAATTTACAAAGACTACAAACATGGCGGCCCCCACTTATGTCTAGAAAGACCAAAATGTGTAAGTTTTTGCAATCTCATGCTATAAGGGTGACTTCGCCCCCCCACAATAAACATTAAAACAATGAATTGATGGACATGACATATTCACAAAGCTAATCATATATTTTCAATCTTTAATAATCATAAAAAAGTCTGCATACTTAGTGCTGCTTAATATTTGACCTTATTATATTTGGAAATAAACTCGAACGTATACATTATTTATTTCTACTAGTATAACATGAAGTGTTTGCTAAAGGAACTCCAATAAATATAGCATAGGCCTTCAAATCGTGGTCTAAAGAATAGGCCTATGTATACGCCCCCCCGCCCCCTGGCCAGAATGGTTGTATCTCCCCGTGCGCAAGTGACAGAGGTGATAATTTCAAGTACTGATATCATACGTGTAGGTTGTTCTATTTACTATACAATCGATACAAGTGAGATCACTGCGAAACAGTGTTGCTTTGCTAATATATTTGATGTGTTTCATCAGAACAAGTAATAACTAAAATTAAAAAAATGTTTCTGGTCCGTGTTCAGGAAAAATAGGAGGAGGGGAATTTTTATTTGTTATTAGATAACTGACAACAATAATTGTTCTCCTAAGTTTAACAGCGTTTTAGCTCAGGTTTTAGCCCATGTTATTTGGCATACAGAATGGTTTCTGCAACTTTGGAGAGGAGACCCTTTTTCTTAAATAATAAATAAATAATAAAATAAATGATATAAGTAAATGACTTAAGATTAAAATAAATAGATAAATAAATACCCATATAAATTATATACTCGTATAATCACGGAATTTTCCACTTTTGAATTCATTTATTTTAAATTTAGGCCAAATAAAAAATAACATGTTTAGCGTCCTGACTTTTTCAAAAAAAGGAAGGAGGAGGCCCTTTTTATATTTTTTATTTTTGGCACTTTTTAAAGCAAAATCGTCCCGATATAGCGACAAACTTTGTGAACCTGAAAGAGGAGGATCAGGAGGCCTCTTTAAATTGTTTTTATTTCATAAACATGAGGGGTTAGTCACAACAAAACTTGTTTAAAATGCATATAGGCCTAAGAGATCTCCAAGTGTACTTTCTACAAAAAATGAATAATGAGTTGTATTGAAGACAATACACTTGATTTAAGTATAGATGGTTGAAAAGTTCGAACAGGGCCAGAGGGAGTATGAGGCCCCCCCCTCACAATTTGATTTTGTTATTTTTTAACCTATTTGGTGTGATCTGGTGTATACTTTTGACCAATACATTATTTTATTGAAAAGTCAGCTCTTCATTTCCAATCAATACTTTGGTTGTTATCATTGCAAGAAAGAAGTTGAGCATACTGTAGGTAGTAAAGCGAAGCGAATAGAGCGGTGCATGAGCGGGCCACTACTACGTATGTTCACATGGTCATAAAGGGTTCAACAAAAGAAAGTATACCACTTTGTTTATGTCATTTTGAGTAACATTTCATTTTGTTTTAACCAAACAGGCTAGATAGGCATTTAGAGGAATCTTTTAGGCATAATTTGATACCAAATTTTCCCCCTAGCAACAAAGATAAACCATGATTAGCACCATTTAAAGAAAATTAGTCACTTTTCAAAAGTCACATATTCAATACACTACGCGGGAAGAAAAGATCACATGTTACCTGTTCATAATCAAATAGCCCGCTTGATCAGGCATAACCCAACGCATCCCCACTGTGTGATCAATATCCATTTCATTCCCGACCATTCAAAGTGCCACGCACAGCCTTTTTTCGCGGCTTGCGTGCGTTGAAAATGTGACTTTTGAAAAGTGACCAATTTTCTTTAAATGGTGCTAATCATGGTTTATCTTTGTTGTTAAGGGAAACATTTGGTATCAAATTATGCCTAAAAGATTCATCTAAATGCCTATTTAGCCTGTTTGGTCAACAAAAAATGTAATGTTACTCAAAATGATATAAACAAAGTGGTATACTTTCTTTTGTTGAACCCTTTTAAATCCGGGCTATTGGGGAGGCACGAACCATAGATCCGGGCTATTGGGGAGGCACGAAGCCAATGCTACATAATAGTGATGGTTAAAAAGCGCGGACAGGGGAGTATGAGGAGGGGTGTGCCCCTCCCGCAAGTGGGTTTATTTTTTCAATTGTCGGACCAATTTGGTGCCATCTGGTGAATACTTTTGACCAATATTTTATTGAAAAGCCACCGCTCCATTTCCAAATTTGTTTTATTTTTTATCAATGCTAGCTAGCTGTTTTGTTTTTCATAAGATACTGCCATTTTCTTGATTTAAGTATATATATATTATAGATGATTGGAAGTGTTATTTAGAAAAACAGGTTCCCCAAATTGGGTTCCCTAAAAACAGGTTCCCCATTTACCCCGCTGGGAAAAGGCGAATGGAAGATTTAAACAAAATAGATTGTGATCACGTGTTGTAATGTTGAGTACATTGTAAGCGTGAAGCGCGAGTATCCGGTAGTCCAAGGAGCTGGCCTCGACGGAGGTCGATTGGAGCTTCTTTGCCCGGTTGGAATTGCGAGGGCTTTTTCTGTTTTATTTTCTTAAAATGTCCTGTTAATCACTAACACTCAAAAATAGAAGAGGTTATTTTGTTACTTTTATGTACTTTTGTTTGGTTATGTTATATTATTTTTTTCCTACTGCATTCGTCAGGCAACTGATTTTTGTTATTCCGTGCTTCTTTTTTTTCTTTAAAATTTATTTTCAATCATTCACACCTTTTGTATAGCATGATCACAATACAATACAATACAATACATTTATTCACAAATAATCCATGTTTGCATCACATGACCAAATCATACAGTATATAACAGATAATTGTTGTTAAAGATTAATACATTCAAAACATCTATAAATGTAATAATCTCTATTTTGTAAAACAAAATGTATAAAATGTGAAGGTCTCCGCTCACTGTGAGGAACCATGCCCTCTAAGGTGGCTAAAGTGCGAGAACAATAGTGTATATATCAGTTGTGTACCTAAAATGTGGAAGTATATAGGGTTCCCCGAAAATGGCTAATTTTATGATTAAATGCAACATATATGGCCATATTGAGGTACAGTTTGGCTTTGAACAAGCTTCTAAAATTATTATTTTAGGGGGAAATGCGCGTAAATGTAACTGCTCTTTCCTAATTGACCAGTGTTTATGCACTTATCAATTGCATCCCCGGCCCGAGGGACCCGGGGCATAGCGGGGACCATGCGGGGACCGTACGCAATCGTACAAAAAAAACGTTGCCCGGCTATGCGGGGGCGTGTACCGGGGACGTACAAAACGTGCCCCCACGTAGCCGGGGCGCGAATTTATTAACCGTACTCACTCACTGTATAAATGTATTGCTGTACAATGTACATGTGCTATGCACTTTACTCCGTCAGGTATCAAATGTTGTTTACGGTAATAAAGATCGCAGCCGGGGCGTGTAGCGGGGGCGTACACCACTGAAAAATAAGCCGGGGAGTGGCCGGGCAGTGTAGCGGGGGCGGGCGCTAGGGTACACATGCACACCCCGGGCCATAGCCGGGGATGGAGTACACATAGCGGGGGTGTACGCTTTGGTACACAAAATGTCCCGGCCACGGGGCGGGGGCCGGGACTAATCCCCGCTATCCCCGGGTCCCCTGGGGCCGGGACTGCAATTGATAAGTGCATTAGTGTTGGTAATTTATTTTTATCTTATTTATTTCTGAATTTGGTAAATCCAGCCTTGTAAAGGGTGCGCAGCTCATTTACCCATTCAGGCAAATTCGGGAAAATGCGCGTAAATGTTACTGCGCTTTCCTAATAGTAATATAGTGACCAGTGTTTAGTGTTGGTAATTTATGTTTATCTTATTTTTTTCTGAATTTGGTAATTCCAGCCCTGAAAGGGGTGGGCAGCTCCGCGGGAAAGCGGAGACCGAGGCGAGTGTGAGGGTGGATGTGCCCTTCACAAGTAGATTTATTTACAATTTTCGAATGGTACAAAAATACACAATTTACCGGGGGCACGCCACCCCCCCCCCCCCCCCCCCCCCCCGGAGTCCGCTACTGCAGATAAATTATGTATATATAGGCTGAGATGATTATTGACCGTCTCAGATACGCGATTCATTTACCCACTTTTAAATGCGGCCCCATAAAAATCCGACTATTTAATATAATTGTGTTCTTTTATTCTATTGAAAATAATTATTAAATTACTTAAAAGTATTACTCTTATAAGTTATAATGAAAGTCTTGTTTGCAATGCAATAACATATTCAGTGTCGTGATATGAAAGATATCTCAGCATTGCTCAGTGCCCCTTATTAAAATTAAAATAAACGCATGTTTAGCTTAACTTAAAACCACGTTTAAATAACTGTGTTCATGTTTATTCTATTGAAAATAATTATTAAATTAATTAAAAGTATTACTCTTAATAAAAGTCTTACAAATGTATGATAAACTCCTTGTTATAACATAATCAGCGTCATGATATTTTAACATCAATGCACCAATTGAAAACATTTACTTCTAAGGTGGCCAAATGTACACTGTCATGTTTCAAATATTAAGAATATTACATATTTTTAGCCAGCCACGGGTCGTCACCGTGTGCCGTCATTTATATTGAATGAGCACGTTTTACTGCTTTTTTACAATTCTTCCAACACTTGAAAGCTAACATTTTATGATAACACGGTGAGTTACAAAAAAGACACTATTTTTCCGATTGTTACGGTCGGTCGCTGCAACACAACAATATTTTTGTTGGCCTAATATTTATTTAATTTATTTATTTATTAGGACATACACTTTTGGAACAGTGGCAAGAATCTTCTCGACTAATGCGTCCATAAACATTACACAATGTTTTATTAAAATTACAAAAAGGGAAATATTATATACAAATATTTACATGGTAACATAGATTCATGCAAGGTTAATGCTACGTGCGGTCCATGCACGTTTCAAATATGATTTACAAAACACATCAAATATATGAAGTAAGTGAAAATCATCACTTGCAGTAAGAACATCATTTGAAAGACCTAGCATAAGACACAATTCTATTGTTAGACTACCCGATATAAGGGACCGTTCATTATTTATGCTGGAGGGGGGTTGGGTAAAATATAGGGGGGGTCATGTAACTTTCATATGTTGAAATAGGGGGGGCTATGTAACTTTTTATTCTTAAACAGGGGGGGTTGTGTAACTTTTATTATGATGGTGATGATTGAGGTGATTTTAGAGGCTATTTTGGAGTGTAAATGCCAATTTTTTTCTGCGCTTCGCGCACATTTTCTTACGACCTATCAACTTCAAAACATGTAGGCTACTTATGACGAGACACCTTTCGGACAGCTTTTTTGTGCACGCCCTGCTCGGACGATCTGTTAAAAAACACTTATTTGATCATCAACGGTTGAAAACATTATAGCCATGGGGTGTATAAAAACATGTTAATTAGCCTATGTTTCAAAATCCAACATTAATATGATTAAAAACGATAATTACTTGTATGCTTTTCACCTCGTCTCACTCTCAGCTCTGCACCAAAGCTCACAAAAGTAGAATGTTTCATACGTTTTTGTCAGGATGTTCTAACTTTTTTCGGGTTATAAAGACTCACAAAACCACCCAAAATGTATAAATTAAATATTCGCAATACGGTATAATTTCACACGATCAAAAGATGGGGTATCATTAAATCATTGGCCGTTTAGAGAATCAGAGGGCACAAACAGAACTTACCAACGAATCCATGGACAAAAGAAAAAGACAGCCCCTAAGTAGGCCTATGTGACAAGTTGTTGTTTTTTGTGGGTTTTTTTTTTGGGGGGGGGGGGGGTTGTGTAAAAAGCTACTGGTTAGTAGGGGGGGTCATGTAATTTTCAGTTTCAGCTGTAGGGGGGGTTAGGTAATTTTGACACACGAATCTCGAATTTGTCCCAACCCCCCCTCCACCATAAATAATGAACGGTCCCTAAAGATTCTCCAAAATTCTTCTAAATTATGTAGTAATAGTTGATGTTCAAGCTTGCGATATTCATCAACTCTGATATGATTTAAGCCGCTACATAGAAATAGGAAATGTCTCAAATCATCAATATCATTATTGCATAATGGACAGTATATTTATATCGGTTTCCATGAGTGAGCACGGCCATTGAGTGGTAGTGTATTTGACCGTGCTCTGAATTTTATTGATGCACCATAGAAATCTAATAATAATAATGCTTTGTGATGCACAGCTGGACAACGCGTACTGATGTGGTCCTATTGCTGGCAAACATTGACTTTAAACAAGTATAATTGACTTCACACAGAGGTGTGAAAACTCTATTGTTCGATTACGTAATGACTTCGTTGGCCACTATACGACACACAGCACTCTCGTATTTCACCGCCAAGTTCATACATAGCCTGTTTCTCTCTAAAGTAAACGTAAACCATTGCATTCGTGAGCAAGTAATAGTGTATCCGGGGCCGGTACCGAGGTTAATATAGGTTACATCCCCTGTGTTTAGAGTTATTTACTTATTGGGTCTTATACGCGCTCTAGCCACATGTGCTGGACAACACTGCCGATATCGGGTATGAAACCGGGGTATGAAAACGGCCATTTTGAGATCTTCGCAGAATATATGGGTCTATAAACGCCGAGTTCTTCACTCACTTAGTTGAATTTAAGATTGTTTGACTTTACATTGAGAAAGGATAACACACAGGTATTATTTCTTGAGTAGGAAGTTTTTCCTGCGATGACGATAAAAATGTGAAAATTACTCTCGAATTTATTTTCTTTCGGTGCTTTAAAATCAAAATTTCATCGGGCGAAGAATTAACAAGTAAATTCACTGTTTTGACCAAAACATTTCACTTTTACGAATGAATATACATTTCTCTTCAAAATGATACCAAATTCAGCTATTTTCATTGAGGAAATCTGTCATTATCGCGATTTTAAACACAGTCCTTCAAAAATAAAATAAAATGTGAAACCACGTTCTAGATTTTTACGCTGCTGGTTGTGTCTGTGTTCAGTGTTGCCTACTTAAACTCCCAAACCAAGCCTCAAGCTCTCTCTGGCTTACTGTCTCGCTTACTGTTTGCCAATAAAAAATACAAGACGCTGCGCAGGCCAAAATAAACCCAAATTCCGCAATAGCGGCTGCATCGGCAATCCATATGCTCTATATAAGTTTGACAGAGGCAAAACGCACTAAGAATCTTACTAAAATCTGTACTGAAATCCGTACTAAAAATCGGACTAAAAGTCAACATCAAATCAGACTAAAATTTATTTATTTATTTATTTGAACATACACTTTTACAACAGTGGCACCCGTCTACCCGACGGTGCGTTCATAATATATACATACAATAATTGACAAAAACGAAAGAACATTAAAAATTATTATATAGTCATGTATACAATAGTCTCAATAGATTCACTTTGAGTTCATAATATTACATCTAACAGCCCACGCACGTTTAAGGTATGATTTGCAGAATTGGTCAAGGATAGCGTGGGTGCTTCCCATCAGTCCGAAGTCCCATCAGTCCGAAGGCCCGCTAGTCCGAAAAATGAAAAAAATAATTCGGACTAACGGGCCTTCGGACTGGCGGGGTGTTTTTATTTTTTTATTTTTTTCGGACTAGCGGGCCTTCGGACTGACGGGGCGTTTTGGATAATTTACAATAAATAGTATTTAGTTGTGTTTTTTTGGCTATGACTCAGGGGGTGCCACTTCAAAAATTTTGGGTATTTTCAAGTATAAATAACTCGAAAACCAAAATAGATATGACCACCGGGTGAGGTCATGTGAATGGGTAAATGGATGAATTAAAGTACTAAAATATTAAGTCAGGGGGTACTACTCCCTACGGGTACAAATATTAAAAGACTTGAATAAATAACCAATGCAAATGATTTAAAAAAAAGAAATGTTATGACTATTTGGTTACTAATTCAAATCATTTTATCGTTAACATATATTAGTCCCCGGGGGTGCACCTACCCATGAACATGTTAAGATTATAAGTTACTACTAACAATATATTGTTATGACTCAGCGGTTCTGAAACAGATGAAAGAGTTTTGAAAAAATAATATTGTCCCAGATATCCTGGGGGTTCTCCTCTCCATAATAATTGGACTGCTACCACTCTCGAATAGTAAAGCGTTTTCTTAACTGCTACTTGTTATTTTTTATTTATTGATTTGATCTTTGTGCGGCGCATCCGTTTGAGTTTCCTTGCGGTTTAAAATACGGCTTTAATGCCTGTTTATATTTAATTGGGTAGCAACAATTTTCTCAAACTAAGGGACCGTTCATTATTTATGCTGGAGGGGTGTTGGGTAAAATATAGGGGGGGGGGGCGGTCATGTAACTTTCATATGTTGAAATAGGGGAGGGGGGGCTATGTAACTTTTTATTCTTAAACAGGGGGGGTTGTGTAATTTTGTTAACTATCAAGATGGTGATTGGGGTGATTTTAGAGGCTATTTTGGAGTGTAAATGCCATTTTTTTTCTGCGCTTCGCGCACATTTTCTTACGACCTATCAACTTCAAAACATGTACTTATGATGAGACGACTTTCGGACAGCAAATCTGCTTGGACGATCTGTTGAAAAGACGCCTATATAATCATCAACGGTTGAAAACATGGGGTGTATAAAAACATATTAATTAGCCTAAAGGCCTATGTTCCCGGGCCAAAATCCAACAATATATGATTAAAAACGGTATTTTCTTGCATGCTTTTCACCCTCTTCTCACTCTCAGCTCTGCACCTAAGCTCACAATAGTAGAATGTTGCATACGTTTTGTCAGGATGTTCTAACTTTTTTGGGGAAATATAAAGACTCACCTAGCCAACATGCCCAGCATCGCCCAGCTGGGGCCCACGTGGGCGATGCTGGGCGTTGCTGGGCGTTGCTGGGTTGTGCTGGGCACGGGTTTTTGCTGGGCTTGCCCAGCTGGGGCCCAGCTGGGGCCCAGCTGGGTAATGCTGGGTTGTGCTGGGCAACATTTGTGTTGTGCTATGACGGATTTTTGCTGGGCTTGCCCAGCTGGGGCCCGGCTGGGTTGTGCTGGGCAAAATTTGTGTTGTGCTATGACGGGTTTTTGCTGGGCTTGCCCAGCTGGGGCCCAGCTGGGTAATGCTGGGTTGTGCTGGGCAAAATTTGTGTTGTGCTATGACGGGTTTTTGCTGGGCTTGCCCAGCTGGGGCCCGGCTGGGTTGTGCTGGGCAAAATTTGTGTTGTGCTATGACGGGTTTTTGCTGGGCTTGCCCAGCTGGGGCCCAGCTGGGTTGTGCTGGGCAAAATTTGTGTTGTGTATGACGGGTTTTTGCTGGGCTTGCCCAGCTGGGGCCCAGCTGGGTTGTGCTGGGCAAAATTTGTGTTGTGTATGACGGGTTTTTGCTGGGCTTGCCCAGCTGGGGCCCAGCTGGGTGGTGCTGGGCACAATTTGTGTTGTGCTGCACGATACGGAGGCTATTCCCGAGACTTTCAGATGGTATTTCCTAGGGAAATTTACCAAGCTTAATTTAGGGAAATATACATTGACTGGCAACCTAGCAACCAACATAATATTATCGTCTCAAGCTTTTTGAGTACGTGCGAGAAAAACGTAAGTTAAAACAAGTTTGTTTTTATTATTTATCATCATATTTAACAGTTAATGACAGTATTTCAAGCCCTTTTGATAGATACACCGGGCATTTTTAATCTAGACGGTCCTTTTTTCTTCAAAAGCTGGGCTGGGCAATTAATAATAATAGGCTTATTCATGTATTTTATAGCCTAGGCCTAGCCTAGCCTTAAATAAGCTTAATTAGGCCTAACCCAAATTAATAAGCCAGGGCAGGCTAGGCCCCTCGGGCTTTTACCCTCGGCTCGGCTAATAATAATATTAAAATATGCCAGGCCTTATTATACCTTGTTCTTTATTAGGCTCTTAGGCTAAGCTTTTTGTAAAGGTTTTCTGCTTCAATTTAATTTCTGGTAGGCCTAGACCCCTGGCCTAGTTAGTTTAAGTTTGTTTTCAAGAACCTTGCATGAAATTGAAATAGGCCCCTACTAGGCCTAGGCCTACCCTACAGTACACCACAAAAAGTTGTTAATGTTAGGCCTAAGTGATTCTACTTTCTAGACTGAAATCTCGTGCTGATCCTGATTTCAAAACTGCCGAAAGCAATGAAAGTAGGCCTAGGCCTACAATTTACAAACCAAATCTTTCTGTGGGCAGAAAGAAGGTTGTTAAATTAAAATTTAAAGGGATGACTGGCCTGCCGCCTAGGTTTAGCCACTGAGGTCTAGATAGGCATGTAGATAGGGCTAATACCAGATAGCCTACCAGATTTAACTTTTTAAAGTTGTATTAATGAAATTCTTTCAGTAGTAGGCCTACTAGTAGAGTAGTAGTAGTAGTAGGTAGGCTAGGCTACAGCAGTTTGTCAATAAAATAGCTACCTACACAGCCGTTTTCGCCATACGTTTGGTAAACGTTTATGAGGTCTAAACGTTTACCAAACATTTTTTAATGTATTTGATAAACGTTTATTAAACGTTTGGACCTTTTAAACATTTATAAAACGTTTGTTGGTTTTTGTTTATGCAATGATTAATATTAATGTTTATTAAACATTTTCACCAAGTTGTATTTCATACGTTTTGTTATTTTCACCAAACGTTTGCTAAACGTTTACGAGTTCAAACGTTTGCCAAACAATTTTGATTAACGTTTAACATACATTTTTAGCTTTTAAACGTTTATGTTACGTTTATTAATTTTTGTTCATTTTGCGGTTTTAATATTAATGTCAATCAAATATTTGTTTCGAGGTGTATGTCAGATGTTCTCTTATTTTCGTTGAATAAATGTATATAATTTTACATTCACCTTTGGTTTTGCTCCAATAATCGTTTTTGAGATGATTATTTTTCAAACGTTGATATTAAATTGCTATAACATGTCTATTTGACATAGAGTTTTTGTGTTTTTCAAAACATCATCACAGATTTTTAGAAGTTAGACCCGTTGGACCAAAAATTGCATTATATTAAATCGATGAAAACGCTGAAAATATTACTATTTGCCCTTTTCAACCATCTGGGCTCTGTTGCATAAAAGTTCAGATTCATCTGAACTTAGGAAGAGCATGGACTTATCAGATTGAGTGATTCTGAATGCTAGGATAAGAAGGATAGGCCTATTTAACTTTGGCCTACGGTCTAAAATCAGAAAGATCAAGGGCGTACACCACTAATTCGATAATACGCGGCACTTCCGGCAAAGTTGAGTACGATAATAGTTCCTATTTGACGGAAAGAATGGTAGCAAATGAAACTAATCATTATTGTTTTTGTGTCAAATTTGTGTTCTGCGTATTCCTAAGAATGTATATTTAATGTTTCAAAAAGAAAATACGTGATTTTAACAGAAACATAATTTTACGGACCGATTTACACACACGTTGCATGCACGGGTAAAAGCCGACTTATAAGTAACAAAATCAGTACACTCTGACGTGCCGGCTTCTAGCTAAAAATCCACCTGATGACCCGGGGTTGAGTTTCAGATATGTTATAAAATACCGTTTGTGTTAAATCATATCAAAATTTCAGAGAAAAATTCACGAGATAACTCAGGTTAGAGCGATTTGAACACAGCCTCCAAAGCATGTAAAGTCTATGGGAGCCGAATTAGTGATGTACGCCCTCAAATCACTAATTATTCTTGCAATTTTCTTTATTTTAAGAAGAGTCATAGGCTGAATATAATTCTTCTTACATGGAATATAGAACCTACAAGTTCTATGCAATAGGCAAGGCGCGGATCCAGCCAAGTTTAGGGGGGGGGGGGGGGGGGGGAATGGAGTTGCCTTGACAGAACAATGTTCTCTATCAAACTAAAAGCACTAATTAACACATGCACTGGTTACGTATATATATAGACATGCCTATAATGAAAATATAGTGTTATTGTCATGATTGATACAAAATAGAGTACAATATATTACAATACAATCATTATTATATACGATAATACGAGACATGCCAGATAGCTACGTTTTATTTCTATGGTATAATATAATAGAGTAAAATGAATATTACGATCTTTAAAGGATCTGACAAATTAGCTGCTGAAAAGTTCCATTTGCTGCTTTAACCGAAGTCATAATACGAAATTATACATTCAGTGATGAAAAGTATTTTCAAAGTTTGGCTCTTAAGTTCTGTCAATACACGCAAACAACTGAGTTACCTTTAACTTGTATTGCTTGTACAACACAAACAATTCCTGACCAGACCGTTTCAGTATTGAACATGTTGAATGCGTCAGGGAAACGATGTTAGATTTTAAACACTATGTACACACAAAATGGAATCAAGTGTAAACTTGATCAAGATTTGTATAGCTTTGTACCCAGCTTAGCGCCTATACACTGTTAAAACGCAGTTTAACAATTTTAAACAATGTTGCTCAACATTTAATTAACTTGTTTAAAAATTGAGCAATTGTGTTTTGTTGTTTAAAATGTTAAACAAAGTTGAGCGATTCACTAGTTAACTTGGGTTGTTTAAAATGTTTTAAGCAGCGTTTTAACAGTGTATTTATGGTGGATTCAACAGTCTATCAACTAATCACGCCCCCCCCCTTGAATTTCACTGAAGTACTCAATCCCAGTGTTCATGGGCTTGCCCAGCTGGGCCCCGTGATTTACCCAGCTTTTCCCCAGCATCGCCCAGCATTTACCCGTGATTTACCCAGCATCGCCCAGCTGGGGCCCAACTGGGCTTGCCCAGCATTTACCCGTGATTTACCCAGCATCGCCCAGCTGGGCGATGCTGGGCGATGCTGGGCGATGCTGGGCGGTGCTGGGCTTGCCCAGCATTTACCCGCGATTTACCCGTGATTTACCCAGCATCACCCAGCTGGGCCCCAGCTGGGCCCCAGCTGGGCCCCAGCTGGGCGATGCTGGGCTTGCCCAGCATTTACCCGCGATTTACCCGTGATTTACCCAGCATCGCCCAGCTGGGGCCCAGCTGGGCGATGCTGGGCGATGCTGGGCGGTGCTGGGCTTGCCCAGCATTAACCCAGCATTTACCCGCGATTTACCCGTGATTTACCCAGCTACGCCCAGCTGGGTCCCAGGTGGGTCCCAGCTGGGCGATGCTGGGCGATGCTGGGCAAGCCCAGCTGGGCCCCTGCTGGCACCCGCGGCCAAAACCGCGATGGCCCCAGCTGGGATTTCGTGGGCTGAAGCCGGGCGAATCACGGGCGTTACAAATCTGCCCAGCATCGCCCAGCTGGGCCCCAGCTGGGGCCCGCGATGTATTGTTGGCTGGGAAAATCACCCAAAATGTATAAATGTATGACAAATTTTCCGCATCGCTACGCTCGCAATGTAAGCCTACTTATCTTACTATAAATCTGGAAACGGTGTATGTTTATTTGTTTGTTTGTGTGTTTGTGTGGATTTGTTTGTCTGTTTTTGCTGTTTTGAGTTTTTGTTTTGTTTTTATTCGTCCTTTTGGTCATAAATCGAGGGGTTTTGCCTTTAACACACAATTTCCCAGTCTATTAAAATACAAGATGATTTCCACATGTTTCCACATGGCCTTTTATTAACGCATTGACAAACTTGAATATTCCTCAACTCGCAAGAGCTTAACCTAATGATGAACAATGCCACAATCAGATTGAATAATGTATATACTAAATGCTACCAAGTTGATGAACTCCAAAATTAATCGGTTTTGAATATGCTGCCAAAATCTTACTAGTTTCCAATACATTCAGTATTACAAACCAATACAAGAGTGTTTCATCTCATGCTTTAAATAAAATCACTCTGCCGAAAATTAATAACTAACAAGTTTCCAGAAACAAAATTTGGTGTATATAATATGATACTGAAATTGACTTAAATTTCACCAAATATTATCTAAAATAATATCTAATCATATTATTATAATACACTCAGAATAAAGATATTTACTTACACGAAAACTCCAAATAAAATGTTCCATGTCATAAGTCGGTGAAAGTCATGCTTGTCATCCCATTTTTGGTCAGCTCACATCCACAGCACATATTCAGCAATTCCAATACGTTTGGTAATGGAAGCACGATATAAAGTCCAGAATTTGACTTTACTGCAATGGTGCCTAAATCGCCCAGCAACTGCACAGTTTTAATGACATGTACACCCTTCACTATCCAAAATGTATCTGCACAGAGAGAATCTCTTAGGGCGTGTTCACACTATATCTTTTTCCTCAACCCGGGTCGGACCCGGGTCGAACCCGGATTGATCGATAATTCATTTTCTGTTCACACTAGAGCGCTATGTATGTCAAACTCTGTTTGTTGCAAGTGTTGGCCGTGGGGTTTTTTTTGGGTTTTTTTAACTGGATATTTAAGCTTTATCTCAAACTGTTTTTAAGCTAAAAAGTTTATGAAATACGTATGTAGGGATTCTGTACGCCGGTCTGAAACAAAATATCTGGTGCAGAACATAACATGCAATCTATATTCTAAAACACTGGCAAATCCAAAGAAAGATTTGGGTTCCAGACTTGTTGTTATGTGTTTCAGTATCTGTGAAATTTTTCTTGAGTGCTTTTATTTTATTTTGACATTGCTCAATGTTGCTCAATGTTACGGTGAAACCCATTGCCTCCATCTGGCGTGATATATTGGCGTAAATATCCTTATTGTGGATCATTGAGTTCAAACTAATTTGCACGGTCTCATCCGCCCAGAGTTCCATCATGGCTTCCGTTTCAATTTGACTCCATTTATTTGCCATTTTGACAAATTTGATAAAGATTTCAACCAGAACCAAAGGCAGACGAGAGCGTGCGAAGCAAAGCTGAAAACTGACGTAAACAACTACGGTCAGAGGTTAGCTGTCTGGTTTGCAACCCGGGTCGAACAGCCATTTCTGTTCACACTACAGTCGACCCGGGTTGAACCCGGGTTCTACCCTTCACTTTCGCAGGGTTGTAATTTTCGACCCGGGTCGGTTTTTTGAGCCTATTTTTCTGTTCACACTAGACTTCAACCCGGGTTCGACCCGGGTCGTGGAGAAAACTAGCTATAGTGTGAACACGCCCTAAGAAGAGATCCAGCTAATTTAAATATCAATACATAGCTTTTCTTACTGAATCCTACATTACCAACAATGACATAACACTGATTATTGCCTAATCCATACGAAGATCAATAGGGTTTATCCCTCAACAGTATTTCTGGAGGGAAATACTGCAAACTTTTATTTTACTCATGACACACACTAGTTCATATTGGTTCAAAATAATGATGATTAGTGAAGAAAAAAATCTCTTGAGAAACGCAGTCCTCCCCGGTGATATTGATTAATTCCCTAATGATCAGCATTAAGCTTATCGAACCCAAGACTCAAAACTGAACGTTTGTACGGGAACCTGTACAACCTGATAGACATGTTATTTTGATTTTGTACTAATGTTTTTAAATCGTGTTGTATTGTTTGGCGACCAAGATTTTCAGTTTCAGTTTATTTGTTTTCATCTCGGTAAACATATAAAATAACAGTTATATATAAATACAAAATTTCTTAAACGTGGGTATGCTGACTTGTTTTAGAAAGGTCAAATTAATACTAGAGCGACCGCCGTAGGGGTTCACCCAAAAATGCGTTTTATATTCGGAGCGGGTATAATGCCTCTATTACCACCCATATACCACCCATATACCACCCATATACCACCCATATACCACCCATATACCACCCATATACCACCCACGCCCTTGTTCCTAAAAGGAAATTTAATACATTCAGTAGACGCGTATCGAACTCCAGATATAAACCGTTGCCCCAAACGTTAAAAAAACAATCACGTTTTATATTTCATTCGGTTTAGATAAAAGTGGGAAATGGCAAACTGTAAGCCTACGCAAACCGCCAAGTTGCGCTTGAATTCAAATTACATCCAGTTAAGTACAGGGAGATATTATAGGTCGCGTACTCGAGTGCGCCTGAAACAATACTTTTGCTGAGTGGCCCTATCTACGCTCCGCTTATCTACATGTATGTGCGTCACTAGATAGAATACCCTCAAGCAGAACGCGCTCCCGTTCCGGAGTAGGTGGTCAGGTAGGTAATACACTGTGCGATATGCCCTTAAAAAGAGTGTTATCATAGCAGATTTCCCCCATTGATTCTATGTAACCAATGCACAGTCAGCTGGATATTTACAGTGTTTTCATTTATTTAATTGTCGTGGCTAATTTGAAATTGGTTGATAAGCTGAGTGACACAATTTGGTTCTACTCATAGCGTCCAGTATATTGCAGTCTGTCTTATTCATGACATAAATTGCCCGCTTAGGAGCGCTATTAATTCGGTCTGGTAAACCTATTGTTATCAATTATTACGAGAGGATTGCCTGGTTGTATATTTAAATTCGAGCGGTACTTATTGCTAACTGCATGGGTGTGTTTCCATTATGTTGCAAATTACATCCACGCTCATGCGTTTAAACTACTCAATGGGCGTTGCAATACAGCCGGTTGGTTGCACACGATAATTATGTCATATAGCAACCAGCTTTGATGGAAGTCGAATATTTAAATTTGGTCCCTGCAACGATTGAAATCTCTGAACCGTGACATTTGTCAATACAATAAACTTATGATATTTAAACTGCAAGTCTTACCCCTTTCTCACGGAAAATTTCAAACATATGTGGGTCATTTGTATTATGTAATTTCAGTACTATCAACATCATGGTCTCTGGGCACTGAATCAGCATAATAAATCAAGCACCAATAGTAACACTGTTAACGCATTGTTCTTAATGCATGCCATAAACTGGTCTTTCAAATTTCCCGCCATTGTAACATTTAATTCCCAAACCAGTGCCCTGAGATCACGGTATTCACAGTGCTGAAATGTAATGATAAAAATCAAATATTTACAGGATAAAGGACACTTTGTTTCAAGAGAAAAGTGGTGTTTCCCCTCAAAAACCTTATACGCGTTTTAGGGGTCAAATTTGGGAGACCCCGCCCCCACCCAAAGGGTATCGATCAATATTTAAAAGTCAGAAAGATATAATCTAAAATATACTCTGTGCTTATTTGTGATGATATAAAGCTTATTCATATACTCTTAGTAGTTGAGAACCAATCAGAAATCAGGAAACAAAAGTTTGGCGTACCCATCGCTTTGTTTCGGCTTGTTGCTCACGCAGCTAGGGTTAGCCAATTTTTACTGTGGGTGATAACCTGTTAACATGGTGTGTTTTTAAGGTAAACATAACACAAAAAGTCCCTGACAATGCGCTTTTATGTTGGCTAATTTGATTAATAAAGATCGAATGGATACTTTTAAAGTTATGATGATTTCAATAACCACAAGTAACGACAACAAAATTGCACTAGAATTGGTTTCCTATGGGACATCATTTGTATTGTCCACTGTGTGCTAAATCAACCAGTCAGGTATGGGGATGAATGGATAACAGGCATCGACAGGGAGTCTTTACACACACATTTTCAATGGGTATTCACACAGTAAGCAAGGATATCCCATTGAAGCCCAATTTTAGTGCAAGATTTATTTTGGTAGTTGTCTATTAAACAATCATAACATCTAATTGACTTAAATGGTATTGATGTATGGGTGCTATTTATCTCTAGCGATCTTGATGTAAAATATAAATTAATGCTAGGTAGTACATACACCACATTTTATAATGAAGGGTTAAAGTATACAACTTTGTTTATGTCATTTTGAGTAACATTCCATTTTTATGTGACCAAGCAACCTAGACAGGCATTTAGATGAATCTTATAGGCATAATTTGATACCAAATTTGCCCCCTAACAACAAAGATAAACCATGATTAGCACCATTTAAAGAAAATTAGTCACTTTTCAAAAGTCACATTTTCAATACACTACGCGGGAAGAAAAGATCACATGTTACCTGCTCATAATCAAATAGCCCGCTCGCTCAGGCACAACCTTACGTACCCCCACTGTGTGATCAATATCCATTTCATTCCCGGCCATTCAAAGTGCCACGCACAGCATTTTCTCGCGGCTTGCGTGCGTTGAAAAATGTGACTTTTGAAAAGTGACAAATTTTCTTTAAATGGTGCTAATCATGGTTTATCTTTGGTGTTAGGGGGGCAAATTTGGTATCAAATTATGCCTAAAAGATTCATCTAAATGCCTAACTAGCCTGTTTTGTTGAACCCTTTATAAGCAATGTTAATGACTTTTATCATGTATTTGACAAATGTTGTAAGTCCTTCTCTAAGCGTGCATGGAAGGCACGATTAGAGACGAAATGCGCAAACAATGACGATTGAATTATATTTGTTCATACATGTATAGTGCCATTTTCCACGTGTGCCTGGCATACTTTCAGATCAATTTTGTATGATTGACATGGTATCTGTATATAATATGTATATCTATCTCATGGTTAACTTTGTAATTTGTGTATTAATTGTGTATTAATCTTGTGATTTTCTGTATATGAATGCACCGTCGGGTAGACGGGTGCCGTTGTTTTAAAAGCGTATGTTCAAATAAATAAATAAATAAAAACATCAACAATTTCCACTCGAGTTTAATGAATGAGGCATCAAACTACGAAAAAGAAATATGGTCATGAAATGTATATCTCCGATATTTCTTATCTTATTTTGGATTAGCTAACATCAAAGCACCTGGTCAGGTATTTTTGTGTTAGGTGTATACACACTATTGTAAACGTTGATTTGTATTGTCGTGTATGAATTCATACATGCGTATGTTTTGTGACTCGAAAGGGTAAGTAAAAATCAATGCTCTAGCGTAAATGTGGATATGCTCACAATAACACCCCCTTCGGGGCAGTGCCATTATTCACACATCCACATCATCGTTCGTTCGTTCGTTCGTTCGTTCGTTCGTTCTTTCTTTCTTTCTTTCTTTCTTTCTTTCTTTCTTTCTTTCTTTCTTTCTTTCTTTCTTTCTTTCTTTCTTTCTTTCTTTCTTTCTTTCTTTCTTTCTTTCTTTCTTTCTTTCTTTCTTTCTTTCTTTCTTTCTTTCTTTCTTTCTTTCTTTCTTTCTTTCTTTCTTTCTTTCTTTCTTTCTTTCTTTCTTTCTTTCTTTCTTTCTTTCTTTCTTTCTTTCTTTCTTTCTTTCTTTCTTTCTTTCTTTCTTTCTTTCTTTCTTTCTTTCTTTCTTTCTTTCTTTCTTTTAATTTCAATTATTCTTATTTTACTTTTAAGCTCAATCTTTATATTGCGTGATGCCTGAAAGTTGTGAGGTCACAGAAGGCGATCCGGTGATATTGTTTGCAGAAACAGATACAATCTCAGCATATACTTCAGGTATGTTCAGATGTTAGCCTTCGATCGGAGTAGGTCTGCAATTTAAAACTCGATCTCCTATGTATGTGGTCTGTTTTATAATGGAACTATAAATAGTAGATTCAGAAAATCAGTGCCATTTCAGGACGGTGAGAATCTGTGTATTGAGGGAATGGACTCAACTTTGGAAACTCATATTCTCAATATAACTGTGGGCGTACCCTACAAAAATATGTGTTATTCTGATCTGGTTGCCATGATAACCCCGCAAGGCCTCTGATTGACTAAACACGGGAACGAATGTAACTAGAACAATAAATGTTGCATGTTCACCATACGTTCGTAGAGGGTTTATGAGTAGGGGAGATGCGGGAGAGTTGAGCCATTTTTTATACTTTGTGTCACCATATGCGGAAGAAAAGTACAAACCTGTAAAAAATTAGTGTAAGATAAACTTTAGAGTGTTGTTTTCGTTGTGAAACAATAACAGTTGGGATAGCAGTTAAGGCTTATTTATACAAAAGGTTTGAAAAAATTTGGTAAAGTGGTTCAACTCTCCCTACAGTATGGGAGAGTTGAGCCACCATTACAGGAGAGTTGAGCCAGCATGATAAGTCAATGGCTGGTGAAAAAAACAAAATCATATTTGTTCAACTTTTGATTTATTAATCCTTAAAGTAAATATGGTGCTCAATTGTTATTATCATGGCACAAAATAACATTTTCTCTCATTTATTATACATTTTTCACTTTTAGTCCAAAAATCAAAATGTTACCACATGTTTTCCCTATGCTCAACTCTCCCCATGACCAATGGCTCAACTCTCCTCATGGTGACCATTTTGTAAATAACCCAATCCTGTCTGGTGTAGAACTTTTGGTAGTTTACAATAGTTCTCTAAAATAATGGTCATATATACCCCCTTCAATAAACAAATTACCGCTATTATATTCTAAGTCTTGCTATGGGAAAAAAGACAAAACATTTATTTTCTATTTTTCACTCAAAAGTGAAAAAAAAAAGATTTTGTTTAGGTATCTTTGATACTGAGCACACATGACAGTAGAGTTTAACACTAAGAATGTCGTATTGATGCTATATAACAATATATGCCAATATAAATTTTAGTAAGTTACTACTTTTCGAGTTATAGGGGGTGGTTCAACTCTCCCGGTGGCTCAACTCTCCCGCATCTCCCCTACAGTGCACACGGAACAAGGGAGTCGGATTTGCATACGGTTGCCATGGCAATAAATATGTCATAGATGTCAACAATTAAGCTTCATAAAATTGCTTGACGGTTTTTGAGTTGGCAGTTTGTTTTCTGATTCCAGACTCTAAAGGTTTGTCAAAACATGTGAAAGATGATACTACCGCTCGTATCGATTCATGGGCTGCCTTCTTTCTATCTTTCCATCAAAATAAGTCAGCTATCACGGATCATGTTCTGGACTCTAACCACGTGATTGGATTGAAAGAGGGCAAAGGTCATAGTACAGAACAATATCGAAATGCCGAATTTGGAGATTTAAACATTTTGCCTAATTTAAGGTTGGTGTCAACCCTGTTTGGCGCCAAATTTATCAAGCACTGTTACTTTTAAATTATAAATGTGATGTACATAAAAGTATACATATTTTGTAATGAAATGAGTCAGAGAATCCATTGTTGGTATCAAATTTTACTAAAATTAGTGATTTTTACATTTTTTGCCCAAAAATCTCCTTTTTGGCGTCAAAAATTTTCAGACAACCTAACAATATCAGTTTTTGATTAAAAATTTCAAAATTTCACCAAAATCATCTAAAGTCAATTATCTAGGAGCGAATTTTTTTTTTTGGCTTAAAATTTGTTTGTTTTGAAAATATTGACCAAAAAGTGCCAAAAAAATGTTTTTTATCTCAAAAATCTCATTTTTGGCACTTTTTGACTGAAGATTTGCATACAAAATACAATTTGTGATTGAAATGGTGCCGAAGCACAAAACAACCTTAAAAATAATCACTTCTTCAAGTTATTCTAATGCTGAAATTATAAGATCCTTTTCTCTCAATATCTATTAGTCATTCAAACCTACTTGGGGATTCCAGAGGGCTTCGAACCGATAAGTGGAAACATTGATTACGCTCAACCCGCTCTGGACTATACACCAATTGTCGTCGAAACTGGATACCCCATATACATCAACATAGAGATAGTAGATGATTGTGATGTTGAAAATGATGAAGTGTTCACCGTAAATTTGAATGGGTATTATAGTATCGGTAGAAAACGACGTCGGCGGGATAGTTATCCTGAACCCGAAAACGAGGTTATTGTCATCAAAGATAATGATGGTAAGATCATATAGTTTGAAGGCAACGGAAGATTTAGCTAACCGTGTCTTTAAACTCTTCTTTGTGATTACATGCTACAATCATCAGCTACATGACCTTCAGAGCACTTTTATGGCAAAAGAATGTATCTTATATGTAGTTTTCTAACAGTACATTATATACTTCCTTTTAACATGATCAAAGTTCCATAAATCATGTAGTGGTAAAAGGCGGTATATTACTAATATTGTCTTTACAAGTTGCAACCTTTTCCTAAGTGAGGATTATTGAACCAAGTTAACACAATCCATGTTAAAAGGAAGTATATCATTAGGATCTAAGATACATCTTTTTGCCACAAAAGGGCTGTAATCATGTAGCATCTTCAAAGTTTGGCGTAACGTCATTTTCAATTACACGCCCTTGATCCTTAATGAAACGACCGTCACTTATTCTTTATGGCCAACATATTCATTATGACCATGCAATCGCCAATTGCGTATAAAATTTAAATATTTGGGGTCACTAGGGGTCAAGATCTGAGGAACCGCATCATCAACGATGTTTATGGAATAAGTGGTACACAAATAACAGGCCGCGTAAATTTGCCGTGCAGTACTTGTTGAAACAAGGACAGCATTTTGAGTGTCGAGCAGCAACATAATAATATTGCCTTCAACATATTCAAAACACTCTAACAATGAATGGTTATTGCAGGACAATATCTATCTTCACTGGACTATTTCATTATTTTGAATAATATACAATACTGAAACATTTTATTTATGTCATTAAAGAGAGAAGACAAGACTTCCATACAGACTATTATAATTTGGATTTTGAAGCTGCGTCATTCAATATCTATCAATTTATTGCCAGATTTCAATTTTGATAATGAAACAGCCAATAATATTTAGACTATTGAGTTCACATCCAGTTATTTAAGCAAATTAGTTATTAAAGCTACGTGTTAATATTGACCTGACATGAAAACCGGACATGTATTGTATTTGAAGGTCGTATTTTTATATCCGTAATACCTCTGTGATTAGGGTTATCATGGTTATAGTCGATAACGCTGTAATTTACAGTGCTATCGACAACTCGACAAAAAGTGCCGCGTTTTTTGTCTTCAGCGATTAAAAGTGACATGTCACGTATCACTAGGGCGTGATTTGGTGCTTCGGATTTGTTATCTCTATGTCGTCATTGGGGTCAAAGATCAGGAAAGGGACACTATTGGTCATTGAGATACAGTGGTAAAATATAAAACATGCTCCCATTGTAATCTAAGAATCAAACAAACAAACATTTGATCACAAAAAAACACAAAAAACATCCAAGTAACAAACAAACAAATCATTGCTTGTTATTGCAGACAACTTTTGGATCGAAAAGGATCAATACACGGTATCTGAAACAACAAGTCCTTTTCAATTTAACGTTATGCGTGATGCAAGAGGAGTCTTGGCAGCGGCAACACTAGGTAATTAATTATGTACTCGTCATAATTCTACGAGGGTTATTCAATAAGTTCTACCTCCTTCCTTAAAGCATCGCTAATATGAATGTCAGCCTCATGAAATTTGTCATGATTATAGCTCTGAATTATGGCTACATTGATATATAGTTAATTGATGATGTGGTCATATAGGCCTACCATGTATACAAAGAAAGATTTTTGACAACGGAAACGGAACATTACCTTTAAAATATATTCATCGGGGGCGGGGGGGGGGGGGGGGGGGGGGGGGGGTCGTATTGTGTTAATTATGGTTATATAAGAGCCACGGCGATGACTCGTATGTTAAATCCTTAGCAAAGTAGTCACTTTATAAGTTTTCCGTTTGTGCAATCTTCAGATTAGTCAATCAGGTAGTCAATGATATAAACTTATCTCTTCAAGAGACTTGTAGTCTCTCCATTTAGTCCTGTATATTATTGACGTTCTCTTACTTTCGGAATCGGAATGCGTTTATCATTTCAAGGAATACAGATTGGCGAATTAGTACAGCGTTATTATTTTATTGTGTTCTGTATATATAGAATATTCAACAAGAGATATGACAGCGCACTCACCGGACGATTTCGTATCTGTAACTAGCGGCGAGATTTACTTTGCGGAAAATTCTGATAAAGCAACAGGGACCATAGAGATTGTGTCGGATTTGAATTCCACCGAAGACGAGGAGGTGTTTGGTGTCAGTATCGTCTTTAACGATCCGAGGCAAAGTGGGTGGTGCACCGGAAAAGTTGTTAACCCCAGTGAAGCGTTTATTACCATCCTTGATTCAGATACCAGTAAGTAAAGTTCACCCAAGTGAAGCGTTTATTACCATCCTTGATTCAGATACCAGTAAGTAAAGTTCACCCAAGTGAAGCGTTTATTACCATCCTTGATTCAGATACCAGTAAGTAAAGTTCACCCAAGTGAAGCGTTTATTACCATCCTTGATTCAGATACCAGTAAGTAAAGTTAACCCCAGTGAAGCGTTTATCACCATCCTTGATTCAGATACCAGTAAGTAAAGTTAACCCCAGTGAAGCGTTTATCACCATCCTTGATTCAGATACCAGTAAGTAAAGTTACCCCCAGTGAAGCGTTTATCACCATCCTTGATTCAGATACCAGTAAGTAAAGTTACCCCCAGTGAAGCGTTTATCACCATCCTTGATTCGGATACCAGTAAGTAAAGTTACCCCCAGTGAAGCGTTTATCACCATCCTTGATTCAGATACCAGTAAGTAAAGTTACCCCCAGTGTAGCGTTTATTACCATCCTTGATTCAGATACCAGTAGGTAAAGTTAACCCCAGTGAAGCGTTTATCACCATCCTTGATTCGGATACCAGTAAGTAAAGTTAACCCCAGTGAAGCGTTTATCACCATCCTTGATTCGGATACCAGTAAGTAAAGTTAACCCCAGTGAAGCGTTTATTACCATCCTTGATTCAGATACCAGTAAGTAAAGTTCACCCCAGTGAAGCGTTTATTACCATCCTTGATTCAGATACTAGTAAGTAAAGTTTACCCCAGTGAAGCGTTTATCACCATCCTTGATTCAGATACCAGTAAGTAAAGTTAACCCCAGTGAAGCGTTTATCACCATCCTTGATTCAGATACCAGTAAGTAAAGTTCACCCCAGTGAAGCGTTTATCACCATCCTTGATTCGGATACTAGTAAGTAAAGTTCACCCCAGTGAAGCGTTTATTACCACATGATTCAGATACCAGTAAGTAAAGTTAACCCCAGTGAAGCGTTTATTACCATCCTTGATTCAGATACTAGTAAGTAAAGTTTACCCCAGTGAAGCGTTTATCACCATCCTTGATTCGGATACCAGTAAGTAAAGTTCACCCCAGTGAAGCGTTTATCACCATCCTTGATTCGGATACCAGTAAGTAAAGTTAACCCCAGTGAAGCGTTTATTACCATCCTTGATTCAGATACCAGTAAGTAAAGTTACCCCCAGTGAAGCGTTTATCACCATCCTTGATTCAGATACCAGTAAGTAAAGTTACCCCCAGTGTAGCGTTTATTACCATCCTTGATTCAGATACCAGTAAGTAAAGTTAACCCCAGTGAAGCGTTTATCACCATCCTTGATTCGGATACCAGTAAGTAAAGTTAACCCCAGTAAAGCGTTTATCACCATCCTTGATTCGGATACCAGTAAGTAAAGTTAACCCCAGTGAAGCGTTTATTACCATCCTTGATTCAGATACCAGTAAGTAAAGTTCACCCCAGTGAAGCGTTTATCACCATCCTTGATTCGGATACCAGTAAGTAAAGTTAACCCCAGTGAAGCGTTTATTACCATCCTTGATTCAGATACTAGTAAGTAAAGTTTACCCCAGTGAAGCGTTTATCACCATCCTTGATTCAGATACCAGTAAGTAAAGTTCACCCCAGTGAAGCGTTTATCACCATCCTTGATTCAGATACCAGTAAGTAAAGTTCACCCCAGTGAAGCGTGTATCACCATCCTTGATTCAGATACCAGTAAGTAAAGTTCACCCCAGTGAAGCGTTTATCACCATCCTTGATTCAGATACCAGTAAGTAAAGTTCACCCCAGTGAAGCGTTTATCACCATCCTTGATTCGGATACCAGTAAGTAAAGTTACCCCCAGTGAAGCGTGTATCACCATCCTTGTTTCGGATACCAGTAAGTAAAGTTAACCCCAGTGAAGCGTTTATCACCATCCTTGATTCAGATACAAGTAAGTAAAGTTACCCCCAGTGAAGCGTTTATCACCATATTTGATTCAGATACTAGTAAGTAAAGTTCACCCCAGTGAAGCGTTTATCAGCATCCTTGATTCGGATACCAGTCATGCCAGTAAGTAAAGTAGGCTTACAGTGCTAAACAAAATCCTTGCCAGATAAATAAGAACGAAACATCGAGAAGACTAAGACTTAAAAGTTGTCACTTTCGCATTTGAGTTTTGAACACGCAGAGTAGTAACAGGTACCGTTGGGAGTTGAAAAAAAATTGCACTTAAAGTAATTTATCGATTTTTTCGATATTAGGCCCAACTGCCGTGTTAACTAAATGTGTTCAAACTAAATCATTTTTATCCTAAAACCGTTGGAGTTGAATGTTGTTATCTTAAACTGTTGGAGTTTAAAAAAATACTCCAGTCTATAGTATTTTGCCGATGTTTTCGTTAACTCTCCAAATTCAAAAACATTAGGCCAAAAAAAAAAAATGATTGTCCATAGATCACTTTTAAAAATTGGGTAGGTCGGTCGGGATTTTTTTTTTTTTTCTTCTCTCACTTGCCCTTTTTTCAGGTACCAAAAGTAAAAATGAGATGTACTTGTTGTGGTAACCAAAACTAGGAACAAAATCTTTAATATTTTGATGAGTATTTTTATTTTCTCAACACTTAAAAAAAATTGTGAGATAGGTATTACGACGGGTATTCATAATATAAGTTAAAAGTTTAACGGGTTCGCCGTCGGACGAGTTTTAATCTGTCAAGCTTTCGTCAGGATTAGCTCTGACTTTTTCAGGACCAAATTATTATAATATTAAACAAAACATAGAGATTGCCACTTCTCTTGTTATCATCATTTGGGCTGCCCCTTGCCCGATGATTTGAGAGTAGGTGCCCTTTCCTACTCGTAAAAGAATTGGTGGCTCTGAAAAGAGCCGTTCAGATGGATTGCCCCTTCCACTGAACACGTAGGTTGCCCTTTCCTACTTGTGAAAGAATTGGTGGCTCTAAAAAGAGCCGTTCAGATGGATTGCCGCTTCCACTGAACACGTAGGTTGCCACTGGCCTACTATATATAAATTTGGTTCTAATAGAACCTCCAAAGGACTGCCCCTTGACCAATGGAAATAACGTAGAGACTGCCCCTTGTCTACTACAGACTACAAAAGTCTAATGCACAGTAGTGCGGTCACTGATCTGTAAAGATCGTTTGACGCTGTAACGAACTTGAGCAGGGTATATAATGGTTCATTGCGGACCTGGCTGAAACAATTACAAGACTGTTATCGACTGTCGGGATTGATTGATACTGTAGGAAATAGAGAGCGCCACATGCGGCTGATATCTTTGCCGTCATTTCTATTGATTGTAGATGATTCATTGATTCTGATCTCTAGAGCTTCACGAACAAGCCGCATACTAAGATTGGAAACCTGTGCAATGCTTTTGGATTGGTTCCAGAGTGGCTCATGACCTTCTTCACACGCATGTTCAGCTAGTGCCGAGTTATCTTTCTTGCCTTGTAATGTAGCTCTTTTGTGTTCAGACAATCTGACCTTTAAAGGCCTTTTGGTTTGACCAATATATTGTTCACCACAACTACATGGTATGCTATACACGCAAGGTGAACGACCTAGGATCTTTTGGTTTGCTGACAATATCTCTGAGTTTGGTCGATTTGGTGAAGTAAGTTTTAACACCGGCACGATTTAAGAATATGCAAATTTTGTCTGAGACACCTTTGACAAATGGCATTAACGTGATACCTTTGTAGTCATCTTCCACTATCTTTTCCTGGCTTACATTAGCACTTTGTCTTCTAATAGCTTTGTGTACGAGTTTCGAGGGATAGCCAATTCTTATTCAATGCTTTTTCAATGTGTTTTAACTCATTATTGCGATGTTCATTGTCGCATAGATTCAGAGCTCTGTATACCAACGTGTTGGCGACGCTATTTTTTGCCGATAGGTGATGATTGGATGTAAAATGGAGATACTGATCAGTGTGTGTGGGTTTTCTGTAGCCTCGAGAAGCTCAAACCAGATTCAGTCCTTTGGAGGTTCTATTAGAACCAAATTTATATATAGTAGGCCAGTGGCAACCTACGTGTTCAGTGGAAGCGGCAATCCATCTGAACGGCTCTTTTCAGAGCCATCAATTCTTTCACGAGTAGGAAAGGGCACCTACTCTCAAATCATCGGGCAAGGGGCAGCCCAAATGATGACAACAAGAGAAGTGGCAATCTCTATGTTTTGTTTAATATTATAATAATTTTGTCCTGAAGAAGTCAGAGCTAATCCTGACGAAAGCTTGACAGATTAAAACTCGTCCGACGGCGAATCCGTTAAACTTTTAACTTATACTTTAAAAAAAATTGAAAAATTCAAATTTTGATTTTCGACTAATATTTGTAAAACAAGGAAATATTTAACAACAAAAATTGAAATTTTCAAAAAAAAGTTTTTGAGTCGGAATGATTAAGAGGGTCGGGCGGACGAGGACAATCAAACATTTTTTTTTTGCCTTAGCCAGGTCTGTCACAACCAGATGTCATACTAAACAGATCTGGTCAAGGATGTACACACTTAAAGGCATAGTATAGTAGGCGATCTTTTCCAAGGGACGTCCTATATCCTAGATTTTTGTAACCATACTTTCTTGCAGATTTATATTTCTGATCATGAATCATACAATCTATTCTGCGTTTACTGAGCGATAGGATTCCAAATTACTTCATGGTTTAACCCTAGCTCTCCGTGCGTGTTTTTGTGAAATCAGGGGAGAAAAAAGGGTCAGATTTGAGGGGAAATCAGTCTCTGCACGCGCCGCGAATTGAACCCGGGCCGCGTGCGTGCAAGTCTGATGCGCTGACGACTGAGCTACACGGGGGAGGTTCAATAATCCTTTTTTAACCAGTTGAACCCCGCGCTGTGTGGCACGAGATTGATGGGGCCGCCGCGCGGTACAAGATTGTAGCACTGTCGTGTTTTGTAGTGTCCTGGAGGGTTAGGGTTAATTAAAGAGGTCGAAGGTAATTGTCCTTTTCCAGGACAGTTTATTTTCATTCTACATTCACTCTGATAAAAATATTCCAGTATCGCTCGATACTGGAACACAATTTTGGCCGATACGGGAACACTAAAATCGTACCATCAGTATCGACCGATACTGGCAATTGTTATGTTTCAGTATTGAACGATACTACTATACTAGTATCTGGGAGCTAGATACACTTTTCCCCGAGTTTTTTAATTTCAAAAAATAAGTCCTCACGGGCAATCTATTCAATTGTTATATCTAGCCCTATACCAGATTGAACACAGCGCCTATTCCGTGACTGAAAGTAAAACTGGGACGACGAAGTTTACTTTTAAAATACTTCGAAAAGGAAGCACTGCACTAGCATCAACAATTGGTAGGTTCTATTTTCTCTTTTTTTCTCTCCATACAACAACAATCAAAGAAACAAACAAATACAGGTAATTTAATTCGTTGGGTAAAAAAGACGTTACATAACAACACTGTTTAATGTATGAACCTAGCAACCGGTTGTTTCCTGCACCCCCCCCCAAAAAAAATAAAAAAATAAAATAAAATAAAAAATATATATATATATATATATATATTTCCTGCCCCACCACACACCCCCCCCCGCCCCCCCCCCCCTCAGTTTGATCCAAAAAATAATTTCAAAAAGGTTAAAATTTGACAAAATTTGACAATTTTAGCATAAAATATCAAATTTTGGCGCGCTGCGCGCACATTGTATCACCATATTACTTAGGTATATTTGCAATTTGCTTACCAAATTAGTTAAGATTATACGAAATTTGACAGTTTTAGCGTAAAATGGCAAAAAAATTGCGCGCTTCGCGCCTACGTTTTAATTCTTGCCCCCAACCGGGAACCCCCCAAATCAGTGGCGTAGCTAGGTTTTTTTTTCAGGGGGGCAAGATTTCTAAAATGTTCGTAAAAGGTTGCCCCCAAAAAATTCCAAGTCAGTCACCTCGTGAAACTGCCCCCCCCTGCCCCCCTTGAGCTACGCCACTGCCCCAAATGTATGATGCTGGTGCCGCCACGGCTTTCAATACACTTTAATTTACTACTTTCTGATCAGCTACATGTATAATGATGTATAAACATAGAACATGATTGCATTATTACTTGGGTATCAAAATAATCATAATTGAAAAATATTTCAATGCAGAGTCCTCAATAATATAATGGGTTGTAATGGGGTGAAATTGGTTGCGACCACTTGTATCAAATAAAGAAAATAAAAGATAATTAATAATTAATAGTCACCTCATCGTTTTAAACAAATCTGCAACAGGAAACTCAAAATCGATTATGAAGGGCCTATATGTAACGAATGTGATTAATTATATTTCGTAGTTTTTGACACTCGGGCTGTCAGTGCCTCGTCAGGAAAGGATTTTGAATCACATTCGAATTCTGCAATCCAATTTGGAGCATACTCCACTAGTGAGGACGCCTCGGTAATCATTATGTCAGATGAAATAAGCGAGAACCCGGAAATATTTGAAGTGTCCATTAGGAGTCCAAATATGGGGCACGTTGTGGCTCCCTACAAAGCCACCGTCACTATTCAAGACGTCGCCGTAGCAAGTATGTAATTTTACTTTGTTTACTGTTTAATATTCACCCGGAGGAATCAGACAAATATAAAGCTGTAAGCATGCGTTAAACATGTTCCAGACACCGCAATTAAATTATTGAGTATTTTACAATATGATGGTTGGTTGGTTGGTTGGTTCGGTCCTGTCTTGACTGACAGCTCGTGACCTTACAGAAACTACGCAACAAATAACGATTTTCAGTCAAGGAGTAACAATCACGAAGAAGGTGTCCAGTAATCAATTTTATTTGGTCAATCCACCGGGATTCTGCCTTTCTTACGCTTCCCTTCAATCATGCCTTGTATGATCATCTTCTCTAGGTTGCGACGTGAGATATTATAGATGTGTAGGTGTTGATATAGTATGAATAAGTCGTTTAGACACCCCTATTTCTTCAATAATACTGGCATTGGTCCTTTTCATACGTATTTATAGAGCTTTTCTCCACAATTTGACCCCTAAACGAGTTATTTTATTCCAAGCGTAATGTTAATTAATTAATTAATTAATTAACTAACAGGTAGTAGAATAAACATTATTTGGAATAAAATATTTACAAGACTGACATTCGGTGTGATACGAGATTATTTTGATTTAACTGAGTTCTGGCGAATGTTTATATTTAAAGGTATAGGTGTTCCGATTTCTGGCCCGATTTTCAACTTAATGTTTTCTATTCTATATACATGAAGGGTCGTCCTTTATGTAGTCGTATTCCAAAGTCTGAGTTGCATAACTCCAATGGTTCGTATTTTAGAAGCACACGGTGACATGACATTTGCCCATTGAGTAGTATACAGACTAATTGGATGGTTAACCACCTTTGACGGTATTTCGCTGCATTTTGGCATATATAACATCTAAATGGAACATATCTTGCGCCTAAGATTTTACAGAAATATTGAGAAAAATGTGGGCTTTCTTTTGATACCAAATTATGATGATGTGAACCAAAATCAAAAGTGATCGGATCATAAATACCTTTAATACTCTGAAACGGGTACATTTTTGTTATTTTTAATACATGTGAAAATGTGATCATTATACTGTTATTTTATAAAGGGAGTTGTGTAAGATTTGATAGTTCCATATACGTTGCTCTTGAATCAGCTAAGGAAGTTACGTTGACGCTTCAAAGAGATGGCAACTTGGCAATTGAAGGATACATCGGTTAGTACGTTGGATTTTAACAAAACATTCTGTACAATATGAGTATTTTGTAATCGAAATATCAAGTTCAATTTTGCCCAATTCACAATATTTTGCCCAATTCACAAGGCCGGGCCGATTTCCCATTCAGGAAGCATTCCTGAACTGGAAGTATTACCCATAATGCAATGCGATAGTTTTGGCTAAGCCGCTTTTCAAAACATAGCATACAAATTGGACCTCAACCTATTTTAATATGGGTGTTGTATAATATTATAATGATTGCTTATATTGTCGTTCTCATTCTCAGCGTTCAGTGTGGCTCTTTTTAAATTCGTTAAGATGATTTGAGGGTCTATAAAGTGGACCACAAACTTTAAATGAATATCGATTCTTTATTTGTTAATTTGAGACTTGCTTGAACTTGGTAATATGAAAGATCACACAACTGTCCAAAAGATTGTCGCAGGAAAAAAAGTTATCGCGTACTTTCTCAGATACACGAATTTGAATATTTAATGAGGTAATTAGCCCAATTTCTTAATTACAATAAATTAGGGAAATCACTACAATAATAGCTATTACATATGACTTAACAGTTTATCTTATATATCTTGACAAATTTACTCATCGTCATTGATTCAAAGATCCATCATATTTGGTTAAAATAAATGAATTTGTCTCTTTAGTATTACCACTACAAATTCTTTAGAATAATAAATTCGCAAGGAATTATGGGTAATCACTCTTCCTAAGTACCTCTCCCCTTCCCTTCCCTTCCCTTAAAGGCATAAGATGTGATATTTTCCAGGGGGCGCCCTCGATTCGATTTTTAGAAAGTAGATTTTCATGCAGATGTACATTTCTGATCACAAATCATAAATATATGCTGAATTACTGAGCAATGCGATTTCTAATTACTTCAAAATCATGGTTTAAAGAGTGAAAATAAGCTGTCGTGCTAGCAGGACAGTTTATTTTTCATTTAGGCTAAATTCACTCTAAAACTTTTTTGAAGTAACATGCCGTTAATAATGTACTGTGTTTATTGGTTTACTCATGTGATTCGGATTATAGCATAACAGTGTCCTTTTAATCTCCAGCAATAAGAACCGAGAACATCGATGCTACTTCACCGGAGGACTACACCGCGAATACTGGTCGTGATGTCGTGAAATTCGACGTTAATGAAAAAGAGAAAAGCGTTACTATTAAACTGAAGGATGACTCAATGAAAGAATCCGATGAAAAATTCCGAGTAATATTCCAACTACCAACCCAACCTCAATATACTAGTAATGCTTTGGACATCTGTACTAAAGAGACGCAGGTCCAGATTAAAGATGACGACGGTAGGTCGCAGACGACATTCTAAAATGTCACAAAATGTTTCAAAAATGACAACATTGTTGAATTGCATTACCATATTTGGAATCACCATGAGGAATGCATTGAAATAAGTACAAAAATGCCTAGTATTGGGCCCAGATTAAAGATGACGACGATATATCTGCACTAATTATTTATGATATTATATTAAGCCCCCAGGAGGGCCACACGTACATATTCTTTGCAGACAGGGTTTGCAGAGGGATGTGCCGCGTGTGAAATGAAAATTAACTCTAAAATTCACCAGTTTGCTTTCTTTGGGGTGGCCCAGGGGCACCGAAGATAATAAAACCGATTTCGCCCTGCCTTTCATACAATTGCCCGAATTTAAAGTGTGAGACTCATATATTTAACAAACAAATAATGTATAAAACTGAGTCATTCGTTAACCAAATGAGTGGAAATGGAATCCAATTTAGTGGCACATTCCCAGTGCGGACGGCGGCACATGCACGTTGATGACACACGGTGGGTCGTTTTCCGTTCGTTGAGCGCGTTCAGTGGACTTTGCCGACAATTCGCGTCGGTAATTTTGTGTTTAAGCACTGAAAAAATAAAGTTATTCGCAACTGTCCCTTATACCAGACGACTTCTCTCGTGTTCATTGAGTGGGCGCTTTTTCCTAGACTTACGGATTATGTTTCATTATAATTTCAGACGAGGTTAAGTTTGAACGAGGTTGGTTTCGTGTCCATGAAGAAGACAGAGTCTTTGCGATGAATATCATAAGAAGCGGTTATCTCGGCAAAACATCAGAAGTTGGTAAGTATTATAATATAAAGAGCTAAGTAACTTGAGATTAGATCAATATTCTCTTTACTCATTGTCTACAAGTTAAAGCCAAATTGTTCACTTGATTTGTTGGGAATGGTATAGACTAGCTTGTTTACATTGCCTTATTTAGCCTGCCCAAGCACCTGCTGGTGTGGCGCTCTCACGAGGATATAATCGTGTATCCGCACTGACCGACTCCGGGTAATCAAACAAACATCATCTAAGAACTTTATCGGCTGTTTAATTATCATATTTGCCTGATATATTCAGAAAGAAAATTGAAGAACATGGTATATAACTTACTGAAAAATTAATATTAGTTCCTTTTTTTAACTTAATCAAATACATGAATAAGCCGAATATTATCTTCCGTCCAAATATCTGAATAGTATTATCGTAGACACTCCGGAGAAACCGTTTTAGGCTTATATGTCAAAATCGATGTTATAGCGCCCTCGTCGACCACATATCTCTAGTAAAGTGTTCAACAAAAGAAAGTCGTACACTTTGTTTAGGTCAATTAAAGTAACTTTTGATTATTGTTTTACCAAACAGGCTAGATAGACATTTGAATAAATCTTTTAGGCACATTTTGATACCAAACACAACACCTAGCAACAAAGATAAATCATGATTAGCGCCATTTAAAGAAAATTATTCACTTTTCAAAAGTCACACTTTCTATTACTACACGGGAGGAATAGGGTGTGTTTGCGAGGTTCACTCCGTGTGTGACACTATTATTAACCAGGATTGACCGGCGGGTATTCGATCACACTGTGTAACCGTGTACACTACCCTGCGTCGAGTTGACCGGATACCCTGCGCTGGGAGTACACTCAGTGAGCGGGATTATGATTCCGAACATTAAGGGCATTATGTGCTTTTAGTCGTAATATACGCCCTCGCCTGTTCCCCTCCAGCCCAACACATAGTATTATCAACCAAGCACACCTGTTCAAATGGCTCTATAAAAGCTGTTCTATTTAGCGGCATATCCCCGACTCTGTATTTGCCGACCACCAAGCTGTTCCAACCCGCGGGCTACTCCCATCGGAGAGTGACTCTGTTTTTTTTGTTTTACCAAACAGGCTAGATAGGCATTTAGATGAATCTTTTAGGCATAATTTGATACCAAATTTGCCCCCTAACAACAAAGATAAACCATGATTAGCACCATTCAAAGACAATTAGTCAGGGGGGGGGGGGTGGATGTGCCCCCCTAAGAATTGGATTTTGTTTTCAATTTTTGAACCCATTAGTGCGATTTTATTGAAAAGCAATTCCTTTCCCCAGTGGCGTAGCTAGGTTATTCATATTGAGGTGGGGGGGGGGGGGGGGGGCGATAAATGAAAACTGAACCGACAAGACTCTTGTGAGGCAAGAAATGCGCGCGTAGTGCGCGAAATTTTTCGACTTTACACCTATTTTTAGCTCTAAACTAGCTTGTAGCAAAGAATGTTGCATTTTTGGGACACATTATGCGCGAAAATTGTTCATCTGTGTACTTTTGACCATCATAATTCCATGATTCCTGTAGTCAAATGAACCGACAGTGCCAATCTCAACCGACACTATAATCCGACACGCGATCGCCCCTCGACCCCCCCCCCCCTCTGGCGACGCCACTGCCTTTCCCCCGTTTCTTCTCATTTTGTCCCCTTCTTCCTTTTTTCTTTCTTTGCAAAAAAGTGGGGGTATTATAGGCCTACATATTATATATATCACGACATGCAACGTTATTTTATTCACCAATCAGTCACTCAATTAAAGGCTCTTTCTCCTTTTTCCTCCCCCCTTCCCCCTTTCCTATCCCCCTCTCTTTTCCTTTTTTTTTGTTATTGATTTTTTTACCGGGTGCGCGAGCCCCCTGCCGCCTCCCCCCCCCCTAAATCCGCCCCTGAATATCATGCTGCTAATCTCCTTTTAGAAAAAAAAAAGGGAAAAAAGAAAAGAAAAAAAGAAAGAGAGGAAGAAGAGGGGGCACATCAGACTCCCCCTGTTCGAGCTTTTAAACAATCTATACTTAAATTAAGAAAAAATCAGTTAAAATGTTGTTCAAAAGTATACACCAGATCGCACCAAATGAGTTCGAAAATTGAAAAAAAATTCTACTTCTCAGGGGGGCACTTCCCCCCTCAGACTCCCCCTGTTCGACCTTTCAAATCATCTATACTTAAATCAAAAATATATCAGTATAATATGCTCAACTTCTTTCGTGCATTGATAAAAAAACAAAATATTTATTGGAAATGAAGAGGTGGCTTTTTGATAAAATGTTGGTCAAAAGTATACACCAGATCGCACCAAATGAGTTCGAAAATTGAAAAAAATTCTACTTCTGAGGGGGGCACTTCCCCCCTCAGACTCCCCCCTGTTCGACCTTTCAAATCATCTATACTTAAATCAAAAATATATCAGTATAATATGCTCAACTTCTTTCGTGCATTGATAAAAAACAAAATATTTATTGGAAATGAAGAGGTGGCTTTTTGATAAAATGTTGGTCAAAAGTATACACCAGATCGCACCAAATGAGTTCGGAAATTGAAAATTTTTCTACTTCTCAAGGGGGCACATCCCCCCTCAGACACCCCCCTGTCCGAGCATAGCTCGGAGGGCGGTGCTGCGCACCGCTTGGATGGTACCGGCAAAAAAAATCAGTTTTGTGGGCCCCCCCACCTAAAATTTTCCTGGATCCGCCACTGCCGTCGCCTGCCGTTGCTATTTTTTTCGCCGATGCCAAATTTAATTTATCATAATGACTGATCATATCATATTTAACACAGTTGCTTGTAGTCAAGACTGTTTACATGAAGGGACCTGCGTTGATATCAACACTTGTTTTTCATTCATATCATAATGACTGATCGTGTCATATGTATCACTACAGTTGCTTGTAGTCAAGACTGTTTTACATGAAGGTACCTGCGTTGATATCAACACTTGTTTTTCATTCATATCATAATGACTGATCGTATCATATTTATCACTACAGTTGCTTGTAGTCAAGACTGTTTACATGGAGGGACCTGCGTTGATATCAACACTTGTTCTTGTCTCCCTACCTACACGGGTGATAGATGCCAAACACGTGAGTATAAAATGTATTTAGTGTTTAAAAAAGGATTACATACCAACATTGCTTAGCAATTCTAATTGATCCTGATGAAGATTTATGCGCCATTTCGTATCCAAACAAATGGCTTTAAGTTGATATCGAATTGCCAAAACTTCTATTATGATTTAGCCAGTATGCTACAAAGGCTATTTTCCATGTCCCGACTTTGTAGACTGTTATAGACAAACTAATTATAGAAATCTCAACGACGAGCAACTTAAAATATTATATTAGCCCCACAAGACCGTTAAGTAATGTTTTCAATTCTATAATAAAATACCCATCCATTCATTCATTCATCCATCCATCCACCCATTCATCCATGTATACAATGCGTGACTATCGGAACGTTGACTCTGAATCCCTTAAATCAGATCTGGCAAGTAAACTCTATACTGACCAACCTAAAGAACCTAACACCCAGGTAGATGACTTGCTGGCCCATTTTGTTACAACGGTCACATCAATTCTAGATTGTCATGCTCCTGAGAGTACCAGGATCCGCACTTTGCACCCTCGTCCGCGATGGTATAACGGTGAGATTAGAGCGGAAAAGCGGAAACAACGAAAACTTGAGAGGAGGTGGAGAAAGCATCGTCGCCAAGCTGATAGGGATGCCTACATGATACAGCACGAGAAACTCGTAAAACTGATTGAGCGATCCAAAGAAGGCTATTTCATGAATAAGTTGAAGGACACAAACTCAAAAGACATGTTCAAGACTATTGGTGTTCTATTAAACAAGAATAAGAAAGTGCTGCCAACCATCAACTCATCGCACGCACTTAGTAACAAATTTGCAAAATTCTTTAACGATAAGGTCTCCAAAATAAGAAGTAGTATTATCTCTGAAAATGACCTTGCAATCTCTAGATCTCCACCAACCATCCAGACTGGCAATGTTGTCCCTATTAATTGTGACTTTCCATGTTTCCGCAACCTTGATGTCACTGAGGTTCATAACATCATAATGAAATGTGCCAATAAAACTTGTTCCTTAGATTACATGCCAATCTGGATGATTAAAGAGAACATCGACATTGTTACGCCATACATCACTAGTATTGTAAACACATCTCTGACAACTGGTGTTTTCCCAGACAAACTTAAAAGTGCCATTGTAACACCAATCATTAAGAAGGCCTCTTTGGACTGTAATGATCTAAAGAACTACAGACCCATCTCTAATATAAACTTTCTGGGCAAAGTGATTGAGAGAGCAGCTATTACTCAGGTAAATGAGCACATGGCTAAAAATGATCTTAATGAAGTGTTTCAGTCAGCGTACAAAGCTAACCACAGCACTGAAACTGCGTTGCTCAGGGTAAAAAATGACATTGACAAAGCCTTAGATAGTAACAAAGCTGTTCTCTTAGTCATGCTTGACTTGTCTGCTGCCTTTGATACCATTGATCATGACATCCTTATTGACCGATTTGAGACAAACTTTGGTATCAAAGACACAGCACTGGACTGGTTCCGGTCATACTTAACCGATCGTAGTTTTCGTGTGTGTGTTGATAGCCATATGTCTAATGTTTTCTATCTCAAATGTGGGGTTCCGCAGGGTTCAATCATTGGTCCCAAGGCCTTTACCATGTACACCCAGGAAGTTGCCGCCATCATCATGATCATACGCCGCCACAAGTTACAGTTCCATATCTATGCTGATGACACACAACTTTATCTAACGTTCAATCCCAAAATTCCAGGTGACTGTGCCTGTGCTTGCTTCAAGCTATCTGCGTGCATAAACGAAATTCATTCTTGGATGACCGCAAATATGCTTAAGCTCAATGAGACCAAGACTGAGTTCTTTATTGCTAGCACTCGGATGAACCTGTCTAGATTACGTGACACTACTCTTATTGTTGGTTCGGAAGAAATATCCCCATCCTCTACAATTAAAAACTTGGGTGTCACCTTTGATTCTTCCATGACCATGTCATCTTATGTCACTGCTATTTGTCGCACCATCAATTTCGGATTATGGAACATATCCAGAATACGTAGATTTATTGACACTGACACTTGCAATCACACAATGCGTGCCCTTGTTCTTTCAAAACTTGATTATGCCAATTCCCTTCTTTCTGGATGTAGTAGTGCTGACAAGTCTCGCTTGCAGCGGCTTCAAAACAAGGCTGCGCGCATCATTTTTAAAGTCAACAGACGTCACTCATCTGCTCCACTGCTTCATTCTCTGCACTGGCTACCAGTTGATAAAAGAATCAAGTTCAAAACACTTCTGTACGTCTATAAATCTATCACTGGTTCTGCCCCAATATACATATCTGAGTATATTTCCATCTATGTTCCATCTAGACAATGTCTACGATCTGCCATTGACAAAACCCGTCTTGTTGTGCCAGCCAGCCATAAACGCATTGGAGCTAACTCATTTGCTGTGGCTGGCCCAACACTATGGAATAGCATCCCATCTACATTAAGATCCAGCAACAGTATCATAACCTTCAAACATAATCTCAAGACTCATTTGTTTAGTAACTGATTATCTGTACATTTTAGGCTTTCTCATTCTTTCCATTCACTTTTGTATGTTGCCTGGGGTAAATTGTATTGTTTATGTTTTATCTTTTGTTAAGCGCTGTGATCATTTTTGGAACAGCGCTATATAAGCAACGCTATTATTATTATTATTATACATTCCATCCATCCATCCGTTCGTTCGTTCGTTCGTTCGTTCGTCCGTTCGTTCGTTCGTTTGTTTGTTTGTGTGTTTGTGTGTTCGTTCGTCTGTGTTTGAAAAGTAAAAAATTAAATGCACGGATGAAAGTAGCATTTATAATTCTTGATAAAATGTATCTTCCTAATGTACCCTACGCATATCTTTATTTGAAGGTAATGAGTATAATGGCTTTGATGTTCTTATGAAGCTTGCGTGTATTAAAGTGTTCTTAACATTCCCCACGTTTTTCAAGGGAGAAGGATATTTCAGGCTGATTTCAACGTTATCAATCAAGCGTTCACCACAGAATTAGATGATCCAAATTCGCAGAGGTATCGGACACTTAAAGCACAAATTGAGGGCGTGGTGAGTATTATTCACAATCTAGTGTCTCCCATGACACCACCATGTTTAATTACCTAAAATTATTGGGATTCTCATTCCAAAGAATCTTCACCGAGTAGGGGAGAGCGGATAGTGTTCGCCCCATTTTCATTTGAAGTGGTCTATAGAGACGCCAATTTTAAAGATTGAACGGACTTATTGATATCATGTGAACGATTGATATCTTGGCTACATACGACAATGATCTCAGTACTCTAAGCCTTACTGTAAAGGCAAGAGTAAATGATAAAGACAAGTGTCTCAAAAGGGCGAACTTGCCCGACGCCGGGCTATGTTCGCCCATAGGCTGGGGAAAGGTCGCCCTAGGCTCAGAATTAGGCTACACAAAATACCATAATATCCAATACATACAGGGTGAGTCAAAAAGAAGTTTACCCGGATTGGTGATGTTTTAAAAAACAAACAGATGACACTCGAGAGTTCAGTAAAGCATATATTTAACAAGCATTCTCTCCTGCTTATTAGGAAAAAAGAATGACACAAATTGATCACTGCTTAGAGGAGTTATGCCTATTTTAATAAAGGTACTCATTTTGCAAGCTGTCCACGGAATACTTGACAAAACAAAATGTAAAGTAAGCATTTTAGCTGTGTACTTACCTACAGTTAATGCCCTGCCCTTCCTTCGACTTGATAACTTCTCTTAGGAATGATCAATTTGCTTCATTGGTTTTCTCTAATAAGCCGCAGAGTTTGTTTGGTAAATAAATGCTTTACTGAACTTTTAAGTGTCATTTATTTGTTTTGAAAAACATCACCAATCTTGGCCAATAGGGAAGTATTAGTATTTAATGACGTAGCCGTGATATTGCATTTTCATTCAGCCTTACCAATTTAATGTAGAGCATTGTACCGTCTTACGCTCTGATCACGCGTTCACCCATGCATGACCTGCAATGATCAACACCTTCTTGCATAGCGCATCATCAGAAGCTGTAGGAATCACGCTTGTCGATCCAAAATCTTTCGATGTACCCCATATCGTCAGCCTGCTTCGATAATTGCCTAACTCACTTTTCACCGAAATTGAGGTTTTTTTTGTATAAATCATGACTTCATTACATTATGCACATGCTGTAATAATATCTAAGTCATTGACAAATCGAAAATGTTGATAAATGCACAGTTGCAATTCTGCCTAAGTCAGCATTGTGACAAACCACATTTCACTTAAAAGGTATATCCCCAACCTAATTCTGCTCCTGTTGGAATTCACCTGTACTATTCATGGTGCTATTCAACATATCGTCAGCCTGCTTCGATAACTGCCTAACTCACATTTCCTATTTTTGTTGTTTTTTCAAAACTAGAAAAAATGAGTTAGGCAATTATTGAAGCAGGCTGACTATGTTATGAATATTGAGGATTACGTTAACAATTTGGACCCATATGTGGATGAAATGACAGTATGCCTTATGCTAAAATAATCGATTAACCGAAATCAAATTCAAGAATGACAGTATTGGGCACCTGGTTGTTCTCAATGGAAAGTTATGAAATATTTTTTTGAATGTTTGGGAAGTTTGAGTATCATATTTTTATGAAAAAAGAAAGGATGTTGAATATTTTTGTGCAGAGTATTGAGAAAGGAAGTAATGCGGGAACAAATATGCATTCTGTGCAACATTTTTACGTACATGCACGGTGCAAAATTGCCGCTGAGGTAGTCTGGAACGTCAACTAGTGACTTAGTAACAAAGATCCATTCCCACCCTATCACTCCCTAGCCTCCCACAATTCCCACATACATTGGTCACGTACATTGGTTACTCAACATAGTTCTTTCCCTTTGAGAGCTCGAAAGCCCTTTGATCAATTACTATATATCTTTAAAGGGGGGGGGGGGGGGGGGGGGGGGGGATGGGGTTTTTAAGTCCAATATTGATAATCAATTTTCACAAGTTTCCTAAAACTCAATATACAAGTATTATATATCATAATATAGCCCATAACAAGACGCTTCAAAATTACGTGTTTTTTTATTCTGGTTGCTATGGTAACCGTACAGGAGCTCTGATTGGCTAAAACGACTACGAATGTAATTCAATAACGCAAACTTCTATTGTACCCATTCTTAGGATAATGATGTATAATGATATTCCGCACGCTTTAATGAAGCCGGAATTTTGATACGGTTGCCGTGGCAACCGGTAACCGACCAATCACGTAATTTTGTCTTTTCTCTCTCACGCATGTGCATGCATGGACGATCATCTCGGCCTTTTTTTGTTTGTTTGTGCAATGCTCTGCAATAGCCACAACAGTTTGAATTTGGCATACCTCTATCATTATCTTTTTTTATTGCTGTATATTACTGTTTTGCATACTTATACACTAGCAACCAAAAGTATTAGGACACTTTGCAAGCTGCAAATTGAGAGAAATCACTGGGAATCTTTTGAACTACTGTGTTAGGTTTTTGGTATTTTAGGGTTATAAAATGAATGGAAAGTTCTTAAAATTGTGTTACAATAAATTTGGGATGATATTCCTACTTAAGACATTATTATTTAAAAGGAAAACATTTGTAACAATATTTCAGTGATTAAGGTTTTTTGCATCGATACATGTATATTTAGTTAATTTTAGTCAAATTGCTTGACAACAATTCTTAAGTCATGATGAAATGATAGCCCTGTGTAGTGTGCCCAGGTCATGTGGGTGCTATGAGAAAGTACAGAGAATCTGGTTGGGTTCCATTTAGAATATGAAAGTAAAGGTGTCAAAATGAAACTAAATTTCCCTCCCAAATATCTTATTTTGAAGATGAATAAAGAGATCAGGTGTCAATATGTGTGAGAGATTAAAGACTAGTGATAATATTGGGATTAGTTTTACTTCAGTGAATCCATTGACAAACAATTGAGAAGGGTGTTTTTGAAAGGAAGTCAAAATTGTCAGACTACCCACCATAGGGATTACATTGGCTATAATGAGGTTGATGAATTATTCATGAGCTATTTCCAATGGGACATTTGTATGGGGATTTCAAGAGAGCACATGTTTTCTTTAATTCCATGGAATTGAATTAGCAGATGTTATAGGAAACATGAATTTATTAATGAGAAGAGATTCAACAACACATTTGTTCAACTCGTAGTGAAATATTACACTCCAAATTGAATATATGGGATGATTTTGACACCATAACCAAGTATCCTAATATTTTTGGTTGCTAGTGTATATTATACTTTTTACCCTTTTAGTATTTCACACAGTTTTATTGTACATGTATATCTTAGGTTTTAACGTTGTAATTTAATCGAAATTGTGTAATATCATACTACATGTATATGTAGTTGTCCATGCATTTGCAGGTTTATCCTCTTCCTTTGTTGTTTGATCAACCACCTGTCTTTTCTCTCTCACGCATGTGCATGCATGGACGACCTGAGCATAGGTTGCGAGATAGCGAGTCGGAAGCTATGACTATGAGAACATTTGGTCGTGTCCGTCTTTCTCTATGAGCGTGTTTCTGATGGGACACTGCGAAAAGATTATTGCCGATTATTGCCGGGTTCTGCCTGTTTCTGCTGGGCAAACTTAGCATTTCTTAGCGTTTATGAGCGGTTTCTTCCCCAGCAGAAACACGCTCCATGTGTCCTGATGCTCGACCCACTATTTTGGCGACCTTTTATATATAGGCCTATATTGTTTGTGTTAATTGTGTTATATATGCTATCATAATATGTTGTTAAGCGCCTTGAGGCCCCTTTGGGCTAAGGGCGCTACATGTATATAAGCGCTTGGTATTATTATTATTATTATTATTATTTCTAATTCAAATTTGATGCCGAAAATAAAAAGCCGGCTTCATTAAAGCACAGATCCAGTTATTTGCAACATGAATTTCAAATTTCATAAAATGTCATCATTGCGTTATTGAGTTATGTTCATAGTCGTTTCGCACGTTTGCGTGTTTTCTTGTTTTGAGATATCGAGCGAAACGTATTCAAAAATATTAAAATTGCTTTAAAAATTATAAATTGATATTTGAGATGAAAATATTTGTTCATATATTATAAGCTTGAATTTAGACACACTTTAAGTCCATTTTTGCGAAAATCGCATGTATATTAGGATTTTTATCACATTTTTTAAATATAAGGGCTTAAATATAGCGGGGTGAGAAAAAATAAATAAATACATCAGAAATGCCGTTGACCTAAACATTTGATGAATAATTATGCGCAATGAATTAATTTAATATTATTACACACAAAAAATATAGAAAGTTACAATGGTTTATTTAAATGTAATTTAAAGTGAATTTGCTAAAAAACACAGGGTGAGCATTTTCTACACACAAACGAATACAAATCACCTCCGATTTTCGAAACTTCGTAAACTAAATTGACCATAACATATGAACCGAATGTCCGATTTTGCTCAAATAAAAAGCATGTTAAAGCTTAGACATCGCAGTTTTCCATGGTGCTTTTAACTACATTTTGAAATCCGACCACCCATACACCCCCTTTAAACAAATTTAAATCGTAGATTATATAATTTACATTGATGGAATCCCATTGTGTATGTTTAACCTCATTACAGCTCGATCCTCAATTTCGTGGAAGTATAGCGGGTTTCCAATCCGTAGACGTGACGGGTTTCTCGAGTGGGAGCGTTATTGTTCACTATAGCGTTGAAGTGGACACCAACTCTAACACTAATCTGAAGGAAGTATCTGAAACGTTTGAACAAGCTGTCAACAATGACCTCTTCTTAGGTGGTACCGGTCTAATGTTGCAACCAACTGATATAGGTATAAAATGTTTTTAAAGACACCACCACAATGCATTGCGTTTTTGCAAAATGCTCCATTGTTCATGGCTTCATAGTTTACATCAATGAATACAATTAGGTTATCAGCGCGCTCATTTTTCTTAATTCTAAAACCTAAGAGTTCGACAATTGCATCGTGTTAAAAAAAGCTTAATTGGCTGGCGTTCACGCAATGCATCGTAGAAAGACCTTAAAATTGTCATTGGGTATTATAACTGGCTTCACACTTTTTGAAGTTATTCAATGAAAGCCACTAGATGAGGTCAAATGATGTTTGGATGGAAGGCCTTTTCTTCTATATACGGTACTACATTCTTTTTTTCATTGATATTTGCTGCATAAAACAATCGTGATGACAAATAAAGGTATTGTTCACAACTCATTCTTTCAACTATACAGGGTGTCTAAAGAAACCGTGCACGTGTTTATCCAACTTATTGACCATGAACTTCTAGAATTTGGTGTAACAATTCTATACATATTGATAGACTAAACGCTTAGCTTTCATATGCCGTTTATTTCATCTGATTTGGTTTTGTCAATCTTGAGATATGACTAATTAACTAAAGCTACCTAAAATCGACGTTGTGCCACTTTACAGTTTGCAATGAATACAAAGAGTTACTCCGGAGGGGTTGTTACACCCCCTAAAAAATCCAATCCGAAATTCAGAATATGCTTATTTGGGTAACATGGTATAGCTATAGGTACTCTCTATCCATATATACGAAAACAAGTACAAACATTCCACGCATGACGTCATCAAACATGGCCGACCTCAAAATCCCGCCGTATTCGCTGGACCATTAAATATAGGCTAAAATAGAAATCTTCGCAAATTGAGGAAATGGTATTTCTAATATAGGCCTATGCTATAATATTCAGGAGCATAAATTAAAATATTTTTCAAAATGGCGATTTAAAAATTGTAAGGTGGCAATCACCCCCTCCTACTATCGGTCTTTGACGGCTTACCCTAAGGTGAGGGTAAGGTGGCACCCTCAATTTGTTTTCGTCAAAATGAGCGCAGGGGATGTAAAAGCGATCACCTAGACGCCATAAGTCACCGGTTTTTGCGTTTTAGTGCAATCGTCGATCACCCTAGGAGGACGAGGGTTTTAAGCTTATCTTAAGCATTCTTTCTGTAAAAGTGGCACAACGTCGATTTTAGGTACCTTTAGTTAATTGATCATATCTCAGGATTGACAAAACCAAATTAGATGAAATGAACGACATATGAAAGCTAAGCGTTTAGTCTATCAAATTTGTATACAAATGATACCTAAAATTCTAGAAGTTTATGGTCAATAAGTTGGGTAAACACGTGCACGGTTTTTTAGACACCCTGTATGATATGTTTGTCACATTAGAATTGAATCTGTAAGATAACTTAAGTTTTGTCCACTATGACACCCTGTATATTTACATTATACAGTCTGGAAAATACATACCAGTACATAGTGCACAAAATCTGGAAACACTGGCTTTCTAGAATAACCCAAGCTATCCACAACACCTGGGTATAGTCACTGGTATTGGTAAACAATAGGTGAACCAACTTATGCAGGGCACCCTTTGTATGATTCCATTCAATAAATGTATGTGTGCAGACATCCTTTTGTAATGCAGCAAAATTATGCGAGAGTTACCTAGGGATATTTTGACCAGGGAGATGGGCGAGGTCCTAGTCATTCCACCTTCAACCATCATAGGTGCGGGTCATTTCAGTTTTTCTGTTATGATGTTTTCTTCCTAAGTTGCAGTGCTACGATTAGTCAATTATACTTGAATTTTCATCTATGGAGTGCAAATAAGTCTAATATTTATACATAAACTATTAGCCGGGAGCCTCTGTAATTGAGGTGAAATTCTGTCTGGCTACAAGTGTGTTAAGCCGACGGTAATGACTATTTTGTGAACGACGTGACAGTTCCAAATTCTGACAGCCAGCGGGGCGTGCCGGGGTATGAAATACACTCCGGACGACTGAAGTGCTATCGTGTAGCCTGCCTGGAAAATTTCACAAGAGAGAACAACACCACAAAAACCATTTGTCACTTTACCAAATGTATGGTGTGAATACGTACATGCCGAAAGTCCTAAAACTACAAAAGGGGGACATAAAGATTGACGCCAATATTGACCGAGTAGACAAACCAGGGTTTCTACGGGAGCTACCATTAAAGATCGACACCGGGAAACCATCGAAGACTTTTACTGGGAGAAGATAACTGTCAGCAAATTATATGAATGCTAAGACTATTTTATAGAGACTCTAAATAACTATATGGTTAAGGACAACTCTGTACATCCTAAAAACCGGATAAACTGGTAAAGGTATAAAACTATGACATCTATAAAGAGGTACGTAACAAATAACGTTAAAATATCCAAGACCTCAACATAAATGAATACCAGCCATCTACATATCCTTTAGAGAATTAGTCGACATTTGGCAATCATATATAACTTGATAATAACAGGATCCCATATCAGAGTCTGCAGTGGAAAATATTATTTATTATATAAAATTGCTGCCGTTGTCAGAGCAGGAACGTTTTATTTGGGAAAGAATAATCACATGAGGAAATAAATTATTGTTATCAATTATATTATAACGTAAAAGAACTGTTGTCAGACAATATTTATTGGATGCCTCTATTGATGTTGGATAGCCACTAGATAAACGTGTCGCTTGTTAAATATGCCCAGGTATGCTTGACAATTAATGGGGGCTCGTCCGGGAACTATCCAGCACTATAGAGCTATCTAATAGACTTAAATATTGTAGAAATATCAGTATTGCATTTGCATTGCATTGTACTTAATATATTTGTAACCATTTTATTCTCAGGTGGGTTCCACGACAACAGCACCAGATGGTTAGTCGATCGAAGTGTATTTCTGAACCGGTGGTTTCGTTGGCGGTCCGTTCAAGAACAGATGTAGGCACTATCTCTAACGTAGTGGTGTCTCGTGAGTAAAATAGTTTTAAAAAGTTTGCCTGCACTATTGTCGCCAAATATATAGAATTTCACAATGCTCCACACGATAACATTGTAATTGTATGCTATATTCAGACTTGCATTCCATATGATAAAATTCTCGTCGGTTATTGTGCACACAGGCGCGCGATCAAAATTTTGGCCACCATCGTTCACAATTCACACAACACTATATCACTACTGTTTGTTCTGTATCATAGTCATGGCTAGTCAACTTGAACTTGAAAAACTCATTGCAATGGGTAAAGATTTAGATTTGAATGGTACAGAGTTACGTGACTGGGTTAGTGAACAAAGGGATATAATAAAACAAGAAAGAGATAACGAGAGAGAGGTTAGAGCTGAACAAAGAGCTATTGAAACAAAAATTAAAGAGGAAGAGAAAGCTAGGCTAGAATATATCAGACAGAGAGAGCGGGAAGACATGGAAAGAATAGAACGAGAAAAGGTAAAACAACTTGAACTGCAGATAGAAATAGAAGAAATTAAGAGAGCTACCGCTGAAGTAACAGCACAGGCAGGTAATCATGGTGGACATGCTCATGGACATAAAAGTAGAGCACCAAAACTACCTCCCTTTAGACAAGATGTAGATGATATAGACTCGTATATCAGTAGGTTTGAGAGATATGCATTATCTCAGGGATGGGATAAAAATACTGAGTGGGCAAACAGCCTGGCAACTCTGATACAAGGTAATGGTTTATTTGAATACTCTACACTATCAGTTGAGGAATCACAAGACTATGAAAGGGTAAAACATACCGTATTGAGTGCGTACAATTTAACCGCAGATGGGTTTAGAAAGAAATTTCGTGAAACTAAACCAGCACAAGAAGACACAGGAAGTAAATTTGTCACTAAATTGGGCAACTATCTACAGAGATGGATGGAATTAGAAGAGGTAGGAAATTTAGAACAAGTACAAGACCTGTTACTCAGGGAACAATTCCTCAATTCATGTACCAGGGATCATGCCACATTCCTAAAAGAGAGAAATCCAAAAAACATTAGAGAAATGGGACAATATGCGGATCAGTATGTCGAAGCTCATGGAGGATGGCACACCAGCCATACTAGCCATACTAGCCACCCTAAAGGTAAGAATAATAGATCTAGAAATTATTCAAAGGACCAGAATCAAATCAAGACAGGAAAATCACCTCAAGATTTCAAAGGTAAACAATCATCAACCAATAAGTCTAGTGATGAGAGAAGATGTTTTCTTTGTAATAAACCTGGACACTTTGCAAGGGACTGTAGAAGTAAAAACACCATGGCTTTTATGACAGAGGTATTTGATGAAATAGTAGAAAGACGTACACAGGTATCTACAGATAGTCAATGTGACGAAACAGAAAAGACTGAAACCAAAGCAGACTTTGGATCGTGTATGATGGTAATAAAACCAGACCACCATCTATTCCAAGCAAGTAAGAAAGGGTTCTTTACACTAGATTGTGGTCACAAAATGACTGTTTTGAACCAGGTAACAGCAGCATGTAAGCCTAGGAATCTGAATGATGCAGTCATGCCTGTCCAGAATGGTAAGATAGGGGATCAAGTAGTGAAAGTACTACGCGATAGTGGATGTAGCGGAGTAGTGGTAAGATCAGAATATGTAAAGCCCAATCAGATGACAGGAGAATTGAAAACGTGTATACTAATCGATGGTACGGTAAGACAATTTCCTGTAGCCAACATATATGTCAATACACCTTACTACAAAGGATTTGTCTCAGCCTTATGCATGAAAGATCCAGTGTATGACCTCATACTAGGAAATGTACCAGGCGTACGAGAACCTATGAATCCAGATTCAATGTGGGGAAAGTCTTGTGAAATAACAAGACAAGAACAAGTAAGAGAAGGTAGGCCTACAACAAATAATGATAATGATGAAACGCATTCAGAAGAAGATAAATCAGATACACTCGCCGCAGTACAGACAAGAAGTCAAATCAAAGTAAAGGACAAACCCTTTAAGAAACTAAAGGTAAGTTCTCCTATAGGAGAAGCAGTATCGGCCAAGATGCTACATCAGAAGCAACAAGAAGATCCCACACTAAACAAACTCAGACAACTAGCGCTGACAGGTGAGGAAAAGGTGAGTAAATATGGAAGTAATCACAAATACATCACAGACAATGACATTCTATATAGGGAATACAGTTCTCCCAAGATAGAATTTGGGAATGTATTTAGGCAAGTTGTAGTTCCAATAGACTACAGAAAATATGTCATGAAACTGGCCCATGAATCAATCTTAGGCGGACATCAAGGATCCAAAAAGACAACGGTATAAAACTTACTACAACAAGAAGTCACGGGTGAGAGACATGAAGGTCGGAGATGAGGTTCTTCTCCTTCTACCCACAGACAACAACAAACTCCTTATGCAATGGAAGGGTCCATTTCCTATAGTAGAGAAAGTAAGTTCGATGAACTACAAGATAGATTTCGGTCACAGAGTCAAAACCTTTCACGCCAATCTATTGAAGAAGTATATTAGACGTGAAGTGAATGCTTCAATGGTAGAAACACCCATACGTAACGTGTATGAGACAGCATGCACATCTGTACTTGAAGATGAACCTCAGGAAGAAGTAAGCGTATCAGAACTTAAATCGTTCTCTACAGAAGATTTGATACATCTTCCACAGATGGTCCAAAAAGAGGGGATCACTGATGTGAATATCAGTGAACGACTAAGTAAAGCTCAGGTACAACAGGTGCAACAGACTCTAGCAGAATATGAGAATACTCTAACAGATATCCCAGGGAGGACAACACTTGGGAAACATGTCATCAAAATACGGGATACTGAACCTATAAGAAGCCGACCTTATCCAATACCCCATGCACTCAGAAGTGAGATTCGGAAAGAAGTTGAAAACATGCTTCGGATGGGGATAATATCTCACAGCAAGAGTCTGTACGCTTGCCCGCTGGTAGCAGTGAAGAAGCCAGACGGATCACTTCGGGCATGCTGTGACACAAGGAAGATTAATCAGATTACAACCTTTGACGCTGAACCGGTACCGGATCAAGATGAAATATTTGCCCAGTTAGCAGGAGATAGATATTTCAGTAAGATTGATCTAAGTAAAGGGTACTACCAAATTCCCATGGCAACAGAGTCCAAACATCTTACAGCCTTCGTAACGCACGACGGATTGTACGAGTTCAATATGATGCCGTTTGGATTGGTTAATTCAGGGGCGACATTCAGCAGAATGATGAGAAAACTTCTAAAAGGTATCAAGAATGTCCACAATTATATAGATGACATACTCATACACACGAAAACATGGGAAGAACATATCCAGAGAGTAGGAGAAGTATTCATGAGGCTAAAGAAAGCTAACTTAACAGCTAGGCCCACAAAATGTTTCATCGGGTATGATGAAGTTGAATTTTTGGGTCACGTGGTAGGACAAGGTATAGTAAAACCAAAACCAGACAAAGCAGAAGCTATTCAGCAGGCTAAGAGGCCAACTACAAAGACACAGGTAAGATCGTTTCTCGGCTTGGTAGGCTACTACCGTAAGTTTATACCAAACTTTGCGGCAGTAGCAGTGCCATTAACCAATTGTACGAAGAAGGGAGAGCCGAAGGTGATACGCTGGGGAGATAGCCAGGAACAGTCATTTCAGACTTTAAAAGGTAAGCTGGCAAGTTCACCAATTCTGCAGCTCCCTGACCTTAACAAGAGTTTCACCTTGCGGACTGATGCGTCCGACACAGGAGTGGGTGCAGTTCTTCTTCAGGAGATAGCTGGAGAAATGTTCCCTGTGGCCTATGCTAGTAAAAAGCTGAATAAGAGTCAATGTAGGTATTCAGTGATGGAGCGGGAATGCTTGGCGGTGGTTTGGGCCGTGCTCAAGTTCGAACCGTACCTGTATGGTAAAGAGTTTGTAATAGAGACGGATCACCAACCACTAACATGCATCCGCAAATCCAAAGTGGCAAATGGGAGGATTATGAGATGGGCGCTCGCCTTACAGCCATATCGGTATCGCCTGCAAGTTATTAAGGGAACCGATAACGTAGGGGCCGACTACTTGAGTCGAAGTACCGAGGCAGTAAAAGCCAGTTTCTTGTCCTTCGTAAGTGGGAAATTATAATTAAGCATTTCTCGTTAGGGAGAAGAAGTGCATTTATTGGAGTGGTGAGAGACACTTCAATCAGAGGAATGAATAGAAGAGTATTGTATTCTAATGCAAGAATGCATAAATGTGAGTACATTTAGTTAAAGCGGGGAGTAAATTGTCACATTAGAATTGAATCTGTAAGATAACTTAAGTTTTGTCCACTATGACACCCTGTATATTTACATTATACAGTCTGGAAAATACATACCAGTACATAGTGCACAAAATCTGGAAACACTGGCTTTCTAGAATAACCCAAGCTATCCACAACACCTGGGTATAGTCACTGGTATTGGTAAACAATAGGTGAACCAACTTATGCAGGGCACCCTTTGTATGATTCCATTCAATAAATGTATGTGTGCAGACATCCTTTTGTAATGCAGCAAAATTATGCGAGAGTTACCTAGGGATATTTTGACCAGGGAGATGGGCGAGGTCCTAGTCATTCCACCTTCAACCATCATAGGTGCGGGTCATTTCAGTTTTTCTGTTATGATGTTTTCTTCCTAAGTTGCAGTGCTACGATTAGTCAATTATACTTGAATTTTCATCTATGGAGTGCAAATAAGTCTAATATTTATACATAAACTATTAGCCGGGAGCCTCTGTAATTGAGGTGAAATTCTGTCTGGCTACAAGTGTGTTAAGCCGACGGTAATGACTATTTTGTGAACGACGTGACAGTTCCAAATTCTGACAGCCAGCGGGGCGTGCCGGGGTATGAAATACACTCCGGACGACTGAAGTGCTATCGTGTAGCCTGCCTGGAAAATTTCACAAGAGAGAACAACACCACAAAAACCATTTGTCACTTTACCAAATGTATGGTGTGAATACGTACATGCCGAAAGTCCTAAAACTACAAAAGGGGGACATAAAGATTGACGCCAATATTGACCGAGTAGACAAACCAGGGTTTCTACGGGAGCTACCATTAAAGATCGACACCGGGAAACCATCGAAGACTTTTACTGGGAGAAGATAACTGTCAGCAAATTATATGAATGCTAAGACTATTTTATAGAGACTCTAAATAACTATATGGTTAAGGACAACTCTGTACATCCTAAAAACCGGATAAACTGGTAAAGGTATAAAACTATGACATCTATAAAGAGGTACGTAACAAATAACGTTAAAATATCCAAGACCTCAACATAAATGAATACCAGCCATCTACATATCCTTTAGAGAATTAGTCGACATTTGGCAATCATATATAACTTGATAATAACAGGATCCCATATCAGAGTCTGCAGTGGAAAATATTATTTATTATAATTATATAAAATTGCTGCCGTTGTCAGAGCAGGAACGTTTTATTTGGGAAAGAATAATCACATGAGGAAATAAATTATTGTTATCAATTATATTATAACGTAAAAGAACTGTTGTCAGACAATATTTATTGGATGCCTCTATTGATGTTGGATAGCCACTAGATAAACGTGTCGCTTGTTAAATATGCCCAGGTATGCTTGACAATGTTTCAATATTCCTGAATATAACCAACCATTTAAGATGACAATATCCCCTCCGCACATCTAGCTGCGAAAAATTAACAAGGCAACTCATAAGGGAGCACATCAAAACCCGACCGCGCGGCAACCGCCGGTTCCGCGCGGTTGGACCGCATATCATTGTTTAGAACAATAGAAACCGGCTGCAACCGCACGGAACCCCACGGAAGCGGCGGTTGCCGGGCGGTCGAGTTTTGACATTTTATAGTCGTACCACAACTGTGCATGTCAAAGTCCTGTACATTTGGTATTACCAAATGTTCTAATCCGCCGAATAATAAACGAGTCAAACATTGCCAATTGTCGATATTGATACCGATGAGAAGAAGTTATACATCTGCCTAAGGTGAAATGCTACAAATAAGGTTACATTTATCATGGCCTACGTTTCTACTATTTTATTTCCCGCCACTAAGGCAAGATGCCTTCAGGGATATTTATGAAGGAGATTCAGTACGAAATGTATTGCCCTATTCGTTTACGTGTAACTGGCGCCATTTTGAATTTCCACCATGGGGAGAAATTTGGAGGTATGTCGGATTTTTTCGGAACTAAACGGAAAGAACGAAGACTGCCGCGTATGCGAACTGGAGCCGTATCTCTATACACTCTCAGAACAAAGGTTAAAATCTTTAACCATGTTGGTTAAAATTTTAACCAACGGGAGGTTACCAGGTGAACCACACAATTGGTTGGTTAAAACTGTAACCAACAGCTGTTGGTTAAACTTTAACCTGCGGTTGGTTACACATTTTAATCATTTGTTGGTTAATATGTTTTGACCAACAGTGGTTGGTTAAACTTTAACCCGTGGTTGGTTACAATTTTTAATCATTTGTTGGTTAATATGTTTAAACCATCAGTAGTTGGTTAAAAAATGTTGGTTAAACTTTTATTTTTTGGGCTAAATGTTAACCCATACAACATTACAATATTGATGTTTCATTGGCCCGATATTGGCTTTCAATATTGACGCCAACCCGTGGCCAGGACCAACAAGGGACAGGACAAGGCACAAGATCCTAGCCACGAGGCCGGGAAGTGATAACTTGAAAAAGTGGCCGCAATTTTTAGACCACGTCAGAATAAGTATATGAAATCAATCGTGTTATTTTCGCAAAAAAAATTCCTCGCCAATGAAATTCTTTGGCGGGAATCTTGTTATGACCTATTGTTGGTTAAAATTATGATGCCTTAACCAACGTTGAATAAACTAAAAAATAATCATATTTTCACTCTTTAACCAACGCAGTATTAAAAGTAATTTTTAACCAACGCTTCATTTTTAACCAATGTTGTATACTTTTTAACCAACATTCCTTTAACCCATGATTATTTAATACCTGTTCTGAGAGTGTACGCATTGGCAGATTTGAATGACGCGGGAAGAGCGCCGCTTTCCGGAAGCTCATGCGCATTTTCCGAAAAATACCGACATACCTCCACATTTTTCCCAATAATGGAGACAAAATGGCGTCGGCGTACTAGATATCCTTTTTAAATCTATGACGGGGGTTTTAAAAATGGCATGTTGAGAGATGGCAGTGTTTAGTCGTTTTTATGATAAGTATGATGTTTTGTTCTATATATATAACTACGCGATTTGGGGTTGATAATTATTTACTAATATATATTGCACAATGCTGTGATTGCCGGACACTTTGTTTAAATGATTAGAAAATGTAATTCAGTGTTATGGAATTTTGTGGAAGTATTTTAACTTGATGAAGTCTTCACTGTTCATAGTTAAACAGGTTGAAAAGAACTTTGTGGGGCTTTTTGATCCCAAAGTTGATGGGATTGGATGTAGCATTTTATGTAGCATTGCAATAACCCCCCCCCCCCCCCCTCAGATAGGATTAAGTAGTATATTAGGATCTCAGGACGGAAATTGTATTTGTAACGATCAAAAACCCTCTACATTTTTATGAAATTTGGGAGTAATAATAGCTTGACACCATTCTTTATAAAGATAGACGTATCCATATGCAATATTTATTATATCTGTTCGTCCTCAGATTGTCCAGCAGATCATTGCCTTAATGGTGGGACATGTATAGGGACCGGTACATCGTACTACTGCCAGTAAGTACTTGTGTTTGTTAATAATTATGTGTTGTTATATTGTCTATTGTAAAATACCGTAGGATGGTAAACTGCTTAATATTATAATAATATGAAATAATATATACAAATGATGGGTGTCACTGGAAATTAATGGGATTCAACGTTGTACCTCGTGCAAGATGTTGTCACCTAGTATGAATACGTAGCCTAAAATGGTGTAATATACTCATTCTAGTGCAGAAAATGGTCTTGCGATAGGACATGGTCACCATTAGTTGGGGTCGCGACCATTGGCGCTAGTCGCGACTGCAACTATGTACCACGCAACAGTCGACTAGTAAAGTGTACTTTCGGAAGTCAGAAACATGCACACTGAATGAGAAAAAAAATCTGCTCTTAAGTAATTATTACTAATGTAACTAAGCAATAAGACGTTAGTAAAATGCCTTTTACATTTTACGAATTTTGGAAATAAATTTTAATAATGTAAACAACAGTCGCTGACACGACATTTTGCATTGTTGTCAATGGCAAAGGGGGATCTTCGGAGTCACCTATAAGCCGATTCGCACAGGATCCTTACCTTTGTACACAATTCTAAAATGCAGACTTTTACTGCAGTTTCTTTCTGCATCAAAAAGGAAAATTGCACAATATTTATTAAATCTTAATATGAATGTAGAGCGCCGGTATGGGGATGATATCAGATTTTGGTCTTCCAATAGCGTTCCGTACACATTTAATGGATCATTCATAACATGCAATCTAATATGTATGTATCTTCAATACGCCACAGGTGTCCTGCAGGATTTTATGGATCGCAGTGCATGTTGTCATATGATAATGACGTCAATGATGGTTAGTATTCATTCCGTTAAAAAAACAGTTTCTATATTTAGTCCAGATGTTTCCAAATCTGTATTTCACTTTCAATAAGCCATAACATATTCCAAGCTCTTATTATTTTTCGAATGAATTAAGCCCCGCCCCAATCTATACACCATTGTCTCATAAGGTATGGGCGTAACGGCTGAAAAATAAGCCAAAAACCAATCAAATTGCCTGCTGACATTCCAAACCACACCCACTATTATAAGAATAAGCCATAACATAATATTCCTAGCTCTTTTATTGAGCGTAGTTGTTCCTTGTTTTTGTTTTGTGAATCTAGGGTAATACCAATTACTTCTAGGTTCTTCTACTTCTACTGAATTATCTTCCCTTAACCCTTACAGCCCCGCACCCCATGAAATCCCATTTTCCAGCCTGTCGGTTCCACCTGGCGCTGAGGTTTTTGTTCAAAAGAATGGCCCTGGGCTACATAGCTGGGCGAATACACTCGCCCAGCATAGCTCCCCCCGTGGCTCAGTTGGTAGAGCGTTCGACTTGTAACCGAGAGGTCGTGGGTTCAAACCCCGGGGCGTGGCACCTCTTGTTGTGTGTGGGTTTTTTTTGCTTGAAAAAAATTTCGTTGGAAAATCCAAAAAAGTGTTAAGGTTAAGGAACGATTTTTTTCTTCTTTTTAATTTTCACTTTTTTTCTCTCTAATTTCACCTTGATTAACCCTTACAGCCCCGCACCCCATGAAATCCCATTTCCCAGCCTGTCGGTTCCACCTGGCGCTGAGGTTTTGGTTCAAAATAATGGCCCCGGGCTACATAGCTGGGCGAATACACTCGCCCAGCATAGCTCCCCCCGTGGCTCAGTTGGTAGAGCGTTCGACTTGTAACCGAGAGGTCGTGGGTTCAAACCCCGGGCGTGGCACCTCTTGTTGTGTGTGTGTTTTTTTGCTTGAAAAAAAATTCGTTGGAAAATCCAAAAAAGTGATAGGGTTAAGGAACGATTTTTTTTCTTCTTTTTAATTTTCACTTTTTTTCTCTAATTTCACCTTGATTAAGGAACGATTTTTTTTCTTCTTTTTAATTTTCACTTTTTTTCTCTCTAATTTCACCTTGATTAACCCTTACAGCCCCGCACCCCATGAAATCCCATTTCCCAGCCTGTCGGTTCCACCTGGCGCTGAGGTTTTGGTTCAAAATAATGGCCCCGGGCTACATAGCTGGGCGAATACACTCGCCCAGCATAGCTCCCCCCGTGGCTCAGTTGGTAGAGCGTTCGACTTGTAACCGAGAGGTCGTGGGTTCAAACCCCGGGCGTGGCACCTCTTGTTGTGTGTGTGTTTTTTTGCTTGAAAAAAAATTCGTTGGAAAATCCAAAAAAGTGATAGGGTTAAGGAACGATTTTTTTTCTTCTTTTTAATTTTCACTTTTTTTCTCTAATTTCACCTTGATTAAGGAACGATTTTTTTTCTTCTTTTTAATTTTCACTTTTTTTCTCTAATTTCACCTTGATTAACCCTTACAGCCTCGCACCCCATGAAATCCCATTTCCCAGCCTGTCGGTTCCACCTGGCGCTGAGGTTTTTGTTCAAAATAATGGCCCCGGGCTACATAGCTGGGCGAATACACTCGCCCAGCATAGCTCCCCCCGTGGCTCAGTTGGTAGAGCGTTCGACTTGTAACCGAGAGGTCGTGGGTTCAAACCCCGGGGCGTGGCACCTCTTGTTGTGTGTGTTTTTTTTGGCTTGAAAAAAAATTCGTTGGAAAATCCAAAAAAGTGTTAGGGTTAAGGAACGATTTTTTTTCTTCTTTTTAATTTTCACTTTTTTTCTCTAATTTCACCTTGATTAAGGAACGATTTTTTCTTTTCTTTTTAATTTGCACTTTTTTTCTCTAATTTTACCTTGATTAACCCTTACAGCCCCGCACCCCATGAAATCCCATTTCCCAGCCTGTCGGTTCCACCTGGCGCTGAGGTTTTTGTTCAAAATAATGGCCCCGGGCTACATAGCTGGGCGAATACACTCGCCCAGCATAGCTACCCCCGTGGCTCAGTTGGTAGAGCGTTCGACTTGTAACCGAGAGGTCGTGGGTTCAAACCCCGGGGCGTGGCACCTCTTGTTGTGAGTGTTGTTTTTTTGCTTGAAAAAAAATTCGTTGGAAAATCCAAAAAAGGTGTTAGGGTTAAGGAACGATTTTTTTCTTCTTTTTAATTTTCACTTTTTTTCTCTAATTTCACCTTGATTAACCCTTACAGCCCCGCACCCCATGCAATCCCATTTCCCAGCCTGTCGGTTCCACCTGGCGCTGAGGTTTTTGTTCAAAATAATGGCCGCGGGCTACATAGCTGGGCGAATACACTCGCCCTGCATAGCCCCCCCTCGTGGCTCAGTTGGTAGAGCGTTCGACTTGTAACCGAGAGGTCGTGGGTTCAAACCCCGGGGCGTGGCACCTCTTGTTTTGTGTTTTGTGTTTTTTTTTGCTTGAAAAAAATTTCGTTGGAAAATCCAAAAAGTGTTAGGGTTAAGAGGGCTCTGTAACGGTGTGTGTGATGGAAGTCAAGTCTAACCTCACGCAGCTCTGTCAGTAAATGGTCATGTCACTACATGTAATGCAAGTGAGCAACGATCTATACGCGGTTTCGGGTATTCCGCATCAAAAGCCTAATATACCGACATTTTAGCCCGGCAATGCATTGAACTTAGCTTTTTACTACAATAACAGGGAATCAACTTTTGGCCCGTATCCATTTTAATGCAAAATGCACATTGCATTGTGGGATTTAAAGTTCGGTACACCTCTGCTTCCGGTGCTGATCCGCGTATAGATCTATGCCCGCAACTGATTTGCATTTTCATCATCTGGTCGATAGAATATAATTATGATAATGTTATTGATGTGGCATGAATGGGCTGAATGGCAATGTGTGGAATAAAAAGGACGCTGGAGACGGAGAGGAGGAGGGATGGAGAGAGAGAGCTACTTATTAAATGTTAGAGCTTTTAAATTTTAAATTATATACCCTATAACGTCTTAAACACATACCTCTTTTGTCTTGAGGGTACTGCACCACGATAGCGACGCGCAGCCGCTGGCACAGAGCCAGCTGAGTTTGTGACCCGAAAATGCGAGCGTCGCGTCGCGTAAATTAATAGAGTGCGACTTACGTGCCACCCGTGCGAAAGTGTACGCTAAACAATGTGCGGCCGATCAACACGCGGGTTCTGGACGTGCCGCTATTTGAAAAGGTGAGGCCTACTTTTATTGCAGCATGGACCCCATGGGCGATTTTTCTTGATAATTACCATGAATGGATTACTACGATTAAAACAAGGAACTAAATGTTCTAGGCGTACAACAACACATTGGAATTCGTAGATAAAGAGCAGGCCTAAAAAGTATGAATTCAAATATCATGAAATATATTTCCATCACTGTCTTCAGTAGGTAGCAACCTGATACAACATTCGTAGATAGCAACCTGTCATTAGGTTTGAATGATAAGCATATTCATGAAGGAGTTCCTATCAGATTACCCTGAGAACCTTCGGCCGATTAGTTAAAAATATGGATACATCATTTATTGGACCAATGAGAGACATTGTTAGAATAATTGTGTCCCTGATAAAGATGGGAGTGAAACATTTTACAAGCTGCATTTAAATTGGCTATTCATATGAGTACATCTTGTAATAAACCAATCAGAACCACTGTAAGATAGACAGGTAGACCCCAGGGGGTTAACAAAGACCGCTGTTGGTGTGGTGCTTTTCTAGGAGGACCTTAAATACGACCAGTAGGCGTATGCCTGAAAATAATGTGAAAGAAAAAGGCCGCTATGTAATGGCAATGAGGGTCTTTAATTATGGCAATAAGGGTCTTCAAATTAAGAGCCTATCAATTGGGGGGGGGGGGGGGGGGGGGGGGGGGCAGGAAGCGAGGCTGCGAGACAGGGGAATTCCAATAATGTCATCTTCCATTTCAAAAGCGGTAATCTGCCTGAAATCTGAAAATCGGCCACAGTTACACCAATCTTCAAGAAGGGGGACAGGAACAAACCCTCCAACTACAGGCATATCTCATTGACTGTCATCTGCTCCAAATTTCTCGAGCATATCATCCACAGCTCCTTGATGCGTCACTTTGATTCCTGTAAGATCTTGACTGACTTCCAACATGGTTTCCGTAAGGCTCGTTCCTGTGAATCCCAACTGATCATCACTGTCGACGACATAGCTCATAACCTGGATGATAGCTTACAGACGGACCTTATACTGCTCGACTTCTCCAAAGCATTCGACAAGGTCCCTCATCTCCGTCTCCTTCACAAACTCGAACACTACGGCATCCATGGTAGCCTCCTAACCTGGATTGGGAACTTCCTTCAAGGTCGAGTCCAGAAAGTTGTTCTAGATGGCGAATCTTCAGAGAAATCTCCTGTTTCATCTGGAGTGCCCCAGGGTACAGTACTAGGCCCACTACTATTCCTGGCCTACATTAATGACCTGCCAGACTGCATTTCTGCCGACACCCATGTCAGACAATTTGCGGATGACAGCGTGGTATATCGTGTGATCAAGAACACAGACGACGCTATCAAACCCCAACAGGATCTAGACGCACTTCAGAAATGAGAAAAGACAGTGGCTCATGGAATTCCATCCTGAGAAATGCCAAGTACTCAACATCACCAAGCGTCGGAATCCAGTAAAACTCGCCTATTCTATCCATGGTCACCCACTTGAAGTAGTTTCGTCAGCCAAATACCTGGGAGTTGAACTAACAAACAACCTATGCTGGGACAAACACATAGATAACATCACCAATAAAGGTATGAGAGCCATTGGCTTCCTCCGTCGCAACCTCGGCACCTGCCCACGTGAAGTCAAAACCCGATGTTACAACACATTTGTGCGTCCAATCACAGAGTATGCCAGTTGTGTATGGTCTCCATCTACCAAGAAAGGCATCGCCACAGTTGAAACAACCCAGCGTAGTGCAGCACGGTTTGTCATGAACAATTACTCACGTGAAAATACTAGCGTCACCAACATGCTCAATGACCTAGGATGGAACTCTCTCCAACATCGAAGAGCAGTCGCCAAAGTAACCATGATGTACCGTATTACCAACAAGCTCATAGACATCCCTGATGATCAACTCGCCCCAGTCAACAGAATGACAAGAGGTCACAACAAGAAATTCACCATTCCCACCACCCGCATCAACTTGATGAAAGGCTCGTATTTTCCTGACACCATCCGTCTGTGGAATCTACTACCCCCAGCAAGTCGTGGACTCTCCATCACTAGACATCTTCAAGACCCGGGTCTTCGAAGTCCAGTCTTTCACCTAGTCATCGCCCCACAACAATATTTTTAACTTGTATATATATATACTATTTTTATGCCTGTGGAGTTTTATGTCTACTCCAAACTTGAATGCACCTCAACACGTGTGCGAGTATACTCTTTTACAGAGGTTTCTGCACAGTATAGGAAGATGATGATGATGATGAAATTAAGGGCCTATCAAATGAAGGGCCTATCAAATGAGGACCTCCAAGAAAAATAGGTCTATGAAATGTTACTTTTATTAACTCGTTTTGCACAATTAAATTATACATTGGAACTAATTTCGGGCCTTAAATTCACGAACAAACTGCGGAAACACCGTTTATCAAAACGAGCACCATTTATCAGTTTGAGTTTGCGGATGGGATTGATTTTATCATGTTTATACTATCCTTTTCCCATCTAAACCTACCCCCCCCCCCCGATAATTTAAATGTGTTACGAGTTCACGTATATCGGTTAGTTTAATACACGCATAGTCAGACTGAGGCCCGGTCTCCCCCTCCCAACATGCTATGTAGCATTACGCAACGCGGACCAGTTCTGCGTTTTAGACCGCGTACTTTACATAGCTTCCTACGCCCTACCATAAACGCGGCATTCATTTTGTAAGACTTTTGAACCAAAAATACGTCCTTTTTATGGAAGTATCTCAAAATCTAAGTTGATGAATGATGACCCTATTTTTGTATTTCATTAATTTGTAGTGCCTATTAATGCGCACATTTTATTAAATTTACACAGAAATTGGCGGAGCAGTTTTGTTTTGAAATTCAGACATGTTTATTGGCCTACAAATTATATTTCCATAGGATTGTTTTCTAAATAGTGGTCAAAAATGGCTAAATATACGTGTTTTGAAATGGCTGTAGCTCAAAAACTAATTTGGTGCCCCCCCCATTTTTTGTTCGAGATTCTTTTTTATAAGCGTTCAAAATGTGTTCACGGTGAATATAAGAAAATTTGGCGGACAGATTCTATCGTGGTG
>CM069455.1:1787089-1835304 GCA_035610835.1 Ophiura sarsii
CCTTCCTTTACCTTCCCGATTTTTCCACTGCCTTCCCGATTTCCCGGTCAAATTATTTTTCAGGGGGGGGGGGCACTCTGCCCCCCCCCCCTTGCCCCCCCTGGCTACGCTACTGGGAATAAGTACAAACATGCCTAGTATTGGGTCAGTAATCCTTGAGATAGACTTTGAAAATTGGGAAAATATGTTTTTATAATGGTAAAAATAATACCCGCGTGGAAAGTGTTAAAATAATAATAGTTTTGAGAAAATTTGAGTTAAAACTAACTAACTCCATGGATCCAGGAGAAATTGAAAAGCCATCTAAACCTGATAATTTGATGTTTATTCTTTGAAAACTTTTTCTCGTTCTAATCATTGCCCGTTTTTTTGTGTTAAAGTTATTGAATATACGTATAACAATGTAACACCGAGATCAAAGATTATACATCCACTCTTCAATGCTATCCAATCAGCTAATGCTTTGGAGGGGGGGGGGGGGGGGGGGGGGGGGGGTTTGCCTTGCTTATATTTTTCTTTTGTTTGTTCGTTATGTGTTTGCTGGGGTGTTTATTTGTTTGTTTGTTTGTTCTGGAGTTTGTTTTGGAGTACTACAAGGAGACACCCTGGCTTCATTTCTCTTTGTCATTGTTCTCGACTATGCCCTATTAAAGCGAGGCCATAGATGGCAGAGAAGAAGAGCTAGGATTCCATCTAACAAAAGGAAGCAGCAGAAGAATAGGACCAACCGTATTAACTGACTTAGACTTTGCTGACGACATTGCACTGTTGTCTGAGGAAGTGTCTCAAGCGCAATCACTACTCAACAGAGTGGAGACTTAAGCGGCAGAGTTAGGCTCACAATGAACGCTGCAAAGGCAAAGTACATGTCCTTCATCCAGACGTAAGTACCTGTAATTACCACAAGCGAAGGCATGCGCCTTGATAAAGTGGAGGACTTCAAATACCTTGGAGCCTGGATGAACATCACTGAAAAGGACATCAAAACACGCAAAGCAGCTGCATGGAGAGCTTGTGGCAAACTTAGTCAGTTATGAAAGGCTCAATCACTATCCAGAAAGCTCAAAAAAAGACTGTTCATAGCTACAGTAGAATCAGTCCTCCTTCATGGATGTGAGGCATGGACAGTCACCCCAAAGCTTGGTAAACAACTGGATGGATGCTACACTAAGATGCTAAGATCTGTGTTCAACATCAACTGGAGTCAGCATGTGACAAATATGGACCTGTATGAGGACATGCCAAAAGTCTCGGACAAGATCAGAGAACGCAGAGAAAATTTGCTGGACACTGCTTCAGGGGGTCCAAGGAGCATGTACACAAACTCATACATTGGATTCCAAAGGACGTAGTAAGAAAGCTTGGTAGACCCGCCCTGACCTACATTGACATACTTAAACGAGATACAGGACTGCAGGTAGTGGAAGAAATCAAGACAGCTATGTTGGAAAGGAAGATCTGGAGAGGCATTGTAGTTCGGAAAAAGCATCCGCCCTTAAGTCAAGTCAAGTAAGTTGTTTGTTCTGAAGGGTTTCGCCTTTGACACACAATTTCTCAGTCTAAAAATTGAAATACAAGATTAATTTTATTTGTTAGCTCGATTGATCCTTTGTCTCAAACCAAGCGTATATTACATCAATGATCAATTATGTGTTGATATTATCGTGTGTAGTTTGTTTGTGTTTTTGTCGAAGTCAAATAATTCATATCGCACGGTGCCGCTATTTAAAGAGCGCCTTGAGAGGTATTTAGGCTTTAGAGATATCGAGTGTCAGGAAACAAGTTTATGTGTAAGTTTTTTGCTCCATTCCGTTTCAAGAGAACGAGAAAACGGAGTTGATATGATGTCAAAAGTCAACTCCGAAACGAGAGCCCGTTTCACTTAAAACTGACGGATGCGCGTTACCGTGGTAAGTCATTATCACCGCACCCTGGAAATGACTGATCAAACGTAAAACAATAATTTGCGGACGAACCATGCCATGCCAAGCAAGAAGTCACATTTATTTATAACTTGGCGTCGTATCATTCAATTCATAACAACAATGAGAGAAGCATTCAAACTTGTTTCAACCAATCGCCGAGGGAGGTCGCGCAATTCTAACCACGGCCCCCTGCTCCAAGTATAAATTTATAAATGATACTGGAACCGAAAGAACAATCTAGATACTAATGTAGTAGTATCATGCATATATAAGTCGATCAAAATGTGAGTTTAACCATTCACGGGAGACGGCTGAATGCGCCGCTCCTGACTTCATCGTAAATTCTGACAAAGCCGACTTAAAACCTAGACAATTACCATACGGTATCCCATTGAATCAGATCAAAATGTGGGAATTGAAATAAAGCCAAAATAGAGCATATTAAAACTCAAAATTATATAGAAATTTGTCATGCAAACTTTGCATGTGAATTACAGTACCAGTTCTTATCATATTGATATGAAACATTCATGCTTCAACCAACTTCCGAATTCACATATAGAATCAATCATGAACTCATGTAGTTACAATTTTCATATACCTAAATCGTTTATAATTATCGGAACGTTTTAAACAAATAATTTATAATCTTAAATCCTTAAGATATCCCCTTTCCTAGATGGTCCCTTTATAAGCAAACGATTGAAATAGCAATTTAAAATCAAAACTTTGTATGTTGAAAAAATATAACACTGCCCAAGGTTCTACAGATCCCTGTGGCTAACCTTGTAAAACTTAAAGGTTGGGCAGGTGGGGACTTTTTTCACCTCCGGCACGAAAAACAAACACCGACCTATCGCATTGATGGCATGAAACTAAATGGCCAAAGAGGAAACGCCACGCAAGAGGAAAAGCATCACACGCATGCGCAAACGACACAATGCAATGACTATTTTGCGTTACAACGGGCCAAAGGTTGCATGATGACAAAGCCCATTCAAATTGTTGAGGTATCAGGCCGCCCTTTCATAACCCTTTTGAAACACTAAACAACCATTCCCGAGTCTCACCCCCCCCCCCCCCGTATTGATCCACTCACTTGATGTTTACCGACCGCTTGTTGATGGAATAGGTTATCGTGTAGGCCTATATGAGCTGTTTTAATGTTTTTCTTTTTTTCATTTGTGATATATTACAATATCTTATGCCCCCTGATCACACCTCATGCCATCCCACCCGCCACCCCACCCCTGCAATTGAAGACACTATAGTCAGTAGCGTAGCGGATCCAGGGGGCGCGGGGGCCGTAAAAGTAAAAGAAAAGAAAAGAGAGAAACAGAGAAAGGGGGAAAAGAAGGGGAGAGATGGGATGGGGGGGGGGGGGGGGGGGGCACGGGTATATTTGGCCAAGTACAGGGGTCTACCGTCTACATGTCACAAATGACAAATAACACGGCTGTCGGCGTGTCTTCGCGATCGCATTTTAACTATTTGTCAACCGTGTTGCATGCCGACCAGGGGGGCGTGTTATTACGTGATACGTATCGTTGAAAAAATAATTGACACTGTTTTAATGCACTATGGGATTGTGTTACCAGCTTGGAATCAAAGAGGTCGCAAACTTGCTTACAATTGTATATTAGCCTTGCTATAACAAGCTAAAGTGACATCTCTGAATGTATAAACAAAGTGTGCAAAGGAGAAATTGTTGGGCACACTGGTAAAATGGTTTGCTATCATTATCAAACTGAACTCAAGTTAAAATCACATATTTATCGAGCAATAATATAATTGTTTACGCATTTTAATTGTTTAGATACAAAGTTAAATGAATCAAGAGTTAAATGATAGATAAATAAATACAAAGAAAACTATATAAACGCATGTGCGGCTTTATAATTTATAAAAATTGACTTAACAATGATGTTACATTAATCTACCACCAAGTTTAAAAAATAGAAAAATAAAAGGATAACAAGGAATATACGGGAATCGAACCCGTGATTGCCGATTGCCAACGACATGGCCAACGTATGCACGCCACAGAAGTCGACGAGTATAATTGTGATAGTTTTATTATTTAACCATATCCATTTATTTATAACGAACGGATTTTGTTGGTGCCATTTTTGCCAAATTTGTGTGTTTCACTCGCACAAAATGTGTTTGTAATGTGTTTATACTCCTTATTTTCGACAATTTCGAACACAAAAAATGGCGTCATTTATACGGTCAACAATCATATTGGTCTACTCTGAGACTAATATACCTAAAGAGATAAGAAGCACAGTAATACAGCTATTCATCGCTGTACACAAGGTCCGATGCGGATATTGTTTAGTCGATCGCCAATCGATTATCATCATTCAGTTTAATTTGTAGCACGACATCATTATTTGAGCAAGCGCGCTATTTGAATCCAGTATTATTCACACGTTCATTACACTTTTTAAATAACCTGAACGCACTTTAGGATGGATGGCTACCGACATACAGAACGTGATAGATTTCTAAATGAATATACATTTATATCGCTATATTTTTGGCATTTCAGAAGAGATATGACAATTAAAACCTATTGGATACATTTTTGGGCATATACACAAGGTATTATGATAACAAAGTTCATGGTAATGTGTTTATATTTAACATGAATTGAGAAACAAATGTTATACTTTAATTCATAAACAAGTTCTTCAAAACATAACTTTTTTAGTTTAATTCATAAGGAATCTAAATACAAACTATGATATTTGGTTATCACAATACATTGTTTTTATGTTCAAGAATGTACCCAATACCTTGTGTGTCTAAAATCGATCGAGTATTGTTGTCGCGGTATGTGCTTACAGATGAAAAGTGCCCATTTTCATTGTTGCAGTAACTCCTATTGATATCTCTGATTCAGCATGAAGATAATAGTGGGAATTTTGATTAGCTGTTCTTGTTGTGCTGTAAACCTGATTAGCATAATCAGGGACAAATTTAATGGGGATGACAGGCGTACTTCTTTACAATTAAAAAGGATGAATTTAAAACTCCAAATGCCCAGAAGGTCCGAGAAGACAGACAGGACAGGTCATCGCCATGGGCAAACTGTCAGTAGAACAGCGATGGCTCATTACGCTGAATCAGAGAGTTCAATAGGAGTTACTGCAACAATGGAAATGGGCACTTTTCATTTTTTAAGCACATACCGCGACAACAATACTCGATCGATTTTAACAGACAAGGTGTCAAAATCACCGAGTCGAATTTTTTTTGACCATTTGGTCGTGTCCGTCTTTCTCCATGAGTCCTGATGCTCGACCCACTATTTTAGCGACCTTTTTATATATATTGTTTGGGTTTATTGTGTTATATGCTATCATAATAAAGGGTTCAACAAAAGAAAGTATACCACTTTGTTTATGTCATTTTGAGTCACTTTCAAATTGTTTTTGTCCAAACAGGCTATGTAGGCATTTAGATGAATCTTTTAGGCATAATTTAACCACATTTGACCCTAACAACAACGATAAACCATGATTAGCACCATTTAAAGGAAAATATCTCATTTTCAAAAGTCGCATTTCCAATACACAGCACGAGAAGAAAGGGCCAATCGTTAACACACACATATGCCGTATTTATCCCGTACTGATCACCGCGCATATCCCTCAATGCGCGGGCTAATTCAAATATTTGAATGTAAAGGAATGTTATGGATGGGTAGAACATGGACAGATTAACCAAATCTTCTCGTGCTGTGTATTGGAAATGCGACTTTTGAAAATGGGATATTTTCCTTTAAATGGTGCTAATCATGATTTATCTTTGTTGTTGGGGGCAAATCTGGTATCAAATTATGCCTAAAAGATTCATCTAAATGCCTATCTAGCCTGTTTGGTCAACAACCAATTAACAATTACTTAAAATTACATAAACAAAGTGGTATACTTTCTTTTGTTGAACCCTTTATGTTGTTAAGCGCCTTGAGGCCCCTTTGGTCTAAGGGCGCTATATAAGCGCTTGGTATTATTATTATTATTATTAATTAAATTTTCCGTCTCCTGGTATTTTCATTTTTAGAATATGAGTAACAATTTTAAAATTATAGGTGCTTTTACAACAGCCGAGTTACTTTTTTGCTGTCTTTATATTAGTCTCAGGGTCTACTTGTACAGCGAACATGCACCGGGGCATGCAGCGAACAAGCAGCGGGGATCTGTTATACACAGCGAACATGCACCAGCGCACGGGTTAATTCTACATTCCCGGCAGACACTCTGTTCAAAGGCACAAAAAGCATTTTGTTAAAAGCATTTTGTTGCAGTTCTGAGGTGTGTGGATCGTGTTTCTTTATCAAATTGGTTAGAAATCCATCCATTTTAGAACATCTGAAATTTAAAATGAATTATACACCTAGGAAAGTATGATGCCAAGGGCATATATTTTGAAGTTAGCTAAACATGCTAAAAGCCGCGTGTCGCAAAATAAGTTTAGAAAGGCCTGTTTTCTACCGTGTGTACAGCGATTACATTATTATGACATTACTGTGATGATGAAAAGCCGAATAAATAATATTAATATTATCTACATTTATCAGAAAGTCGTACGCTGTAACATTATCCAAAAGTATACACTAGAACGATTTCAACCTACATGCTTAAATTTACTCAATCGATACGATTTTTGAAACACTTTAATGTACGTGTGCACAGCTGCAGGTTTGTAATGCTTAAATGAGCACACTTTGAATGGAGGAATATCTCAATTCACAAAGTTGCTAAATGATGTATTGAAGGAGGATGGTTAAGCAGCTTATACAATTTACAAACTGATTAATATCGATGATTAAAAACACAATTAAAGTATAGAAGCATGTAGACTGATATTAAAGTACAATTAAAGTACTTATTAATCTGATTTGCTGATGGTTACTGATGATTACACGCTATCGAGAAGACTTATATATCGTCGCTATTCTTTCAAAACCTCGTATCTCCACAAAATTATTTTTTTGAATTAGGATGAAAAAAAGAAAGTTGGAGATACGAGGTTTTAAAAGAATAGAAGCGAAAAAACTGCCATAAACCAGTCCGTATATCAATTTAAGCCATTTGCAATAACATCTCATCTGTAGTTCACACATTTGCTGCGAAATATCAAGAAAGTTGGAAGTTTCCCCTCAGCACATGGTCAGCACTTGTGTTTTAAAACCTCGTATACATGTACATACGAGGTTTTGAAACACAGGTGCTGACAAAAAACCAAATTTGTCTGCCTTCTGATTGGCTGTGACAGATAAAAACATTACCATCATTTGCATAATGTCTCTGACATCATGATAAACACAAAAAATAAATTTCGAGGTAAGTTGGAGATACGAGGTTTTGAAAGAATAGCGACGATATGGTCATGTGTTTTAAGCTCGCCTCCTTTCGCGTTACACACGGATTTTGGCTTTCGCGACATGATTTTAACTTTACACATTATATTTGCTTGTATACCCCTGAGGTAGTAAAAGTATACATTTTCTGAAGGGAAATTGCATGAGGAAACCAAATATGCCATTGATATTATAGTACGACCAAGAACAATGAATTCGCCGGTGGTTGTTAATATTTGTTGTTATATTGTCTATTGTAAACACCGTGGGTTGGTAAACTGCTTTATATAATATTATATTATATATATGATATAAAACATTATTATATGATTTATTTATTCAGTTTCCTCTTGCCATCACGTTTGTGATCCCTACCGTGTTTGGCCAAATGTGTCATGTAATTGTGCTGTGTGTACTGTATAACCCCGTCGCTTAGACACTTACCACTGATTCAAATTGCCGTTTATCAGCAAGTATCGGTGGTCTAGTGGTTAAGACGCCTGTCTAGTAATCAGGAGACCGGGGTTCAATTCCCCGTCGGTGAATGTCCTTGCTTATTTTTCGTTGGGACATTCGCCGGTGGTTGTTAATATTTGTTGTTATATTGTCTATTGTAAACACCGTGGGTTGGTAAACTGCTTTATATTATATGATATAAAACATTATTATAATCATAACATCAACAATCTCCACTCGAGTTTTATGAATGAGGTATCAAACTACAGAGATGAAATTTGCTCATGAAATGTATCTCTCAGATTTTTCGTATCGATTATTTATTTTTGATTAGCCAACAACAAAGCACCTTGTCGGGGCCTTTTTGTGTTAGATGTATACACACTATTGTAAATGTTGATTTGTAATAATGATAATAATACTAAAAGACATTTTTGAGCGCCTAACAACAGAACAATTCTCTAGGCGCTTTACAAAAATATCATAGTTGACTGCAGAAGAACCAAAAACATAAGAGGCAAACAACAAAAGATTTGGTCACTGCAGTCAACTATGATTAACATGATAAAAGCAAATTGTCTTAAGCTACACATTATACACATTATACACAATTTTAAAAACATGAGAAATGATTACAAATTACAGTCCCGCTGTACGAAAACCACAAAGCAAGTTCATACAAAAAATGTTAATCAGTACATCTGAAGAAATAAGTCTTTAAAGCCTTCTTTCTTTTTTTCTTTTTTCTTTCTTTCTCTCTTTCTTTCTTCCTTTCTTTCTTTCTTTTAATTTCAATTATTCTTATTTTACTTTTAAGCTCAATCTTTATATTGCGTGATGCCTGAAAGTTGTGAGGTCACAGAAGGCGATGCGATGATATTGTTTGCTGAACCAATTTTCGGAGCAGGTATGTCCAGATGTTAGCCTTCGTAGTAGGTCTGCACTTTAAAACTCGGTCTCCTATGTATATAAGAGCTATAATAGTGTGGTCTGTTTTATAATGGAAGTATAAATATATAGTATATTCAGAAAATCAGTGCCATTTCAGGAAGGTGACAATCTTTATATTGAGGGAATGGACCCATGACACATGGTTATATGCTAACACCATCTTTGGAAACATATTTTCTCAAAATTGCTGTGGGCGTACTCTAAGAAATGTGTGTTATTCTGATATGGTTGCCATGATAACCAAGCAAAGCACTGGTGTAGTGCTGATTGGCCAAACACGAGAACAAATGTAACTAGAAAATTAAATGTTGCATGTTCACCATACGTTCGTAGAGGGTTTATAAATATGGCATGTGTATAATAGATGTCAACAATTAAGCTTAATAAAATTGCTTGACTTGTTTTGGAGTTGGCAGTTTATTTTCTGACTCCAGACAGACACTAAAGATTTGTCAAAGATTTGTTGAAAGATGATACTACCGCGCTCGTATCGATCCATGGGCTGCCTTCTTTCTATCTTTCCATCAAAACAAGTCAGCTATCACGGATCATGTTCTGGAATCTAACCACGTGATTGGATTGAAAGAGGGCAAAGGTCATAGTACAGAACAATAGCGAAATGCCGAATTGGTAGATTTAAAACGGTCGACATTTTGCCTAATTTAAGGAACTGAAGATTTTCATACAAAATATAATTTGTGATTGAAATGGAGGTGCCGAAGCACAAAACAACCTTTCAAAAAATCACTTCTTCAAGTTATTCTAATGCTGAAATTATAAGATCCTTTTCTCCCAATATCTATTAGTCATTCAAACCTACTTGGGGATTCCAGAGGGCTTCGAACCGATCAGTGGAAACAATGATTACGCTCAACCCGCTCTGGACTATACACCAATTGTCGTCGAAACTGAATACTCCATATACATCGACATAGAGATAGTAGATGATTGTGATGTTGAAAAGGATGAAGTGTTCACCGTAAATTTGGAATCGTACATTCCCGGTCCCCCAAGGAAACGACGTCGACGTGCTGGTGCTGAACCAATAAAAGAGGTTATTGTCATCAAAGATAATGATGGTAAGATCATATAGTTGAAGGCAACGGAAGATTTAGCTAATTATGGTCAAATTAACTGTTTTACCTTGGGGTTTATCAAACCGAGGTCGGATGAAGGTCCTGTTTTTCTTCTATCTATTTATTTTTTCATACTTACACCCATGCTCCTTTGGCTACGGATTGCATCAAAGAAGATTTGTAGGTCTTCTCACAATGCATTGCGCAAACGCCAGCCAACTATTTTTATTTTCACACGATGCATTTGTCGAGCTCTTAACGTTTCGAAATATGAAAAAGTAAAACTGATAACTAATGTATTCATTGATGTAAACTAGAACCTAAGGGCTTCAACGATGAACACGCCGTGAAGAAATTATTGTGAGCATATGTCTATGGGGGCCGAGGCAAATTGGAGACCAGAATTAGGGCATTTTGCAAACACGCAATGCATTGTAGTGGTGTCTTTAAACTCTTCTTTGGGAATACATGCTACAAGCATCAGCTACTTGACCTTCATATATATAGCATCTTCAAAGTGTGGCGTCTACGGTCACACAAGGACGGTCCCTAGAGTCAAACGTCATTTTCACTTGCCCTTGGGCCTGAAACGACCGTCACTTTTAATCAACACATCCATTATGAACAATTGCATATGAAAATTTAAAATAAATAAAATTAGTTATTAAAGCTTCGTGTTAATATTAACCTGACATGAAAACCAGGCATGTATTGTGTTTTCAGGTCGTATTTTTATATCCGTAATACCTCAGCGATTAGGGATATAGTCGATAACGCTGTAATTTACTGTGATATCGACAACTCGACAAAAAAGTGCTGCATTTTTCGATACACCCTGGGTATTGTCTCAGCGATTAAAAGCGACATGTCACGTGTCACTAGGTGTGACTTGGTGCTTCGGATTTGTTACCCCTATGTCGTCCTTGGGGTCAAAGATCAGGAAAGGGACACTATTGGTCATTGAGATACAGTGGTAAAATGTAAAACATGCTCTCATTGTAATCTAAGAATCAAACAAACAAATAATTGATCAAACAGAAAACCGAACATCCAAGTAACAAACAAACAAACCATTGCTTGTTATTGCAGACAACTTTTGGATCGAAAAGGATCAGTACACGGTATCTGAAACAACAAGTCCTTTTCAATTTAACGTTATGCGTGATGCAAGAGGAGTCTTGGCAGAGACAACACTAGGTAATTAATTAGGTTATAGCATATGAATTTCATATGCTATAATACACCTATCAGTTGTAAGACGCACTATACGACCCCCGGGAGTGGAGCGTCACTTTACCGAGGTGCGTCAACTTCTCATGTACCATGACGCACCCTGTGTCAAAAAAAAGACGGACCATTGCCATCCAAATACGCACCTCAGTCAACTATCAGCCCATTCGCACCCATGTAAAGTGACGGACCTTAACGCACCCTCCGTCATTTTTTTGACGGACCAAAGGCTGCCACTGACGTACCCTCCGTCAAGAATTATTGGTAAACGACGCACCCACGACGCACCTCTCCCGGGGGTCGTATAGTGCGTCTTACAACTGATAGGTGTATAAGGAAGGAGGTAGAACATATGATTGAAGACTTATGACGATTGTTAGCCTCATGACATTTGTCATCATTATAGCTCTGAATCATGGCTACGTTGATATATAGTAAGTGATAATTGATGTCTATTTATTTTCGTTATGATGCGGTCATATAGGCCTACCATGTAGTCACTTTATGAGTTTTCCTTTTGTGCAATCTTCAGATTAGTCAATCAGGTAGTCAATGATAGAAAATTTGTCTATTCCAGAAAATAGGTTGCACATATAGAGGGGTAATTTTACAATTCTGAAAATTCCCGCATTTCCAAGAGCAACTTTCAACAATATCTGGATTTCCGGTTCATATTGATCTCAAATAAATGTGGATTTCCGAACCCCTCTATAGGAGATCGTTTATATTGGATGCAAATTCTTGGGAAATCGCTTCGAAGGAGGGAAGTTCTGGAATTCCAATGCTTCCGTGGGGAAAAGTCTGGATTGCCAACGCTTCGGAAATCCAAACCCCTTTATACGGGGTACGCACCTATTTTCTGAATGTATCTCTTCAAGAGACTTGTAATCCCTCCATTTAGTCCTGTATATTATTGACGTTCTCTTACTTTCGGAATCGGAATGCGTTTATCATTTCAAGGAATACAGATAGGCGAATTAGTAAAGCGTTATTATTTTATTGTGTTTTGTATAGAATATTCAACAAGAGATATGACAGCGCGGTCACCGGACGATTTCGTATCTGTAACTAGAGGCGAGATTTACTTTGCGCAATATTCTGATCAAGCAACAGGGACCATAGAGATTGTGTCTGATTTGAATTCCACCGAAGACGAGGAGGTGTTTGGTGTCAGTATCGTCTTTAACGATCCGAGGGAAAGCGGATGGTGCACCGGAAAAGTTGTTAACCCCAGTGAAGCGTTTATCACCATCCTTGATTCGGATACCAGTAAGTAAAGTTAACCCCAGTAAAGCGTTTATCACCATTCTTGATTCAGATACCAGTAAGTAAAGTTACCCCAGTGAAGCGTTTATCACCATCCTTGATTCAGATACCAGTAAGTAAAGTTCACCCCAGTGAAGCGTTTATCACCGTCCTTGATTCAGATACCAGTAAGTAAAGTTAACCCCAGTGAAGCGTTTATCACTATCCTTAATTCAGATACCAGTAAGTAAAGTTACCCCCAGTGAAGCGACTCACCATCCTTGATTCAGATACCAGTAAGTAAAGTTCACCCAGTGAAGCGTTTATCACCATCCTTGATTCGGATACCAGTAAGTAAAGTTCACCCCAGTAAAGCGTTTATCACTATCCTTGATTCAGATACCAGTAAGTAAAGTTACCCCCAGTGAAGCGTTTATCACCATCCTTGATTCAGATACCAGTAAGTAAAGTTAACCCCAGTGAAGCGTTTATCACCATCCTTGATTCGGATACCAGTAAGTAAAGTTCACCCCAGTGAAGCGTTTATCACCATCCTTGATTCAGATACCAGTAAGTAAAGTTACCCCCAGTGAAGCGTTTATCACCATCCTTGATTCAGATACCAGTAAGTAAAGTTACCCCCAGTGAAGCGTTTATCACCATCCTTGATTCAGATACCAGTAAGTAAAGTTACCCCCAGAGAAGCGTTTATCACCATTCTTGATTCAGATACCAGTAAGTAAAGTTACCCCCAGTGAAGCGTTTATCACCATCCTTGATTCAGATACCAGTAAGTAAAGTTACCCCCAGTGAAGCGTTTATCACCACCCTTGATTCAGATACCAGTAAGTAAAGTTACCCCCAGTGAAGCGTTTATCACTATCCTTGATTCAGATACCAGTAAGTAAAGTTACCCCCAGTGAAGCGTTTATCACTATCCTTGATTCGGATACCAGTAAGTAAAGTTACCCCCAGTGAAGCGTTTATCACTATCCTTGATTCGGATACCAGTAAGTAAAGTAGGCTTACAGTGCTAAAAAAAACTTGCCAGATAATAAATACGGTACATAAGAACGCTACATCGAGAAGAGTCAGACCAACAAGTTTTTACTTGTCGCATGTGGGTTTTGAACACGCAGAGTAGTAACAGGTACCGTTGGAGTTTAAACAAATTGTACTTCAAGTAATTTGTCGATGATTTATGATATTAGGCCCAACTGCCGTGTTAACTAAATGTGTTCAAACTAAATCCGTTGGAGTTGAATCATCATGGATCATTGTTATTTTAAAACTGTTGGATTTTTAAAAAAATACTCTAGTCTATAGTATTTTATCGATGTTTTACGTTAACTCTCCAAATTTAAAAACATTAGCCAGTTCTGTCACACCCAGATGCCACATTAAATTCATTTGGGGTAGTATCTGCTTCGCGAACTGGTCAAGGATGTACACACTTAAAGGCATAGTAGGCGATCTTTTCCATGGGACGTCCTATATCCTAGATTTTTGTAAGCATACTTTCTTGCAGATTTATATTTCTGATCATGAATCATACAATCTATTCTGCGTTTACTGAGCGATAGGATTCCAAATTACTTCATGGTTTAACCCTAACTCCCCGTGCGTGTTTTTGTGAAATCAGGGGAGAAAAACGGGTCAGATTTGAGGGAAAATCAGTCTCCGCACGCGCCGCGAATCGAACCCGGGCCGCGTGCGTGCAATACTGATGCTCTGACGACTGAGCTACACGGGGGAGGTTCAAAAAACCTTTTTTAAACCAGTTGAACCCCGCGCTGAGTGTGGCACGAGATTGATGGGGCCGCCGCGCGGTACAAGATTATAGCACTGTCGTGTTTTGTAGTGTCCTGGAGGGTTAGGGTTAATTAAAGAGGTCGAAGGTAATTGTCCTTTCCAGGACAGTTTATTTTCATTCTACAGTCACTTTGATAAAAATATTCCAATATCGCTCGATACTGGAACACAATTTTGGCCGATACGGGAACAGTAAAATCGTACCAGTATCGACCGATACTGGCAATTGTTATGTTTCAGTATTAAACGATACTACTATACTAGTATCTGGGAGCTAGATACACTTTTACTCGACTTTTTTAATTTAAAAAATAAGTCCTCATGGAAAATCTATTCAATTGTTATCTAGCCCTATACCAGATTGAACACAGCGCCTATTCCGTGACTGAAAGTAAAACTGGGACGACGAAGTTCACTTTCAAAATACTTCGAAAAGGAAGCACTGCACTAGCATCAACAATTGGTAGGTATTTGGTTTTATTTTCTCTTTTTTCTTCTCCATACAACAACAATCAAAGAAACAAACAAATACAGATAGTATACGAGGGGGTATCAAAAAGTTTTTGAAATCACCCAGAAGTAAAAGAGCCAGAAACTTAATTTTGATATTTGATCCTTCAGACATCTTTACAAAGTCACCGTGCAAAATCACACACGTCTCCCACTACTTATTACCTGTCCACAGATCGCCATTGTAGAGATCCTCAGATTGACCGCCATTGATTGATCCTCAGATTGCCTCAGATTGCGTTATTCCCCTAAACAGCAATAAATAGTTTAAAGTGTTGACAAAAGGGGGTCAAATGTAATTTCAAACAAGCTTGGTAAAAATAATCTTATTGGTAGCATGTGGTGTACACAGATTGACCTCTAATGACCCTTACATATGACCTTTAACCTCTGCTGTCAAAACTTTAAACTATATATTCCGGTTTTGGAAATAACGCAATCGGAGGCAATCGGAGGATCAATCAATGGCGGTCAATCTGAGGGTCTCTACAATGGCGGTCTGTGGTCAGGTGATAAATAATGGGAGAAATGTGTAACCTTGCACAGTGACTTTGTAAAGATGTCTGAAGGATCACATGTCAAAATTAAGTAATCAATAAAAGTTTTAAAATTGGATGCCAATTTAACCATTTGAGTAATTTTAAATTGATTTTGAATTTCCCGTTGCCACCCTCGTCCAAAATTGATAATTACAAATATGTTATTATTTTAATTTTGTTTTAGGGTTTTTACCTTGAATATGACTTTCAATATATTTGTATTTACTACTTTCTGACTTCAATCATAGCAGCTATAATGATGTATAAACATAGAATATGGTTGCATTATTACTTGGGTATCAAAATAATCATAATTGAAAATATTAAAATGCAGAGTCCTCGATAATATAATGGGTTGTAATGGAGTGAAATTGGTTGTGACGACTTGGTTCAAATAAATTAATAATTAATAATTAAAAGTCACCTCATTGTTTAAAACAAATCTGCAACAGGAAACTCAAAATCGATTGTGAAGGGCCATCTGTAACGAATGTGATTAATTATATTTCGTAGTTTTTGACACTCGGCCTGTCAGTGCTTCGTCAGGAAAGGATTTTGAATCACATTCGAATTCTGCAATCCAATTTGGAGCATACTCCACTAGTGAGGACGCCTCGGTAATCATTATGTCAGATGAAATAAACGAGAACCCGGAAATATTTGAAGTGTCCATTAGGAGTCCAACTATGGGGCAGGTTGTCACTCCAATCAAAGCCACCGTCACTATTCAAGACGTCGCCGTAGCAAGTATGTCATTTTACTTTGTTTACTGTTTAAGATTCACCCGGAGGAATCAGACAAATATAAATCTGTAAGCATGCGTTAAACATGTTCCAGACACCGCAATTGAATTATTAAGTATTTTCCAATATGATGGATGGTTGGTTGGTTGGTTCGGTCCTGTCTTGACTGACAACTCGTGACCTTACAGAAACTACACCACAAATAACTATTTTCAGTCAAGGAGTAACAATCACGAAGAGGGTGTCTCGTAATCAATTTTATTTGGTCAATCCACCGGTATTCTGCCTTTCTTACGCTTCCCTTCAATCATGCCTTGCATGATCATCTTCCTAGAATGTTACACTTGCGACGTGAGATAGCCGTGTTAGGTGTTGGTAGCATAAATAAGTCGTTTAGACACCCCTATTTCTTCAATAATACTGGCATTGGTCCTTCTCATACGTATTTATAGAGCTTTTCTCCACAATTTGACCCCTAAACGAGTTATTTTATTCCAAGCGTAATGTTAATTAATTAATTAATTAATTAACTAACAGGTAGTAGAAGAACATTATTTGGAATAAAATATTTACAAGACTGACACTCGGTGTGATACGAGATTATTTTGATTTAACTGAGTTCTGGCGAATGTTTATATTTAAAGGTATAGGTGTTCCGATTTCTGGCCCGATTTTCAACTTAATGTTTTCTATTCTACATGAAGGGTCATCCTCTATGTAGTCGTATTCCAAAGTCTGAGTTGCATAACTCCAATGGTTCGTATTTTAGAAGCACACGGTGACATGACATTTGCCCATTGAGTAGTATACAGACTAATCAGATGGTTAACCACCTTTGACGGTATTTCGCTGCATTTTGGCATATATAACATCTAAATGGAACATATCTTGCGCCTAAGATTTTACAGAAATAATGAGAAAAATGTGGGCTTTCTTTTGATACCAAATTATGATGATGTGAACCAAAATCAAAAGTGATCGGAACATAAATACCTTTAATACTCTGAAACGGGTACATTTTTGTTATTTTTAATACATATGATAATTAGACCATTATATTGTTATTTTATAAAGGGAGTTGTGTAAGATTTGATAGTTCCGTATACGTTGCTCTTGAATCAGCAAAGGAAGTGACGTTGACGCTTCAAAGAGATGGCAACTTGGAAATTGAAGGATACATCGGTTAGTACGTTGGATTTTAACAAAACATTCTGTACACTATGAGTATTTTGTAATCGAAATATCAATTTCACTTTTGCCCAATTCACAATATAAGGCCGGGTCGATTTCCCATTCAGGAAGCTTTTCTGAACTGGAAGTATTACCATAATGCAATGCGATAGTTTTGGCTAACCCGCTTTTCAAATCATAGCATACAAATTGGACCTCAACCTATTTTAATATGGGTGTTATGTAATATTATAATGATTGATTATATTGTCGTTCTCATTCTCAGCGTTCAGTGTGGCTCTTTTTAAATTCGTTAAGATGATTTGAGGGTCTATAAAGTGGACCACAAACTTTAATTGAATATCGATTCTTTATTTGTTAATTTGAGACTTGCTTGAACTTGGTAATATGAAAGATCACACAACTGTCCAAAAGATTGTCGCAGGAAAAAAGTTATCGCGTACTTTTTCAGATAAACGAATTTGAATATTTAATGAGGTAATTAGCCCAATTTCTTAATTACAATAAATTAGGGAAATCACTACAATAATAGCTATTACATATGACTTAACAGTTTATCTTATATAGCTTGACAAATTTACTCATCGTCATTGATTCAAAGATCCATCACATTTGGTTAAAATAAATGAATTTGTCTCTTTAGTATTACCACTACAAATTCTTTAGAATAATAAATTCGCAAGGGATTATGGGTAATCACTCTTCCTAAGTACCTCTCCCCTTCCCTTCCCTTCCCTTAAAGGCATAAGATGTGATATTTTCCAGGGGGCGCCCTCGATTCGATTTTTAGAAAGTAGATTTTCATGCAGATGTACATTTCTGATCACAAATCATAATATATGCTGAATTACTGAGCAATACGATTCCTAATTACTTCAAAATCATGGTTTAAAGAGTGAAAATAAGCTGTCGTGCTAGCAGGACAGTTTATTTTTCATTTAGGCTAAATTCACTCTAAAACTTTTTTGAAGTAACATGCCGTTAATGTACTGTGTTTATTGGTTTACTCATGTGATTCGGATTATAGCATAACAGTGTCCTTTTAATCTCCAGCAATAAGAACCGAGAACATCGATGCTACTTCACCGGAGGACTACACCGCGAAGACTGGTCGTGATGTCGTGAAATTCGACGTTAATGAAAAAGAGAAAAGCGTTACTATTAAACTGAAGGATGACTCAATGAAAGAATCCGATGAAAAATTCCGAGTAATATTCCAACTTCCAACCCAACCTCAATATACTAGTAATGCTTTGGACATCTGTACTAAAGAAACGCAGGTCCAGATTAAAGATGACGACGGTAGGTCCCAGGCGACATTCTAAAATGTCACAAAATGTTTCAAAAATGACAACATTGTTGAATTGCATTACAATATTTGGAATCACCATGAGGAATGCATTGAAAAAAGTACAAAAATGCCTAGTATTGGTCCCAGATTAAAGATGACGACGATATATCTGCACTAATTATTTATGATATTATATTAAGCCCCCAAGAGGGCCACACGTACATATTCTTTGCAGACAGGGTTTGCAGAGGGATGTGCCGCGTGTGAAATGAAAATTAACTCTAAAATTCACCAGTTTGTTTTCTTTGGGGGTGGGGGGGGGGGGGGGGGGGGGGGGCACCGAAGATAATAAAACCGAATTAAAAGTGTGAGACTCATATATTTAAGAAACAAATAATGTATAAAACTTAGTCATTCGTTAACCAAATGAGTTGAAATGGAATCCAATTTAGTGGCACATTCCCATTGGTGCGGACGGCGGCACACGGTGTTGACACACGGTGGGTCGTTTTCTGTCCGTTGAGCACGTTCAGGGGATTTTGCCGATAATTCGCGTCGGTAATTTTGTGTTTAAACACTGAAAAAAGTGTTATTCGCAACTGTCCCTAATATACCAGACGACTTCTCTCGTGTTCATTGAGTGGCCACTTTTTCCTAATCTTACAGATTATGTTTCATTATAATTTCAGACGAGGTTAAGTTTGAACGAGGTTGGTTTCGTGCCTATGAAGAGGACAGAGTCTTTACGATGAATATTATAAGAAGTGGTTATCTCGGTAAACCATCAGAAGTTGGTAAGTATTATAATATAAAGAGCTAAGTAACGTGAGATTAGATCAATATTTTCTTTACTCATTGTCTACAAGTTAAAGCCAAATTGTTCACTTGATTTGTTGAAAGTGGTATCGACTAGCTTGTTTACACTGGCTTATTTAGCCTGCCCGAGCAACTTGCTGGTGTGGCGCCCTCATCGGATACAATGGTGTGTCCGCACTGCTGACCGACACCGGGTAATCAAACAAAATCATCTAAGAACTTCATCGGTTGTTTAATTATCATATTTGCCTGATATATTCAGAAAGAAAATTGAAGAAAATCGTATATAACTTAGTGACAAATTAATATTAGTTCCTTTTTTAAACTAAATCCGTCCAGATATCTGAACAGTATTATCATAGACAGCCCGGAGGAACGCTTTAGGCCTTTGTCAAAATCGATGTTATAGCGCCCTCGTCGACCACATATCTCTAGTATTTTGTGTTAATTGGCACAAACAAACCATATGTTAATATTATCATGCTGCTAGACTCCTTTTTGAAAACCAGAATGATTTGGTTATTTTAAAAATATTTTGACATGTTTTACATATTAAAAGGTATATGTTTTTGCCGAGTCTTTGCAGAAAAGCATACCATTGCTCAGAATAAAAATATTTTGTATGTGTTCAGAGCAATCATATTGGTTTTTTTCTGAACGAAATTGTCCACAAAAGCCCATATAATTCCATATAATTAGTTGCTCTGAATTGCAGTATATTTGAGCGGTTCATCAACCAGACACAGATGCTCCATGAAGGCATTTAATGCATTACAGATTATATATAAATGTCAATGCATGGACGTGCGTATAAAAGGATTTGGTTTTCTAATATATTACATCCTTTTTAATTTTAAATAGTCTTGGTTGATGTAACAGGCACCCATCCAGATAGTGCAACCCGAGGCACCGACTATACCCTTGCTACGACTATAGTAGAATTTGGGGTCAATGAGCGTTCCCAAGTTGTAGAGATAGAAATTACATCGGAAAACCCACCCGTGTTTGAGGGAGATGAAGAATTGGTCCTGATGTTAGAGCCGGTCTCTACTGATGAACAAGATAAAATTGGCTATCCGCGTAAGGCCAGCGTCTTCATTACGGACAATTGTAGGTATTAAGGGAAGTGTCAACCCTTTTTATGAAATTTATCAAGCACTGTAACTTTTAAATTAATATTGTATAATATAAAAGTATACAATTTTTAAATGAGTCGGAGAATTCAATTTTGGTATCAAATTTCACAAAAAAATAGTGATTTTTTACATTTTTGCCCGAAAATCACTATTTGGCGCCAAATTTGTTCAGCAAACTTAACAAAATCAGGACCGTGATTTTTGAGATCAAACACAATTTGTTGGCAATTTGTGGTCAATAATTTAAAAACTAAACATTTGTAAGCCCTCCAAAACACCCCGATCCTAGATAATTGACGACTTAAGATGATTTTGGTGAAATTTTGGATTTTTTTACCAAAACAGATTTTGTTAGGTTGTCTGAAAAATGTTGGGGCCAAAATAGTGAACTTGGGGCAGAAATGTAAAAATCACTATTTTTAGTTACATTTGATACCAAAAATGGATTCTCTGACTCATTTCATGAAGAAAAAAATGTATACTTTTATGTACTTATTTATAGTTTAAAAGTTACAGTGCTTGATAGATTTGGCGCCAAAAAGGGTTGACACTTCCCTTTTAAAAGTGTCATGGGTGTACCCTTAGAAATTCAGGGGGTAGGAAGTTGGGATCGTGGATGAGTTTTCTTTTCTTTCAAATCGTGTGAATGATTCATTTACAAAAAAATCATTTAATGCCCCCACTGAATATGGCTCCGGGATGATTTCATTAACACATCTTTTTTAGAAAACGCAATCAAGGAATTTGCCGATTTGAACTCAGCTAGAGAAGAGTATTAAAGATGTCGGATTGTGAGCAAACATTATGTTTATAGTATCCTGAAACATCTATCATACCAGGGCCGTCAGATGAAGGGGGGGGGGGGGGGGGGGGGAGGGGTGCGTTAAGGGTAAAAATTGCGTTTTTCTTAGTTTCAAATTTCAATGATAGTAAAACTACTCATAAAACATTGACTACAGTGCTTTTTGGACTGCGAATTTTTTTGACTCCCCCCCACTTACGTGAAATTCACGAGGTGACTGGCTTGGAAAATATTTGAGGCAACCTTTTACGTTTTGTTTTTTTAGAAATCGTGAAAACGCACCCCCCTTGGGCAAAAGTGTCTGACGGCCCTGCATACTATGAAGAATGAAGGTGTAAAATGATTGTAATGATATACGTCAGTATGTAAAAAGAACTTCTTTTGGGCCGACTATTCGGTTCTTTAATTTGCTACTTTGAGATTTCTCATTTTTTCATTAACTCACCAATGTGACATTTTCAAAATCTCAATACTCGAACTCTCTCAAAATCTAGTCGCGCGTCCAAGGATAACAGCAAACTTGAATGACAGGTAGGCCTACGAGAGTTGCATGCAGGAGGTCGTTAATAGCTCCGATTAAAAAGGCTGATTACGCGTGACACTCCACCACTAGAACCCATGACCCATCATGTTGTCACATACTGACTCCAAGTCATGTGACCTTGAGTGTCACAAGACATATCCAATTCATCTATGAATTTCTAGTGTGGTGTCCACTTTTTCAGTGTACATACAGTCCTCAAAAATAAATAACTGACCAGGTACTTATGCTCTCAACTCCAAAACTATATAGCTCTTACGTAAAAATATCAAATTATAAAGTTGTAAGGAAATCTCTTTTCTTCAATTTAAAATATAACACGTGAAGTTTGAATGATTATTACCTCAGTTATGTGCCAAAAACCAAAACAAAGTTAGTTTTTCATTTTAATATTTTGTTCGTCGACACACAGCCTCGGACTAGCAACAGGCAGATTATTGAAACTGGTAGCGACAACTCAGTAAGATGAGGATTGGGGATGCTTCAATTGATCAATGCAGCCCATACATATACCTGTCACACGGTCCTGCGTGGTCAAAACCCAATTGTGAACATGTAAACTGCACTTTGTTCTATCGATGTAGTGCTCTCAATTATTAACCGATCTTCATGAACAATGTCTCAAATTGAAGAGAATGGATTTCCTTACAACCTTATATTTTAATGTTTTTACGTAGGAGCTATAGTTTTGGAGTTAAGAGTATATTTATTACATGGTCAGTTATTTATTTTGAGAACTGTAGTTTGAACGCACACAATGAGGCCTAAAGAATGGCTTTTTTACACTTATATATTGCAAACACACAGTTAGTGTCTATGGCAGGTGTATTTGGCAGACTTGGGACTATACACAATGGATCTACGGCACATATTCTCCTGGCCACAGTCCGCCATACGCGGGCGCATTTCAAAAACTCACAAAATGTCGCTAACCAATCGGAGCCGTGAGGACGAGTTTACGTATTGCGCACCACGGATGTCCGTTGCACCGTTTTTTGGGGGTGAGGTTGAACTCGCGTACTTTACGTGAGGTCAACCTCATTTGACAGGCGTCCATTGGGATCAAGAAATATATGCGCATGTATCCATCTTCTTATAATAATAAGTTGAAAAATGTCCATTATCATTTTTTTTCTTCGGCAATATCGACATCAACAGTACGAAAATAATCAAGTACATAATAATAGCATATAGCATTACAAATATATCCAGGCAAAGTCGATAAGCCAGGATAGCCCATAAATTAAATTTGCACGGCTCATTTCACGGCTGTTTGGCTGTCCGCTTTATAATTAAAATGATGGGATAAAAAAAGTTTATATAGTGGCCCTTTTATGGTTTTGACCTGATTTAGGTAGTACTAATGAATAAGAGTATACGGTGAAAATTTCAAGAAAACTGTTCGAGCATTTTTTAAATTATCGGCGTTTTCTACTTGATACATATTTTACATGTAACTCTATGGGAAATGTGGCCGATGAGGGCGCTATTAGAGTAAATAATAATATTCAAAGGTATATTTCCCAGAACTGCCACCAACAAATGTTCTGAAATTTCTACAAAAGATGGCCAGTATATTCAGGTATTTGAATCAGTTAAAAATAGAACTGGGCCAACAAGTTACGGTGTTCTCAGAATAAAACGGACACATTACGTGGGATCAAACAGCCGTGATTTCCATGGAACGTGTAAGTGGACAAATCGTTAACAAATCAATTTCATTCATATCATAATGACTGATCGTGTCATATTTAACACAGATGCTTGTAGTCAAGACTGTTTACATGGAGGGACCTGCGTCGATACTAACACTTGTTCATGTCTTCCTACCTACACGGGTGATAGATGCCAAACTCGTGAGTATAAAATGTATTCAGTTTAACACTTTCCACGCGGTTGTTAGTTTTACCATAATTATATACCGTGTTCAGTAATTGATGTCCCATCCCGCCTGAGGTAATATTGGTCATTACTGGAGTAGAGAAGGGAATGTGTTAACAAACAATATCTAATAGGCTGCCTGAATGCTAAATCACGCTAGTGGCGTTTAAAGCATCAAAATCGACATAGTTTTCGTGTTTTTATGTGTATTTTTGTAAATCAGCAGAAAATAACTATACCTGTACTTCCGGAAGTTGACACATTTTGACCCCTAATGACCTTTTCTTGACCTTTGACCTGGTTATGATGATTAACTTTTTTTCTAAGCTTATCAATGCGCACAAAATGAAACAAGTCCGGTCAAAATCGGAGCATGTCTTCAATTTTACCCCTGTAAAGTTCAATGACCCCTAGTGACCCCTTCTTGACCTTTGACCTTGTTATGATTAAAAAAAAAAAATCTTCTTATCAAACCTAACAAGTTGAAACAAACCCGATCCAATTTGAAGCATGTCTTGAAATTACGTGTAAGGATTTCAATGGGTGGGACATCAATTGCTGAACACGGTATACATAACAGATTTTTGAGAAACCTTTCCTAACTTCAAGGTCTATCTCAAGGATTACAGAACAAATACTAGGAATGTTTGTACTTATTTCAATATATATCTCATAGTGATTCCAAATATGGTAATGAAATTCATACTTTTTGAAACCTTTTGTGACATTTTGGAATGTCGTCTGCAGACGCCTGCCGCGTGAAAATTGTTAATACGCCATTTCGTATCCAAACAAATGCCTTTAAGTTAATGTCGAGTTGCCAAAACTTGTATTTCGATTTAGCCCTCATGCTTACAAAGGCTATTTCCATGTCCCTACTGTGTAGACGACAAACTAATTATAGAAATCTTAACGACGAGCAACTGAACATATTATATTAGCCCCACAAGACCGTTACGTAATGTTTTCAATTTTATAGTAAAATACCCATAAGACAGCCATGAGCAATCCATCCATCATGCATGCACCCATCCATATCCTTAAGGACCATGTTCGCTGCAACAGTTTGTTGTTTGGACTGCCGGACTCGGACATCCTGAAGCTGCAACGCGTGCAAAACCTTGCTGCAATAATTGTCTGTAAAGCAAAACGAAAGGAACACATAACACTTCACCTTCGTCGACTCCACGCTCCCTATCAACAAACGGATTATCTACAAAATTCTTCTTCTGACTTTCAAGGCCATGCACGATCTTGCTCCATCATATACCTGCGAACTTTTCCAACACCATAATGCAAATCGCGTTTTACGCTCGGCATCACAATCCCGCCTCCACGTGCCTAGATCATCTACTTCGTCATACGGTATGAGAGCTTTTTCGATCGCGGCGCTTAGTTATGGAATAATTTGCCTTTGACTGTTAAAATGCCATTTCCGTTTTCATTCAAACGTGCTCTCAAGACTCACCTTTTCTCATTATCCTATCGGACTCTCTATTTGTGTATCATTTTACGTTCTTTTGTGTGCATCATCATCATCATCATCATCATCATCATCCCATCATCATCATCATCATCATCATCATCATCATCATCATCATCATCATCATCATCATCATCATCATCATCATCATCATCATCATCATCATCATCATCATCATCATCATCATCATCATCATCATCATCATCATCATCATCATCATCATCATCATCATCATCATCATCATCATCATCATCATCATCATCATCATCATCATCATCATCATCATCATCATCATCATCATCATCATCATCATCATCATCATCATCATCATCATCATCATCATCATTATTGTTATTGTTATTATTATTTTTATTATTATTATTATACACTCCATCTATCATCTTTAAGCTTGTGTGTATTAACGTGTGCGGCTGTTTTAACTTTTCATTCGTTTTTCAAGCGAGAAGGGTATTTGTGGCTGATTTCACCGTTACCAATCAAGCGTTCACCGAAGAATTAAATGATCCAAATTCTCAGAGGTATCTGGAACTTAAAGCACTTATTGAGGGCGTGGTGAGTATTATTCTCAATTCATTGTCTCCCATGACACCACCATGTTTAATTACCTGACATTATTAATACTCTCGTTCCAAAGGATCTTCAGCGAGTATTCAGAAATGTGTAAGCAACGCATGTTTATTTTCAACAATTTGACTGCTTCACAGCCGATATTACCATCGTTTACTGGCGCAGCATCAGACCATTGCTGTAATGATATGATGTCATCTGACATTCCACTATAACCAGTCAGCTGTAGAACGGGGCCGCGTTTCAATTGAGGGCGCTCTATTTAGTGACGTACTGCCGTCATTTTTAACACGGCGATTCATCAAGTGACGGAAGTCCGTCGCCCGCCAGAATACAAACAAAAAACACTTTTCAATAGAGGGCGGGCTTGAGAACGGGACTACGTTTCCAAAGGAACGGCCTCACGTCACAGTAATTTTCAAAATTCATGAAAAGCCGATTTTGCCAATTTTAAACAACGAAATAACTCTCTTATCACAGAGATAACCGTTACAAAGGCATCACTTCTGAATACTATAGGGCTTATATTAAATGTAAAAATTATCACACTTACCCTAAAAATTCTATAAAATGGTGTAATTTTGTCTAAAAAATGGTGGTCTCATCTCTGCAAACCGGTCAACAAAGACATTATTTTAGCTTGTGTTGTGTGATGTTGGGTCAAAGGTTAAATTAAATCATCGAACTGGATGTCGCAAGGAGTTCTGGTATCTAGTGCTGCCCTCAACTCGATGGATAGTTACTTTTTATGCAGATAATTGGGATTAAAAGGGGAAAATTCAATCATTGCGCAAATTGACGGGTGTGCGTTACCTTGGTTACGTACACCCGTCGTTTTACAGCGCCCTCAATTGAAACGGGGCCCCGTTCTACAGCTGACTGATAACCATGATAACATCTTAGCAGTCTGGATTACAAACAGTCCATACAGTGCTTGATATTATTATGTAGCCATACTAACTAACTAATTTAGAGTAGAGCATTGTACCGTTTTACGCTCTGATCACCGTCTTACGCTCTGATCACGCGTTAACTCATACAACACCTTCTTGCATAGCGCATCATTAGAAGCTGTATGAAACACGCTTTTCGATCCAAAATCTTTCGATGTACCCCACAATTTTATGAATATTGAGGATTACGGTAACAATGTGGACGCATTATATGGATGAAAAATATATGCACGGTGCAGTGAATGGAAAAAGTCCATTGGTTAATTGCAATGTGCAAGTATATGCCGTCCCATTTTGGAGAAGCGATACAACTCGGATTTTACCTGTCATATGACTTCACTCTCTAATGGGATGGTGCAAAATTGCCGCTGAGGTAGTCTGGAACATCAAATAATGCCTCAGAATGATGATCCATTCCATAGCCTCCCATAATTTCAATGTACATTGGTTACTCAACATAGCTCTTTCCCTTTAAGAGCTCGAAAGCCCTTTGGTCAATTTTTATTTTTAAACAAAATCAAATTGTAGATTATATATTTTACATTGATGGAATCCCATTGTTTAACCTCATTACAGCTCGATCTTCAATTTCGTGTGAGTATAGCGGATTTCCAATCCGTAGACGTGACAGGTTTTTCGAGTGGGAGCGTTATTGTTCACTATAGCGTTGAAGTGGGCACCAACTCTAACACTAATCTGAAGGAAGTATCTGAAACGTTTGAACAAGCTGTCAGCAATGACTTATCATTAGGTGGTACCGGTCTAATGTTGCAACCAACTGACATAGGTAGGCCTATAACTTTTTTTTTTTTAAAGACACCATCACAATGCATTGAGTTTTGGCAAAATGCTCCAATTCTTAGGTTCTAGTTTACATACATGATTCAACAACTCCCCCATACCTTAAGTACAGTAACAAAGCGTTGTCGATTTGAGACAAACCCACTGTTCATATATGCAAATTTCTAGGATGGCGAACCTTATTTGGAAACCAGTAATGCATTATGCATCGATGCAAAATTGTTAACAAACAAAAGTGTTGCGTAAATTTGAGCACCAATAACCATGACGTCATTGATCCCGGGACTTTTGATCACCGCGAATTTTAAAAATGGCATGTTGAGAGATGGCAGGTTTTATTCGTTTTCATGTATGATGTTTTGTTCTATATTACTACGCGATTTGGGCTCGATAATTATTTACTAACATAATAATGCACAATATTGTGCTTGTCGGACACTTTCTTTAAATGATTAGAAAATGTAATTCAGTGTTATGGACTTTTTTGGAAGTATTTTATCTTGATGATATCTTCACTGTTCATAATAAAACAGGTTAAAAAGAACGTTGTGGGGCTTTTGACACCAAAGTTGATTGGATTGGATTTTAAAGTAGCATTACAATGACCCTCCCCCCTCATATATTAAATTATATATTATGATTAAATAGGGACGGAAAGTATATTGTAACGAAAGAAAGAAGAAAAACAATGTTGAAATTTGGAGTAATAATAGCTTGACACCATTATATAAAGATAGACGTATCCGAATGCAATAATTCTTATATCTATTTGTCCTCAGATTGTCCAGCTGATCATTGCCTAAATGATGGGACATGTATAGGGACCGGTACATCGTACTATTGCCAGTAAGTATAATTTGATACCAATTCAACTATTGGTATCAAACTCAAACTTACAAATCAAAATGGCTGCTTTTTTCTACGGAAATTTTCGGAGCCGTAATTTCTCAGGGTCTTTTCCGAAAAGTGTTTACTAACGTTATTGTCATTGTTTATACTTATATGCAAGGAAACCATTCGTAGTTCAGTTTATAGCCTTATTTACTAAAGATTTTAATATTGAATATCTGAATTGTTAACTTAGAATATATATAATTCATTTTATAATTGAGTGCCATAGAGTGTGATAGTATAACAAAACCATTACAAGGCTGCAATCAGGCTCATTTACTTATTTTATGATAATCAAACTCTAGATCATAATTATGTTCATGCTCTATTTTGACATTCAATTCGGGTTTGTCGTCCAAAACGAGCACATTATACTATACACAAGCAACATAATTCCCCATTGGGCTCTTATTGTAAATATCCACAAATAATGGATTTCATTCATTCAAACTTGCTCAAATTCGTAAGGTATCGTCTGATACTATTTGGTACCAAACTTGTCGGGATTTAGACAATTTGATAATGAGGCGAGATTTCCAAATACTGTGCGAAGTACACTTATAATTATGAGAGACAAACAGTACGGTCAATTATAACCTCTCTAAATGTCATATATTTCTTGAACAGACTATAAACATGATAAACAATAACGCCGACTGATTTCTCAGGAAAAAACACGCTTTCTGATTAGCCAGAACCAGATCAGAAATAACTATTAAGTTGACCCCTAAAGTCATATTTGATTTTCATTAGAACTATCTTCAATGTACAGGACTAAATGCAGGGATTACTAGTCTCTCGAAGTAATAATTTTCTGCCATTGACTACATGATTGACTATTCTAAAGGTTGCCCCTAACAAAAACATAAAGTGACTATCATCTTAAGATTTAACATACAAAGCATCACTATGGCTTGACTTGTAACAACGACCGATTAGCAGTATTCCAGTATGCCAAAAGCATGAGAGGCACATCAATACATTTGAGTTGATATTACACTATTTGCGAGACTGCAAGAGTAAATATTGTGTACAATCTCATTTATATATTTTTGAGATTATCGTTTCTCACAACAGTAAATAAGCTTACCTCTGGGATAGCTTTCTGGTTTCGTCAGCCCCAATAACAGCCCCAATAATCTAATTTATAAATGATAAATACTGTAACATATTCAGATACCGTTCATTCTTTACCACTTCAAGTAGTTAAATCGTGCTCTTACATTTAACCACACACTACGTAAAAAAACCCCGAAAAACATGTATTTATTTTTAAGGTAATTTTTCATTTCCTTTATCCAAAATCTCTCTCTGGCTTTGACCGCGTAACTAAAAGTGAAACAGATATAAGGAGCGTGTTGGCGCAGCGGACTGTTCTTTCGCCTTGCACCAATGAAACCCGGGTCAATTATGTGCACGACCGCGGGCTTTATGTGCATTTGGTTTATCACGATCCATGCACACTTTCGCAGGTTTTCTCCGGGTACTCCGGTTTCCTCCTGCTTTCAAAATCAGTGATCAGTTGTTTCGGTTATCAAACACTTCCTTGACCCAATGGTATATATTTGGGGAGCTGCATTGACAAAAGGTGGATGTTACAATCTAAGTGCGGATAGGGTTTGCGCTAAGGGCTGCACCCTATATAGTTGATGCGATCTGATTCTGATGATTCACCAACAGCGAAGTTACAGCGCTTTGTATCCTTTGGCAAAAGCGCTATATAAATGCCGTGTTATTATAAGGACCTCGATGGATGTGTATGGGAATCAGCCCATGATGACTGTTTGTAACTTCTCTAAAATAAATGCACATGATTCTGCCAAGAGTATATCAATAAAGATTGGTATATAACTATGTTGTATTCAGTGGCATGCAGAGTGTATGAAGCATTCTTAAAATAGTCTAAAAATGCACAAAGCTAACATATTTTGGGGAATTAAGAGCGTGTTTCTACTGGGGAAGAAACCACCAAAGGTGCGTCCATACTCCCGTCGTTGCGTATCGGCCGACGTCGATGGACAAAAGTTGACATTACTTCAACTCGCGCACCGATATCCGTCGAAGTTGGCCGACGCGCAACGACGGAGTATGAACGCACCTTAAGAATCGCTATTTTTGGTAATCCCAAAAACCTTCACAAACCAGGTTTGGAACCGGTAAGAAACGGCAAGAAACCCAATAGAAACAGGCGATTAATCTTACCGTTTTGGGCCGTGAACCGTGTCACGCTGTTTTATACACATTGTGAAGCAATCTTTTTCAGGTGAGGTGGCATTGTTTGGTATTACAAAAGGTCAAATGTCGTGGCCCATCGACTAGGATCGATAAACTTAGCGGTAACTTTTCGCGAGTAGAAACAGGGGGATTAAAAACTTACCGGTTAATCTTAGCGTTTACTTTGCAGTCCCCCAATAGAAACACGCTCTAAGATTCATAAGGCAACTTGTTTACACACACATTAGACCTAAACAATATGTTGTCGAAGTTTATGTATCAGATTAAACTCTCATTACTTTTTTGACTTAATATGACTTAACCATGTGTCATTTTTGGGAGCCCTTGGGCTGATTCCTATTCAAATCCATAGAGTCCTTTATGATTTATTATAAATGTATAGCAATAATTCAGAGCTATAATCATGACGAATGTCATGAGTCTGACTTAGCACAACAAGATAAGTCATTATCTATAATAATAATAGTGTAATCAAATGACACTGGCAATTGTTTTGCAGCATTCCCATGCGTAAATTTATCATAACCCACACACAAAACCAAAAGGATTCAATGTTGTACCTCGTGCAAGATATTGTCACCCAGTATGAATACCTCGCCTAAGAAATGGTGTAATATACTAATTCTAGTGCAGAAAAAACGCTCGATATAATCCAGATTCTTTATGTTATGCCACATATGTAAACGGGTCTATTGGGACGACATGGCTTTGAATCTAGTGACCAAAGTTTTGCAAATCTGCCTATCGTCTGATCAGGCGGTCGAAGCTCTGTCCACCACTGTTTGATATTGACCATCTATGTCATTCTTGTCTTCCGCTTATTTTTACTCAAAATGTCCCTTCTTAATTGCAAACCGGTATTTGCCAGGCGGTTCTTCCATCTCATTACAAGCCAAAATCAATTATGATGTTTCCTTTTTCTATATGGATGATATATGACATAAGAATACGTCATGAAGTTGACGGACATTTGTTGCCCTTATCGTGATAGAACGTTGTACATGTCGGCCCGGAATGACGGCACATGCCGTTGACAACAAACAACATGAAGTCAAAAAAATTCAGATTGTTTTGTACCGTCGCCAAAATGGCCAAAATATAGCCCTTTTTGTACCTCTTTGAAATGGTACCATCGAACAGAATATTTGCCCATGAGATTCCTCTGCATACTCATGTTATCATTTCTACACAAATGTTTTGCACAGATAAAATTCCGAAAATCGGGTGAAACCTTTTTACGAATTTTGAAAATAAATTTTAATAATGTAAACAATAGTCGCTAAACTGATGTGTTAAAACGTTTTGCATTGTTGTCAACGGCAAAGGAGATTTTTGGAGTCGCCTATAAGCCGATTCGCACAGGATCCTTACCTTATGTACACAATTCTAGAATGCTGACTTTTACTGCAGTTTCTTTCTGCATCAAAATAGAAAAATTGCTCAATATTTCTTAATTCTCAAAATGCATACAAACCATGAACGTATGTGGATGGTGATCGGGTTTTGGTCCTTCAATAGCCAGATAGCGTTCCGTACACATTTAATGGGCATTTAACCCTAACTCTACCCCCCCCCCCCCCCACACACATTTTTTCAATTTTTTTTCTTCAACGTGGAAAAATCGACCAAAATATCCCCCCGATCCTGGATTCGATCCATGGACCTCCACCACCAGAGGCGAAGAATTCCCCACTACACCACGGCTGTCAAGGTTTGTTTGCGCAGTGTATTGCGCAAACTATATGGGCTGGGTCCATTTTTTCATCAACAAACTTCCACGCCGAGTGGTACCAACGTGCCCAGTCGTGGTATTTTGGGGTATATGGTAGGGTTAGGGTTAATGGTTCATTCATAACATGCAATCTAATAATGTATCTTCAATACGCCACAGGTGTCCTGCTGGATTTTATGGATCGCAGTGCATGCTGTCATATGATAATGACGTCAATGATGGTTAGTATTCATTTGATTTAACCAACAAATCTCCGTTAAAAAAAACCAGTTTCTATATTTAGTCCAGATGTTTCCAAATCTGTATTTCACTTTCAATAAGCCATAACATATCCCTAGCTTTTATTATTTTTCGAATGAATTAAGCCCCGCCCCAATCTATACACCATTGTCTCATAAGGTATGGGCGTAACTATTATAAGAATAAGCCATAACTTAATATTCCTAGCTCTTCTATTAGAGAGCGTAGTTGTTCATTGTTTTTTGTTTTGTGAATCTAGGGTAATACCAATAACTTCTAGGTTAACTACTGAATTATCTTCCCTTAAAAGGGCTCTTTAATGGTGCGTGTGATGAAAGCCCGGTATATCATCCCTCAGTTATGTCAGTGAAGTATGCTGGTCACTACATGTACATAGCTCTGCTACAGAGCCACTCTTAGTCCCACCCCTTCATCAACCTCTTCCTACCCTCTCCCCTACACCAAGGCATGCCTTGCCTACACCAACCATACACTCATATGTAATGCACATCATAACATCATGTACAGATTATGTACATGTACCATCCATAGTCAATCACTGGCACCAATGGCCCAGTGACGGTGACCAGACTAAAGACAAACTGCTCAATTACATTATAGATCCCAGGTCACTGACAATCGAGGATTTGGCAGCCGCGTAATAGTCCTCACACACACCACACACACCGGTATAGACTATCAGTGACTGCATAAAGAGAGTGTTGGTAGATGATTGACCTGCTAAAGTGCTTCTAGAACTTGGATTCTAAGTCGAAAACACAGGGTGGGAAAATAATGGGAATTCTAGGCGATGCAAGCAGAGCTACGTGTACACTGCAATGCAAGGTCATAATCTGGTCATTAGCATATAATCATGATAATGATATTGATGTGGCATGAATGGGTTGAATGGCAATGTGTGGGATAAAAAAAGACGCTGGAGACAGAGAGGGGGAGAGAGTAAGAGAGAGAGGGAGCTATTACCATATAGGGGTTATGTATGTTTGTTCATGTTGGTTTATGTCGCAACTTGGCACTGATTTAGCTGCTGCATGGACGTTGCATTGTTTAATAATGTATCTGATTTGTAATGTTGTTACAATTCAACCGGTTGGCTGCGATGACAATAAAATTTAGACCTTTATTACTATTATCATTATTATTAGAGAGATCGTGCTACTTAAAAGTTAGACCTTCTAAATCAAATTATATACGTCTTAAACACATACGTCAACTTTTGTCTTAACTAGATGATACGTTCAAGTGGCGCATAAAAGGGTTGAATGGTAATTCCTATGGAAATATGTGGAATGACACTGGGCTTTGACGCTGGGGTGAGGAGAGAGAGAGAGCGTGCTACTTTTAAGTATTAGAATAATAATTAGATAATACATTTCAACTTTTGTCTTAACTAGAAGCGGATGTAGCACCATCGAATGATACGTTATCAGGTGCCGCCATAGCTGGAATAATGCTAGGTGTTCTGGCGGCTATTTTGCTGATTGGATTGCTGGGGCTATGCTGTTGTGTAGCGCTACGTCGTGTGAATAACAATCTACCGCTGCCGAAGCAGAATCCGCCTCTACAACCAATCCAACTGCGACCCTACGAAGGAATGAACCCCGCTTATATGATCGACAGTGGCGTTATGGTATGATGTTTTATAAAAACCCTCAGGACCATTATTACCAGCCAGATCCTTATGATTTTATTAATGAAACAATCTATAATCTATTTGGCCATCGCGAGACAAAAACGTAACTGCATATTTTATTAATTGCAGCACATAACGCGCGCGGCTACTAGAGGCGCTGGCGTTTGCATTCGAGCGTTAAACGACGGAAGATTCATACACGTGCGTAAAAGCTGCGCATGTTAAGTAACGTCTCTGTCCAGAGGAAGCAATATAGAGTAGCGCCGGACTTTCAATATAGCGTAATACAACCTCTAAAATCGATGTTGCTTGTAATGCGTGACGTTTTGAAAGTTTGTACTCAGCTTAATACCCATTTGGAATGTGCTCACAAAAAACACCACCCACCAACACCATCAGAACTCCCCTTCCCCATTCCCTATCCCAGCCATCAATCTAAGTGCTGATGCATTGTGCGCCGTGCCGGCAGCCAGGTAAATGAAGCGAAGTGATTGTGACGATTTCCTAATGGCAGCAAAAAACCCGGAAGAGCAACACCCGAGCACGTTAAAGAAAGGTTACAGACTCTTTCGTAATGAGTAGGGGATCATCCCGATATGTATGTTCACACATCTTACGAACCCCGATGGAAGCTAAAAGCTAAAATAAGCTAAAAGAGGCTTATTGGGTTATCCAAATGTAATCAAATCAAATCAAATCAAATAATACCACACGCAAGCCAACTATAATGTAATTTCTTTATTATTTGTTCTTCTTTTTACAGGCCGTTCCACCGTTGTATTAAGTCAAAGGTTGTCAGCCATGGATACTGCTTAATCATACTGATAGGTAGTCTTCCCTTGTGCTGTATTACATAGCCATGGACATTATTAACTTACAAAGTGACTTGATTTTCAACTATACTTCTTCATCTTTGATATGTTGATGCTAGGATTACAAGAGGGTTTTTAATTTAATTAGTAAGAAGACATAAACAACTGATCATTTGGCATTTTGTATTTACTCTAGATATTTGATAATAAGGTTGCACAGTTTTAGGAGCTGGTCAGAAGTCACAAACTGGTCAAAAAATGTTTCACTTCTAATAATGTTGAGAAATGCACCAATTCTGATTAAACGGCACAAAACTTAAGTTTTACATACTTAATGACCCACAAACTATTATTGTTGGAAAGCTTCTGACTCAAGGTTTTTCAATTTTGCAAAAAAGAATCAAATCATTCAGGGTGTGTAACATTTTTACAGGTTGGAACATAAAAAAGTTGATCGTTTTTGCTCCTAACAAAATATTTTGATAGTTTGTACAATTAGGGTTTAGCTCATCAAAATCAGAACAACCGCAGAAGGTGCTACCAAATTTGCTAAGAATCACTTGCCCAAAATGTACACAAGAAAAGTACAGGGTGTCTAAAATGATGATGAAATAATGCATAAAATGAAGGTTTGTATATCCTTTTCTATGAAATTTAGTTAGCATGGGCTATTTACTTTAAAAGAAAATGGTTATCAAAATGAACTACATGAATATCGTTAAAGTTCCTTTTATTTTGAATACAGGGTGGTCCAAAATAGGTCTAAATAGCAAATTTTTCACAAATCTATGAACAATTCTGTAAAGAAACACTGCTGGCTTTTTTAGTTAAATGTTTTACTACCCAGTCTCAGTTTTAGAGGTTTTTTTTTGTTGGCCAAGAAATAGAAATATTTGTGTTCGAGCTATAATACCAGGGCGTGGCCATAATTGACATAACATAATGTAAAAATGATTGCTATTCTGTCAATCATTCGCCCAATAATTTACCTAATCAATAGCCTCCCCGTCGGTACTCTCTACGAAGCCTCCATAGGCCTACTCCCATGAGTCTAAATACATGATCATAATTATATACCTAATGATAAAACGACCTTTAGATAATGGGCACGCGTGGTCCAACGGATACATTCTCGCTCCACAATACAAAGGTTGTGAGTTCGAGTCCTGTTGCCGCTAACGTGTTGTGTCCTTGAGTAAGGCACTTTACCGCAATTACCCTCTCTACCCAGGTGTATACATTGTAGCACAGACTCGTTGTGCGGGAGGAGTGACGAACCCCCCCCCCCCCCACCCCCCCCCCCCCCCCCCCCACACCCCCAGCAAAAACTACAAAAAGAGGAGTCTGGCCTTAACGCCAAATAAAGAGAGATACTCCGCGCGCGAACTTTGCTTGGCACGTCACTTACTTAGATAATAAAAAAACTTTTTTTTGTTGAAAGTCATCTCCTGACGGTCAAATTATTTCAAATGTATTTGCTTTGTTGGCCAGAATCTGGTTTACGCTTAGTAATGTCATATAATATGACATTGTCCTTCGACAGAAATATCAGTGAAATATGTGTGCATTTCCAACCCGGGTTCGAAAGACTAGCCGTATACTTTACATTGTAGAGTTAGCACTTTCCTACCCGGGTTCGAACCACTAGCCGTATACTTTACGTTGTGGAGTTAAGCACATTCATGAACTGGTACATCGTGAATCAAAGAAGAATTTAAAAAACCACCACAATGCATTGCATTTTTGCAAAATTCCCTAATTCTGGTCTCCAATTTGTCTCGGTTTCCATATATATTTCTTAGTGCGTTCCCCGTTGGTGCTCTGAGGTTCTAGTTTACAGTAATGAATACATTAGTTATCAATGTTCCTTTTTCTTATTTCTAAAACTTAAGAGCTCGACAGATGCATTGTGCGAACAAAGCTTTAGTTGGCTCACGTTCACGCAATGCCTTGTGGGAAGATCTTAAATGTCTTCTTTGATCGTGAATATGGTAATTGCAGCAGACATTCAGCCTTGATGAATATAAAAATAGGGGAAATTAATTGTATTCGTGCACGCTGAATGTTAAATGTGTGTATCATTGGTGTACTGTGTAAGATATTAGTGAGGTAGACTAATGTAAAGACACGAAGAGGTGTTGCAAAAGGGCCTACATCCACTTCAACCTGTTACTCATTTTGCATTATTGAATGGATGGCTATTCATACGTGGAATGTTGCTTGTATTGTTGGTGCCTCAATTGGCGTGCATGGATGCACTAATCAAAGTTATGAAGACAGCCATACAATAATTTGATTAACTAATTATGCAAAATGAGTAACTTGTAGGAGTGGTCTGTGAGCCCTTATGCAAAAAAGCTCTTCATATAATGTATGCAGCTCTACTTTGAAAAACACCCCTATATAAAATTGATTATCCTCACACTGTGCACTGCTGCACTCCCCTATATAACTTGCCATATATGGTAGGAATGACCTTACACTATATAACCTTGATTCAGGTATAAATAGTTATCATCTGGTTTTTTAGTTAGGACTGTTTTTTTTCTTCAATTCTTCGAAATTTGCTCTAAACTTGTATATATTCGGCCGATTTGAATAAACCCAACCTGAGATATTTTGCTAAACGCTTCAGTTCATTTAGTTATATGATCAGATTTTGCATCCCTTGAGTGCACAGTGTGAGTAAAAGACTGAGAATTTAGATTATGGGTATTTAAGAAATGAAAAAGCTTATAATTTCTAAATGCAGCAATATTTGTCAATCAAGTTGGATATACATGTTATATATCTATTACCGATCACTCTTATGATGGGAAAAAATTGTCGGACATTGCTCATTTGCATATTAATGACTTGAATAGATAATTAGCTAATTTGCATATTTAATGAGCTTATAAAACTAAATTATAGTTTAAAAGATTGGGTATCATACAGTTAGCCAGTATACCAAGTTTGATTGCAATACACCATTCACATCTGGATTTATAACATTTACGGATATTAATTAGCTGGACTTGGTCCTTTGTTGATTGCGGTCAGTGAAACTGGTCAATATGACCAATTTCATTAGGTTATTTTAGCTTAATGCAATATAATTTTACCATATATTTTAATTTAACATGGTATAGATATTCAATTGTTAAGAAATATGTGTAAATGGTGTTTTGAATGTTACATTATTAAGAAACTGAGCTCTCTAAATCCTGAAAAATTCTATTTTTGGGCATTGTTACTGTTTTTGGCAGGTTTTCGGCCATTTTCGGAGTATTTCAAAACACCGTAACACAAGAACGCATTGACCGAATGTCATATTTCTTTTTGGAAAATAAAGCTTTCATTGCAATCTTTCATTTGACACCAGTTTTGTACATGTTTCAATTATTTGAATGTTATGTGTGCTATGCCTACTATTAGGCGAGGAAAACCAACCTGTTTAACTGGCCCGACCGACCCACTTTATGCGTTTTTCAAGTTTGTTTGTTTTTTTAGATATTTTTTTCTTAAATCATGGAAAATCGACATTTTTGTTCTCACAATGTTTAAACAAGGAACTTGATTTTTTATATTTTTTGATCATTTTAGTGTTAAGGTTTGTGAAAATAGTTTGACTGAAATTGTTAAAAATGAAGTACAATCAAATTATGTTCTTATTTGCATTGTCTATTTATGAAATGTCGTTCAAATCCTTAGTCGTTGTTAACAGGGATAAAATCATGTTTCAGCGTATGTGCATCATCAATCTACAACTTGCGTTCTGCGCGTCTGTGTGTTTATTTCACTCGAGCGTTGGCGACCGCTTTATAGTCCGACGATACGATATGCCAACTCAGCCTCGTCCCTGTGCCTCCTTCAAACCGTGCAGATTGCTCATAGCGCACCGTGGTTCGGAAGTCAAGTAAAATGTTGGTCCCGTGTATCGAAAGATCTATCACCAAGCACGTTAAAAAGGTCACAGACTCCTTCTTAAAGAGTAGGGGATCATCCCGGTCTCTGTACGCTCATGTTTGTATTTCTAGGTTCCAGGGATACATTGTGCGAGTATACTCAATAAGAGGTTTATGCACAATATAGGTAGATGATGATGATGATGAGTCTATTCTGACGCCTCTATAGTACAGAGGTTCTATAGTATGACGCATGTAAATTAAACATTCGATAGTCCGAATCAGATAAAAGATTCTTTAATCCGAATAAGGGTTCTTTATTACGAAAATAAACAAGTAAAGGCTCTAAAGACCCCTCGAAGGTTCTATTGTCCGAAAATAAATAAGGCTCTAAAGACCGCTCCGAAGGTTCTATTGTCCGAAAATTAAATAGGTTCTATAATCCGAAATTTTTGAAATGGTAAAAAGGGTTCTATAATCCGAAAGTTAAAAAATGTTCTCTAGTCCGAATTTTAAAAAGGTTTTATAATTCGAATTATAAAAAGTCCGAAAGGGTTTCTCTGGTCTTTAATCCGAATCAGAATTGTTTCTTCTTCTATAATCCGAAATTTGAAATTGCGTACTTTGTAATGCGCCCTCTACAGATAACGTTACCATAACTCCAAAGCCTTCCTTCATTTCGTGCTAAAGAGGGTGCAATCTACCATAGGGGCAGATGGTGCTCATTGTTATGTTATGTTATGTTATGTTTTGTTATGTTATGTTAATCCCTAAAACATATTCAATGCGACTGCACTACACTCTCAGAACAAAGGTTAACATCTTAGTAAAGTTCAGAGGGAGATTACCAGAATAAATTATCTTTACAATATTATTAGATTTTAAATCATACACTTATTGACCATGTAAAAAAGAGCATGTTTACATTTGGCAGAAATCAACCAGAATGAAATCAACTAAGGTATGGTTCGAAACTAAATGCTAAATATATTATCTTCAGAATTGCTTCGAATTGATACATTTCCACTTTTTGGGCTTTCGCGCGTATTAGGTCGTAACACGTGATTGCTTATTCGTCATTGTTGTGGTCATTTAATCGTTTGTAACTACCTTCCCTCGATATACAATTTGGGTATAATTTCAATACTATCTGGAAACTAAACAAAACCACACCAACCGCAAATGATACTACGGCAAATATCACGTAAGATTGGGCTGGCGATATGGAAGTGAACAGGTTACCGCCTAAAAGACTGCCCACCCCTCTACCGATGCCGAAGTTGATAGACGTCATAATGGTTTGCATAGTGGCTTGTTGATGGCTCTCTATAGCTCCAGCAAAATATGCGCCTGATGTTTGGCTGTACATAGCAGTTGTCATTCCTGTAAAAGGGTAAATGAGTGTAAATATAAGTGTTCGTGGTGTCACATTAACTAATAAATACATTTTGGAGCCTTAATCTTTACACATTTAAACGCATTTTTGTAGAGAGAGAGGGGGGGGGCTGGTGGTATATTGTTATTCCCTCTTATTTTGTACCAATAAGGTCCAGGGTTCAACGCTTTCGCAAATTCTGCTGATTTTAAAATCTTCCTATCATTAGTTGATACTAAAAACATGCTTCAAGGTATTAAAACCCGTTGTGAATTAATCATATAGGTTAATGAGCAATAATTTAACTTCCAAATTCTTTATCGGGGGACCATTACCTCTTAGACAGAGCGGTATCAACATCCATACTGGTTTCGTGGCCAGCGCACTTACAACACATCCTACGCCGGTTATCAGGCAGGTCAATATTACGACAGAGACGTGACCAAATTTATCGTTGAACGGCGGGAGAGCGAAATATGTAATAATCAGGACGATCTCCAAGAGGCCTCCACCCCATGCCATCAGGCTGTGGGAACCACCTGTAAAACAAGGGATAGTGTAAACATACATACGTTAGAGCCAAGCATTATTGATTGTACCTCAGCCTTACGGCCTGTTAATACACCTGTTGTTGGGTATTGCGTGACGTCGACGGACATCAGTGCGCGAGTTCAGTCAGGATTACGGAAAACATTTTGGACACGTGATTCCTGTCGACTTGGTTCGGTGAACGAAACAAAGAAAGGTCCCGGGATGTGAACCCCTAACTGTCCAGCAGCATAGGAATATTACGTGGTGAACACAAGCAATGGAAAGAAAACAGGCTATGGCAAAATTATTTATATTCGATTATACACTATTTTACCCGGAACTAGAACATATTAGACAGATTTTTACCAACGGAAATACAAATTCGCCGACAGAAAACGAAGTTACATTGATTTTAACCCCCTGAGAACTACCGGCCGATTGGTTGAAATTTAGAATGTGTCAAATATTGTGCCAATCAGAGACATCGTTAGAATAATTACAATTTTCAAAAATATTAGCATAAAATGTTTATAAGCAAAACTGCAATTGGTCATCAAAATGATTATATCATGTAATTGACCAATGGGAATTATTGTACGAAAGACAGGTAGTGTCTAGGGGTTAAGTCCCAAATTTAGACCCATTTCAGTGATGTTTAATGGAAGGTGAGGCGAAGGATTATGCCATCATAATCGACCGTACATCCAAAGTTCAATAAAAAAGTTGCGTAGCCAGAGGAGGAAGGGGGGGGGGGGGGGGGGGGGGGGGGGGGGGGGGGGGGGGGGCAATATCATAGTCGTGTCGGTCGAAATTGGCACTGTCTGCAAAGAATCTACAAGTTTGTGGTGGTTTTAAAGAAATGTCTGATTTGCATCTAATATGCATACTGTTTTAAGTTAAAATATTCACAAACTCATTTTGGCATGATACCTACAAATTGTACAGAGACATTGTCAGTTTTCTTCTATATAATGTTATGTTGATTCAAGGGCAAAAACTGCATTTTGATCGCCATTCTGAAAGGCCTACGGATTTTTTGAAACTATAGTAATATTTGATGTATTGCACAAAAATGAAACTAGAGACATTACAACAATCATTTTGGAAAAAATGATTATTATGTTATGTTACTGTGAGTTTGTGTTGGAATACTGATTTTTAAAATCTCATTTGTGGGAAAAATGGAACGTTTTTCTTTTTCTTAGAGATACACGTGTTTCTACCCAAAGCCTGTAATCTAAAACGTTTTCTTTCCTACTTGAGGGGAAATCTCTAATAAAATGCATCCCGTGCAATATTTGAAAGAAAAATAGAAATAAACACCAATCTGACAATTGATTTTCACTATGCATTGATCGATTTTGATCAATGTTGTGGCTTTTTAAAGCCCTTCCCCTACCCCCTTTTTTGATCACATATTCCATTCAGGAAAAATCACAGATCCTTTTTTGATTTTCACTGATTCCGAGGATTTGCTTTGATTTGCCACCCACAGTATTTTTCATCTCAATCGAAAAGGCATGTATGTTTAAAAGTGCTCAACAAAAGAAGGTCATACACTTTGTTTAGGTCCTTTAACGTAATTTTTGATTATTTCTTTACCAACCAGGCTAGATAGACATGTGCATGAATCTTGTTGACACATTTTGATACCAGACATAACACCTAACAACAAAGATAAACCATAATTAGCACCATTTAAAGAAAATTGGTCACTTTTCAAAAGTCACATTTTCAATACACTAAGCGGGGAAAAACAACAGTTGTTAAGAGACCTTGTGTGTAAAAATCAAAGAAGTGGTGGCAGACTTTAAAATATCAATTTCCTTTATACTTTGCACATGTTTAGACCTTTGGTCAACATGTATATATTTGGTGAAAAAATTACCATTATACCTTTGGTTGCCATGGCAACGGCCAATATTCACTATTTTTACCTATTTCACAACTTTAAAAAGCGTAAGTATTAGGTCATATTTCTGTATGAAGAACATGAATAAAATTCCCTATACAGTGAAGTAGCCATCCTTGTCCTTTCCAAAAATGATGTCAACGTTAACTTTCATTTTTCAATGTGGGTTAAGGCATTTAGTAGAATAGGGGTGTTTTTATTAATTTTATTTATGCAAAAAGTGAAGGTCGAAAAAAATGACATAACCCCTAAAGCGGTGTTTTTTTAATTAGCCTGTTCAGGATTAATAGACTGGATGTTGGTCTACATGTTTCAAGAAAAAAAAGTGTCGGTAATTGTTGTACCGGAGAGCAGTGTTGCCCGGAATTTCGCACTTTTTCGGTTTATTGACATTTAATTCATTGTGAAAAATAGGGATTTTGAGGATTTACTTTCATAAAAAATTCTGATAAGGATTAAGATGCATTCAAATGATATTTGTATCAATTCAGCATTAAGTTGGACATGATTTGATAGTATTTAAACAACAGATTAAACGCCCTCAATGAAGCTGTTGCTCATAACCATCAGTAGGGTCATATTCAGGGATCCAGGGAACACAAGAGCAAAGGAAGGTTAAGGGTGGGTTTTGATACTATAGGGTATTTAGAAACAACATTACTCCTATTCCCCTCGCAAAAGTGTGGGGCAACTGCAGACAGCTGGGATACAGCAATATCCAAAATGGCCGCAGAGGCCATTTAGAAATTTAGAAAATTGTATGTCTTCTAGACATAAACCTGGAGACATGATTGATATAATGATATGTGTATGTTAATCAACTTTATGCCTATGAATCTAATACGGTGGATATGTAATACTTTTTAAAATTGGCTTGCTGGCAGCCATCTTGGAATTGATGAAATCCTATCATTTCTGTGTCTTTTGTGACTAAATTTATGCCCTGGAATCCAAAACAGTGATTATTGTATTATTATGGTATGCCTTCAACATTAATTCCAAGAAGACTGACACTTGTCTATCCAAATATTCATATGAGTGCACACCACCAAATCATATTTTGCGTTCCGGCAAAACCTGCAGTATTTGAAATCAAGAAAGACCCCACCATAAGTCTAAATTTAACATCCTAGAAAAGTAAAATTGCTGTAAATGTACCGTAATGTTTCATAATTTGGCATTTGTAGGTTATTTCTTCCATATTAGGCCCGAAATCTCTAGCTTTTTCATGAATGTTATTATTTTACATGATTTCACTGTTTCCACCAATTTAGAGCAAAAATCCCGGATCTTAGAATATAGGCAGCCTGTCGTACCTAAGATAGATATCATTGGCCCGTAGCGGGGAAAATGCTGGTAACCCCCCCCCCCCAAAAAAAAGGGGATTGTTTTTAAGCAGAAGACATCTTGATCTTCAATAAAAACAATGATTTGAATGATTCAGCTAGCTCTAAACATCTAAAGGCGAGACAAATTAACACGAACTTGACCTCTAAACCACACAAAGCAATAGGGTACCTATTTGGTGGTGTGGGACCATATCGGCTGAACCATTCAACCTAGAAACACAATAGATGTTGCTCTTGAATAATTTAATGTTCATGAAATCTTTCTAGGATTTCTTGTAAGAGTTAATTATTCTCACCGTGGATATCAAAGAAGGCCACCAATAACCATTAGAACATTTATGGTGCAAATCTTTTGAGTGATGATGAAAGGGTATTATAATGGACAATGAGAAATCCATTACAGAGGCAAACGGGTTTCAATCTTTTTGAGATCATGTTTAGTATAAAAGCATCCATGGGTGGATTCAAGTTACAGAAGTCAGCTGTTGCTAGCAAACTTGAATTGTCTTGGCAAGTTTAAAATGTAGCAAGGCAAAACAGAAAGAAAAATTATGTGTGTTAAATGAAGATAGTAGACCCCGACTTCGCTCCTCTTCTGATGCTACCAGGCTTTTTGTGCCTCTATCTAAACATCAAGCTGGTGATAATTCCTTTCATGTAATTCCTTTCATGTCTTTTCACTAGATCGTAATTTGGCAAATATGTATCTATATTGACTTTTGCGCTTCAATTGTGTTTTGTCTTTTTCTCATTTATATAGTTTGTTAATTTGTTATGGTATTTTATGGCTGTAAAGGTTGTGCGTTTTCTTAATTTTTAATTTTTAATTTATTGATTTTATCTTTGTGCGGCGTCTTTTATATAAATGCCTGTTTATTATTATAATTAATATGTGGCCCCGACTTTGGAATCAGCTCCCGGTCAGCATTAGAGAGGCCGTCCGTCTGTTTCTTCAAACGCCGGTTTAAAAACGAATTTGTTTCCCAAGTACTGATATTTTATCTTTGCATGACTTGTGTATATTGTTTTCTTTGTATTTTTCTTGTATATAATGTTGTTTGATACTGTTAAGCGCTGTGTTCTTTGTAGAGCGCTTTTTAAATGCTTGTTATTATACTATTATTAAAAAATAGTAGCTATTTTAAGTATTCTACCACACACTTTCTTATAAAGAAGATGGGCGGATGCAAACTGTAATTGGTCAGTATGGTTTGGCTTTCAATATACCAACACTGACAGAATGCGATCCTTATTCAGTATCACAAGACAATTCAACGAGGGGAATGTACTCTGGGATCATTAATGAGGATCACCACTTGGACCAGTAGAAGATCACCACATTTTGATGCAACGTTGGTTTAATTTGGCACATACAACAATATTCTAGATGGTTGAAACACTATATTCTTAACCCTAACAGTCCTAAATACTACGAATTATTACGCAAAATCCTCTCTGAAGCGCATGCTTTCACATTGATTTTGGATGACGTCATCGATCGAGCTAAAATGTGGGCACCAAATTGCTACCCGGGTAAGCTCTTGTGTTAGCTCAGTTAGGAACGCGCGTGGGCGTGGTGCAGAAGGTCCGCGGATCGAATCAGGGTCGGACCGCGGTAATTTGTTTGTTCAAAATCCCTCAATGTTTCCCCTCCTCCTGATCCTCACCAAAATATCTCCGCCGGGGTAAGGGTTAAAGACCAAAAACGAAACTAGAGTTATGCATTGTATTGCATTCTTCTAAAGCTTTTTATCGTTAAAAACTAAAATTTGTAGAGTAAAATTTGTGAATTAAAGCAGCTACCGTGTTTTATCATACTTTTTATTTTATTTGTATGTCCTTATAACATTTGGAACAATTATTCATGGTGGTCAGCAACAGTACGGGATTTTGTAACTGAAATCCACCCATGCTTTTGGGGCTTTTATACTGAAAATGATTGACAAACTTGCCTCTGGAATGTACTCATAATTGTGGCATTATTGAAGAAATGCCCCTTTATCATATTTAAGAACCTCGTAACATTTCTAAAATAGTCGTTAAGTAGCCATCTTGAATTTTTCATAATGAGTACAATTAACCCATACATGTCATTAAATACTAGTAGGTTTTAGAATAATTTCATATAAATAAGTTGAAAGCAACATCTACATTATATTTCTAGGTTATATTTCATGCTGGAAACAACTTCAGAATAATAAAATAACTACTGTAGGCCTATATAGGATTCCAAGGCATAACGTTAGTCAAAACAGACACCTAAATAACGTGTCCTGGTTAAGGTGTTCAAAAGTTATGTGATTTTATCAATTCCAAGATGGCCGTTTGCAGCCATCTTGCATTTCATGCTGAATACAGCCTCAAAATCATAAAATAACCACCGTATTAGATTCCTAGTCAGAAAATTAGTCAGAAAAGATACCTCAATCTTGTCTCTGGGTTAATATGTCCAGAAGTTATGTGATTTTCTAAATTCCAAGATGGCTTCTGGGGCCATTTTGGATATTACTACAAAACATATGCTGCAAAACAGTCTTAAGAATGGGTCATTGCTTGAGAATAAGTGTTTAAAGGTACTTTGTGATGCTTGGTTTCCTGTTAAAACATTCGTAGGGGCTCATTTCCCCCAATATAACACTGTTATTTTATGGGAAAATGTCAAACTTTCTGGCAACACTGTTTGCCTCTGTCAAAATTACCGACATTTTTGTTGTTGTTTATTTAGGTAAAGTACCACCTAGTCTAGCTACATTGACAATTAACACCCCTATTTCAAACAATGGTATAACCCAAGTAGGCCATGATGGTTGTTTGAGAACTGCATTTCTAGAAAGCTTATGTGTTGTAAATCATGTGGTGTGACTGTCAAGTTCTACCTATACTTTCCCTACATATGGTGAATCTTAAAAGTTTGAAATATTTTAGCCTTATAAAAGTGCTGAAACAGGCCAAAACGTGTCATTTTGATTTTTTGGCCGTTGCTATGCTAGCGGTGACCTAATTTGGATTTTTATAGACTTTGACCAATGCTACACCCTGACATTAAGATGTTTTTTGTTTTTTTGAAGTCTGCCAACTTTGTTGATTTTCTTTGATTGGTACACAAAGTTGCTCTTAACAAGCACATAAGGGAGCAGTTCCATTTATACGCGATACATTTATCGCGACTGTATCGGGGCCTGATATGTTTTGGACCCGATGTTTTTCAAGTTGATTCGCGATAAAATAGTCATCAGGCCCCGATAAAATAGACATCGGGGCCCGATACGAGGCCTCTGCCATACCCTGGGGTATGTTTAGCAAATAGAGCGGGACATTGTTTAGCAAATACACGAGGATAATACAATTTACGTTAAACATCCATAATCAATAACATTATCTCTAAAAACATGAAATGCTGAATTTGTACCTTACAACTAGAATAAATAACCCGAAGCTCTATTTACATACCGACCACTTATCTTTCGTTATATTTAAACAAGCGGTAATACGCTTCGCGATAAATAATCCTTTGCTACTCGCAACTGTTCGCGATAAAAATCTCATCGGGGCCTGATAAAAAACTCATCGGGGCCCGGAACATTCTCGCAATTTTTATCACGTACAAATGGAACTGCTCCCTAAGCCGTATCAGTCCCGTGTTGATCGCTGCGCATTTCCCCTCAATGCGCGGGCTAATTCAAATTAAAAGTGTCATGCATGGGTGAAGAATATGAATGTAAAGATATTGTTATGGAAAGGAGAACATGGACCGATTAATCAAATTATTTTTAGTCGTACAAGATCTTCATTTTTATCATATCGGTGCAAATTAATTTGAACAATTTGAGTTGACAGAGTCAACAGCATTTTATGTTACATCAATCTGAAATAAGAGAAATTGATGATATTTTTACTGAGTGATGTGTAAATGTGTGTTACTTGAAATGCTTCATTGATATCTACAGCTAACCCAAACCAAACCAAACCAAGGTGTATCCCTAAGGCTTGGTAAAATTCCAAGCATTTTAATGTAATGCACTTCATGTTCGGAGTCAAATATTCCGCTCATGAAGTGTACGACCCAATAGCTGTACTGTGTGATCGATTGCCCGCCGGTCAATCCTAGTCATCACAGCAGTGGCGTAGCTCAGGGGGAGGCAGGGGGGCAAGGGGGGGGGGGAATGCCCCCCTGACGAAAAAAAACCCATTTGTGCCCCCGCCCCCCACCCCCTAAAAAAAAAAAGGGGTGAGAAAAAAAGAAAATATGAAAAATC
>CM069455.1:1835404-2052387 GCA_035610835.1 Ophiura sarsii
TGAAATTCAATAATTATGACATTTTTTAAACATTTCGTGAAACTTTGGAATGCCGTCTGCAGCTGCCTGACAGTGTTAAGCAAATTATATCGACTTACCAGTCACGTGTCCTATATTCAATATAAATATCGCTAATCCTAACGTTGCATATTTAAAGTAAAACATTTCTCATTTGTAAAGTGTAGGCTAGAAGTATGCCATCCAAGAATACAAACTCCAATGTGTGTACAGAGCCGAGGTCGAACACCACTAACTTGACTACAGCATTTACATCTGCGTCATATACTCATAGTCACCCATACCAGACGCGTGAGGTCGAGTTAGAAGCAACTATACCTGGGCGTCGTCAACGTGATTAAATTAGTGTAATGTTTACACTAACAGTGGTGTAACAAATAGAATAAAGGTTCTTTATCCCTAGCCGTTCAGCTATGATCTTATTTGAATGTTGGCATCGCCACGTATCAACAGGTTATTGACTCATCGAGAACTTGATAACGGTTAAATTAACCATTGTCAAGTTTTGGATGAGTTAAAACACGGTATGGTTGGTTAGACAGATGAATAGATAGATCGTTAACAAAGGATCAGCGAGTTCATACACTGTTTCTAATGTAAAGAAAAACCTGAAAACTATCATAATACGTTACTACAGCGTGTCCCAAAAACTGGGTCCAAAATCTGCAGAGCTTTGTAACTTCAAAAGTTGAACACGTAGCTGCTCCATATTTCAGGATATTAAGGTACATATACCTGACCTTAATTGGTGAAAATGTGAGCCTGAAATACAAAGCTTTCAACAGAGCGTGGTTAGAACCCGTTTTTTTCAATTTAGCAATAAACCACCTTAGCCTTGCATTTGCGTTGTGTGCAAGTACATCATGTGCATGGTGTTTATTCTCCGAAATATCTTATGTTTGGTAGAAAAGGGTTGGTTAAATTATAGGTATTTTGGATCAATATTCAGCATTATAAATACCCATTGCAGTAACCTTGTCGTTCAATATATACAAAAACATGCAAAATTAGGATTAAATACATCATTCTTGCAACGTTTAAAAAGTTTTAAAATTCATTTTGGTTTTGAAAACAAAATGGTTTCTTTCCACTATTGCAGTCATTTTGACTCACCCTGTAGAGTACTATTACAATACATACAGTGAAGAACCACAAACATTTGTGGTGGGAGCGTAGTTTCACATAATATTTGATTGTAAACCAACAGTTTAATATAAACGGTGTTCGTGCAAGCAATTAGCGATTTTCCGTTCCTCGTTATTCATATCTTCAATTGTTGCACCTACTGTGTCATTGTCATTTGTTATCAATTTATTTTTAACCTCACGCAGGGATGTTTAGGCAAATAAAAATAATTGACTGTCCATTGAAAAACCTGTTTGCTTTGTGTCTGCCTCATCATGCTCATTAGTCATGTTAGTTGGTTGTAGTTAGATCGTGTATACACATCAATTATGGTTGTTCGGTTCACACAGACTGGTTCACATTATTCTCCCACTATGGAGTCTCTTTTCACAAAGACAACATTCTGACTGAATGTTTGTGTGTGGTAAGTTTAATTCATTGTGTTGTTTTTCTTGATGAAAGTGACAAAAATGGAAAGATATGGTTTATATGGTGTGCTAATCAAGCGTGTGAAATTAATTGGATATTAACGAATTTTGCTATAATACGATTTTACCAGCCTAATTCAAACCTGATATGGAAGGTTCATTATACTGATCAGTGTAAGTACTCACGTGTACGTTTCGGACACAACTGTATCCTTTGTCAACACTTGTGGTAGTGATGATCTTGACGACTCATGACGCTTTTTGCATTCTTGGAGTTGCCAGTTGATTTATCATCTGGGGATTTTTTGCCAGATAATAATAGATCATCAAAAACGTGAGTGAGGTAGTATTGCCCCTCGACTCGTCGCGGTTCATCGTTGAGGTCCCCTTCTTCCTGATTTCTATAGCCTCTCGGATCCATCTCTTATACCTGTCTTGCTCCGTGCCTATAACCCGGCCTATAACCTTTGCTCGTCCCACCCGATGACATGATTAGCGTCCACAACATGGTCTGTTATTGCTGATTTGTTGACCTGAGTGAGCGATGCCGGGGAGCGATGCCTTTCTCACTCACGTTTTTGATGATCTATTATCATCTGGCAAAAAATCCCCAGATGATAAATCAACTGGCAACTCCAAGAATGCAAAAAGCGTCATGATACGTCAAGATCATCACTACCACAAGTGTTGACAAAGGATACAGTTGTGTCCGAAACGTACACGTGAGTACTTACACTGGATCAGTATAATGAACCTTCCATATTATATTACAATCAACGATCCTTATGAACCTTTTTGGTAATAATTCAAACCTGCTGCTTTGTCTACAATCATAGAGGGAGGTGGCCAGTGGGTTGGTCCAGGGGGCCCGCGTTAAGGCCTCTAGTGGGGTCCCCTGGAAGCTCCTGGGTTTAGGCATTTTAAGGCAAAGATTCAGCTTTCCTCATCCCCCTCCTCCCCCTCATCCTCCTCCTGTTAAAGAGTAGACCATAAAAGAATAGATACCCTTCAAGCTGCATAAAATCTTTATTTCATGTTCAATTTCAGTAAGTAAGGTGTTATTTTATAGATAAGAATTTCATTTTTCATTTCTGGAGACAACTGGTCTGTTTTGATGTAATGGTTCACAAATATTTTCGATTTTGTTTAAGAAATAATACGCGTTTTCATAACACAGCTGTTGTTAAACAGTATTTGGAAAATGTGTGTACATTCCATGATCTGGTGCACTTTTTCCAGCAAAAAGGTTGTTCCTAAGTCACTGAATGTACCTTACGCCTAGGTCAGCCCGGAGTGACATCATATGCCGTTTGCTAATGTAAACAGTCGCTTACACAGCCTCACGCGATCTAGGAACGATTCTTGTGTATGGCTGAGTGAGCGTGGACACTGATAATTGTTAAAACATTTTGCTTTGTTGTCAACGGCAACAGAAGAAAAAATATCCGGATGACCGGGGCAACCTATAAGTCATTTCCGAATTTCGTTATCTGAGCGACGGGCTGGAAACCTACGATCTCTTCTGGCTGTTGACAAGAGTACAAAGTACAACGCAGATCACAATGGTGACTGTAAACATGGACATTTTCGCGCTGCATTCAATTTAAAGATTTTCTTGCTTCAATAAGTATTACCGCGAAAATAAAATATTTATATATATGTGATACATTTTCAAAAATAAGATAATCAAAATAGTTCAAAATGGATCAAACCCGAATATTAATGACGTGAAAATTTCTACTTTTATAGTACTAAATCGGTTGAATCTCGATTGACTTCTCAGCGTAGTTTTTTTTCTCTCGTATGAACTAAGCGCAACACCAATAGATTTAGTGACTTTTCTACCGCAAAAGGTCATCCGTCTGTCATAAAAATGGCGGCAACGGGAGCGAATGGTCTTCGTTACAAAGACAGGGTTGTGCTGGTAACAGGAGGTTCCAAAGGAATCGGTGGAGGAATAGTTCGAGTGTTTGGTAAGTATGTTAACATTTTCCACGCGGCAGGTGGCTGCAGACGACATGCCAAAAGTTCACAGAATAATTCAAAAATGTCAACATTATTGAATTTCATCACCATATTTGGAATCATCATAAGAAATGCATTAAAATAAGTACAAACATTCCTAGTATTGGTTCAGTAACCCTTGAGATAGACTGTGAAAGTTTGAAAAGGTTTCTGAAAAATCTGATTTGTATATGGTAAAAATAATAGCCGCGTGGAAAGTGTTAATTCACTGTGACTGAGATTTAGTATTAAAATGTTACGGGAACGATTAGGTGTGAGTATCCTAGCTCCCATCTTACACAGAATAAGCCGTAACTAACTGTGTAGAGGGAGCACACAACTAAATAGGTCTCTGACACGCTATCGCTCAAAGTTGAGTACGACAATAGTTCCTACTTGGCGGCATTTTTTTTGTTGTTGACGGTTTATGATATAATTTGTCACCTATATCTGAGACGAATATACCTGAAGGGATAAGAAGCTCTATTCATTCCTGTTATGTGCAGCGGTGCAAGTCTAACACGGTTATTGTTACGCTTGATGCCAATCGAGTATCACCATTCAGTTAAATTTGTAGCACGTCCTCACTATGTGAGTTACCGCGCTATTTCAAATTTACTGTTATCCACACGTGTGTTACGATCTTCTTATGAACCTGAACACACTGTAGTATCGGACGGTCACCGACTACAGACTGTGATAGATTTCTTAAATGATTACGCATTTATATTGCTAGAATTATGGCATTTCATAAGAAGTATGCCAATTAAAACCTACTAGAGCCATAGTTCAATACATAAACAATGTATTATGATATTCAAAGTGCATGGTTTGTGTTTAGATTTAATATGAATTGAAATACAAATATTCAGATGTGGTTGAACTGATACACTTATCTGTTGATGTATAAAAATACCAAATGTGTTGTGTTTCAATTCACATTAAATCATAATTCTAAACACAAATCATGAACTTTGAATATCATAATACATTGTTTATGGGTTGAAGTAGGGCGCTAGTAGGTTTTAATTGGCATACTTTTCTGAAAAACCATAATTCTAGCAATATAAATGCGTAATCATTTTAGAAATCTATCACAGTCTGTATGCGCAATCATCAAGATCATGGTTTAAACCCAGAAGTGAGAGCAGGACAAATCGACGCATGCGTGTGCATGCGCACAGCATGTTTTGTAGGTTCTGCTTGGGTTGGTTTCAGAACAATGCCGTGCAAGACCTGGTTCGTAGAATTGAATGGCAATACACGGAGCTGCCTATCCCTTCAGGTATATTCGTCTCAGCCTATATGTCGTGTTTGAAATGTGTGGTTGATGTTCTGACATGTAAACTGGGTGATTTGAGGCCCTCAACCGATAACGAATACGAGGCTTTTTTGAAAAAGACTAGTGTAATTCTAGAGCTTACTAGTGCGTGCAGTGTAAAACACAATGGAAGATTAAGGTCGGGTCTTAACAAAGGAGGTGTGTGGATTTTCTCTGGAAGTCCATCGTTTTAAAGGCTTCCAAGTAAGAGAAATCAGGGGCAAAATAACCAAAGATATGGGCCGTATTCTCGTACTAAACGCGGTTTCAGCCTGAAACAGTGACTGACTAAACCCGCGTCCAAATACGTTATACATAACCCGCGTATAAACTCTGCGAATCTCGTCCCCATCAAGCTGTCGTGCGTTCACTACAGGATGTCCCCCAAAAAAACCGTGCACATCTTTAGGCCTACCCAACTTTTTGACCAAGCAGTTTTAAATGTTGATGTAACATTTTATACATATTGCAAGACCAAACACTTAGCTTTCAGATGCCGTTTATTTCATCTGATTTTGTTTTGCCAATCCTGAGATATGATCAATTAACTAAAGTTACCTAAATCCGATGTTACAGAAAGAATGCTTACTAGCGTCAAACAGATACTAACTTGTTTTTCCAATGGGCATCAATCTGTCTTGAAACATGAGGGTGGAGGCATTCGGTCTGAATTTAGTTCTGCTTGGCTACACATTCTATTATTTATTAAATCGCAATACAAAACAAGAAGAGTGTTAAAAACACAAGCAGCGTTCACCATGCCTACCAAGACATGCAAGAGGTGAATTTGAATGACGATGGAAATGTATGTAGAGTGGTAAATGTTGTGTTACACCCTGACAAATGAAAGTTACTGTTAAAGTTGTGAGTTTCAACTTCTTGGATATCAAGTGTTCGCTTAACACCCAAGGAGTCTGAATAAAATACTTTGAGATCACGGCATTTTCTACTTTTGAAATTATTATTTATATTATTTAATGCCGACGCAGCTTCTCGGTTATGTTTTACTCCTATCACAGCAGACGAGAACCAACTTCAAGGCGATACAGTATGAAGTAACTACATGTATATCCATCCGCATTTCGGCCCTATTCCCCAAAAACCTCATTACCATGTTCAATGCCCCCTACGCACATTGACCAAAGAGCACGCTAAATATGTTTGTATTCTGTTCTATTTATCTTTTTATTCTTGTCAAACTAGTTATTATATGTTACAGTTATGTGTGAAATACACATATTTCATTTATGACATTTTCCTTTAGGACTTATGGGCATACAAGTGTGATATTATTTCGAGAGATGCTATTTCCTGCTTATTTCTGGCCAAACAAGGTCAAATGTAAAAAGTCTGATTTGGTTTATTTCATATAAAAATAGAAAATTGCGACAAAAATATCCACTGAGTTCACCGAAAAACCGTACAATAAGTAATTACAGATGAAACCGTTTACGATTTCATGACATAAGCCGCCCATAGTTGTAAAATATCAAATAGTTCACAGAATTAATCTCACTCTATAAATACCTAATGACTACCGTTGTTACGTTGCTGTGGTTGCATGATACGTGTATCTCAGTATCACGTACATGTACATGTACATGTACATTATGTAGCGCTAAACACTACAGTCTGTGACAGTGAGTTCATAATAGTGGTAGCTTTCCGACGAGTATAAAGTACATCATCAAGTACGGCAGCATAGTTCATTATTTGAAAGTGATTTCAAACAACGCGAACGCGCGCTGAAAAAATGATAATTGCCTAACATTTGATAATACCACTCAAACAGGAACAGGTGGAAGGTTTGTATCTTCTGAGTAAAACTTTCTATTCATTGCAAACTGTAGGCCTAAAGTGGCACAACGTCGATTTTAGGTATAGCTTTTATTGGTCATATCTAGAGATTGATAAAACCAAATAATATTAAATAAACTGCATCTGAAAGCCATGCGTCTGGTCTTTCAATATGTATAAAAATGCTACCAACGTTTAGAACTTCATGGTCACACCCTGTATACAGGTATTCAAATTGTTGTGGCACAAATGAGTGTGTTTTTCCAAGGGCATGATGCTACTACAGAAATGAAGTGGATAAAAATAGAAAATGTGGTAAGACGTGTATTCGATAATAAACCTCATTTGGATATCGGATCTTTTTCAAGAAAGTCCACTCCCACAACATCCTTTTATTGAGTTATATTTTTTATTCTATTTCTTATCTTTCAGTTCGAAATGGTGCTAAAGTTGCTTTCTGTGACATAGACGGTAAGTAATGTATCCTTAAAGGGGCACAGAGAGATTTCTCAAAAAATGAAATTCAACATTTTTTTACCTTTAGATGGATGATATAAGTCTACATTAGAAACCCTCTCATGTAAGATATCTTCAAAAGAAATCAGTAAAATGAAAAATAAAGACATTTTCACAGTATTTCCAAAGGTATATTAGTGCTTTTCACTTTTTTGGGTTAAACATCATCTCCAATTAAATCAGGGAGGTCATGACTATGCATCACGCAACAAGCCATGTATGGTCCTCATAAACATGAAAAATAAAAGTAAGAAGCCATCTGTGGCCTTTTAGATGAATTAATCGAAACTCAAAACGCTATAAAATCCATGAATTTCTTATGAAATACTGTACATTAAGCTCTATAATTTTAGGTGGTAATTAGTACGTATAAGCATTTAATACGTATAGTTGTGCGAAAAAACTCAACTTGAAAAAAAATGAGGGCTCCCTCCATGAAAGATCTCTTAGTGCCATTTTAAGACAATACTATCTTTCTATTGAAGACCCCCGTTCATTTAGTCTTACTGTCAAGGATTTCGGTGGAATTAAAAAACTGTCGACTGGCTTAATATTTTGTTTAACGAGGGTCTTAATGAAAATCCTCGAATCGAATCCCGTCGTCAGCAAGTCCGGTTTTCCCCGCTACATTTCGTCCATTTCCACCCCCCGGATATCTGTTTCAATCCAATTTCCATCCAAAAAGTGTTAGGGCTAATGTACCATGTTTTAGAAGGTGGAAAGTCAAACCTCCAGCTGGTAATTACTTTAGCACATGTTTGGCTGTTTGGTTGGGAGAAAAGATCTGTTGCCAGTATAATACTGGACTGCACACCAAATCTTCTTTGGCTCCTTGTCTACTAAACAATATTGCGGTCAGTCACTGACTCTTTCAGTTGACATGGGCACTCCACCTGAACCTGCCGATTTCAGAGCCACCTATGTCTCAAGTCATCGGGCACTCTTTACCTCTTTACCTAAGCTTTTTCAGCCTTTGTAGACTGAAGCCCTCTTTCAGCATCTTCCATCTGTGTCTGTCTTGTGCTTCTCTTGTCCATGTCGTTCCTCTGTATTCGGTTAATTCGTCTCTCCATCTTTGTTTCTGCCTGCCTCTTCTCCTTTTGCCTGTACGGGGTTGCCACTCGGTTGTTCTTATTGTCCACCGATTATCTTTCTGTCTCGCGATATGTCCTGCCCATCTCCATTTCATTTCCTTGATTTTTTCAATGATGTCTTTTACTTTAGTTTTATTACGAATGGTTGTGTTCTTTTGTTTGTCTCGTATTGTTATGTTTAACATCCTCCTTTCCATGGCTCGCTGCGCTACTAGAAGTTTCTGTTCAGTTTCTTTGGTTGTTGACCAAGTTTCGGCACCGTATGTCATGGTAGGTAGCACACATTGATTGAAAACCATTGTCCTTAATGTTATTGGTATGGTTTTATCACAGAGAATGGTTTTGTTTCTGCCGAAGCAGCTCCAGCCTGCCTTGATTTTTATCAAGACTTCCTCTCTCGTATTGCTCTCCATTTTTATTTCCTTGCCAAGATATTTGTAACTTTCTACCTTTTCTATCGGTTCCTTGTCAATTTCGGGCACTAGGGGTAGGCCAAATTGCAGTTTGTATGTTTTGCTCATAATAATCGTAGCTAATCTTGACAAAAGCTTTACAGTTTTCAACTTATCCGAGAGCAGCGAGCCCGTTAATAAACTCTTATCTGTATCAATATATGATTGAGGTTCTATTTTTCAATACAATGATACCAAAAAAGTTGAGAAGTCTTCATTAATAGTTCCTCTATTGGACGATGATATTTCTGTACATTTCAATGCAAATCAGGTGTTAAACTATCTTCAGCATGACAGTGCACATTGCTTTTCTACTGCATGCTGGGATTACTTTAAAGCAACCTCTGGTACCGTACAAGAGAAATTGTGCAATTGTAGAACTGTTTCAGTCGCACTTTAACTGCACTGAAAAATAAATTGGTGTCACAGCGACACCTTCTTGGAGTCAACTGTATACGACACTTACAAAGGTGTTATTTTGACTCCAAAATTGGTGTAATCGTCAATGATATGGGTTTGCACATAAATTACGGTGACACCGTTAAGTGTCCGACGGACACCTTTCAGTGATCATTTATTGATTTACACCAAAACTGGTGTCAGATTAATTGAAATAACTCCAAGGGCGTCAATAGTTGGCGGGAAAGCTCACGGTTTTTAGAGGTGTCGAAGCAGCATGACACCAATTGGTGTAATTCTGACACCAATTGGTGTAATTCTGACACCAATTGGTGTAATTCTGACACCAATTGGTGTAATTCTGACACTAATTGGTGTAATTCTGACACCAATTGGTGTAGTTCTGACACCAATTGGTTTAATTGGTGTGTGTTCGTCATGCATGCATACGATGATATGTGCAACATTACATATAGCCCGATTCTTCTGGCTATGTAATGTTGCACATATCATCGTATGCAGTGGTCGTCTTTTTTCATACGGACGTCTTACATTACGCTAATTGTATCATAATTATTATCAAAAATGTCTGGAAATGGAGCAGATCGGTACTTACCAGTCTTACCGGCTCCTAAACATGTGCTATATCAATATGACTCTTAAGAGAGTTAATATTACACCCCATTTGGGGTGTAATGACATTTTTTCGAAAATGGGTCCTCAGGTAACCACCCTAGGTGTCAAACGCAATATGACACTTAAGAGAGTCAATATTACACCCCATTTGGGGTGTAATGGCATTTTTCGAAACTGGGTCTTCAGGTAACCACCCTAGGTGTCAAAATGAATATGACACCCAAAAGGTGTCATATTTTACACCCATAATGGTGTCAATTTGACACCTTTAGGTGGCCAACTGAGGACCCCTTTTTAACACTTGTTTTAGTGTCAAAATGACACCAAATTATTTTTCAGTGTGGGCATTTGGTGTTCGATGTTCCAGCGAAAATTATCAAAAGTAATGTGTGTTTTGGAATCAGAACTGCAACCATGGTTGGCTTTATAATACAAAGTCAAGCAACACCGCCCCCCCCCCCCCCCCCCCCCCTCCACATCGCGCTACGCCACTCATTGCAATCGTATGTCATTCCCGCCTACCTACACATAGCGTAGCTTTTGAACTCTACGCACATGATCAGTCAGTCACCGGCGAAGTGCTTAACAAAAGAAAGTCATACACTTTGTTTAGGTCCTTTAGAGTAACTTTCGATCTTTTTATGATTAAACAGACTAGATAGACATTTGGATGAATCTTTCCGGCACAATTTGATACCAATGTTGCCACCTAACAACAAAGATAAACCATGATTAGCACCATTTGAAGAAAATTAGTCACTTTTCAAAAGTCACATTTTCAACGCACGCAAGCCGCGAGAAAATTCTGTGCGTGGCACTTGAATGGCCGGGAATGAAATGGATATTGATCACGTCGTGCCTGAGCGAGCGGGCTATTTGATTATGAACAGGTAAAATGTGGTATTTTCTTCCCGCGTAGTGTATTGAAAATGTGACTTTTGAAAAGTGACTAATTTTCTTTAAATGGTGCTAATCATGGTTTATCTTTGTTGTTAGGTGGCAATGTTGGTATCAAATTGTGCCGGAAAGATTCATCCAAATGTCTATTGAGTTTGTTTGGTCAAAAAATAATCGGAAGTTAATTTAAAGGACCTAAACAAAGTGTATGACTTTCTTTTGTTGAGCACTTTATTATTCCTTACAGTGGAAACTGGGAAAGCGTTAGAGTCCGAGCTAAACGGCCTTGGTCCGGGAGAGTGTTTTCTTATACAGTGTGACGTCAGAATAGAGGAGGATGTAAAGGTAATGACCAAGCCCCTACCAGACATTTTTTCTGCTGCAAAGGGCCCGGCAGACACCGTTTAATAATGACCAAGCTGCTAAGCTGCTAAGCTGCCATTTAAGTGACAAATGTGAAATTTGACATATCTGACACACTCAATCTGATGATACCACCACACTACTAAATGGCCCTATATAAACTGCTCACAAAAAGTTAGGAAACTTTTTTTAATCAAGTATATTTTTATTATTTATTACCCTCTCGTATTATGTTGCATTTCAAAGGAAAGCTGAAGTGTTCTTCACCAAATGTGCAATGATGGCATGTTGCTGGACTTGGCCACATTACTGAGAATGAGACAAAGTCACAAATCAAATGTGCCAAAATTAGCAAGTTTGTGTTACTGTGTGAACAAACAAATTGACACTGTAATGAAAACAAGCAAGACAACTTACTGATCTTAGTCCACTTTATTGAGAAAAAATTACAAGTTGTAGGCCTAAACCTTTCATCACTTACCTTCATGACCTTCCACCTGTTAACCCAATACCCGAACAATGGTTTTCTAAAGAGATGAGGGTTAACTTGTGTGTGTTGTGATCACTGGTGCAAATCTTTGTGTAAATCATTCATGGTTCTCAAGCATGACCGGTTTGATTATTGATCATTACCTATTGACTGTTTAGCACAGATAACGGTAATTTTGGCACATTTGATTTGTCACTTTGCCTCATTCTCATTCATGTGGCCAAGTTCATTAACATGTAATCATTGCAAATGTGGTATCATTTTAAAGAGGAACACTTCAGCTTTCCATTGATATATATCATATACAAAGAGGGTAATGAGTAAAAAAAAATATACTTGATTAAAAAAAGTGTCCTAACTTTTTGTGAGCAGTTTACTTTTACATGTTAAAGGGGTGATACAAAACGTCGATTTTCCCGTTTATAAAGCTATGTGATGGGCCCACGTCACATGAGGTTGAGCTCGCGTAAAGTACGCCTGCTCAACCTCACCCCAAAACGATCCCGTGGTTCTCCGTTGTGCGCACTACGTCATCTCGACCTCAAGGCTCTGATTGGTTGGTGCTCAAACGTGAAAACTGAAAAACTCATGAGCTTTTCCACGCACCATCACGCACCACTGCGTTGGTGGATACGGCGCAGCGTGACGATCGTTAAAAAGACTTCAGTTTAAATTTGACCAATCAGGTGCTTTGGTGTTGTTGGTTGGCAGTATTTTGTGAGTTCAAGCATGCGTGCGCAGCCTGATCGAAGTGCGCCCACGTATGTCGAACTGTGGCCAGGAGATTATGTGCCGTAGGTCCATTGGATGTAATCGTACAGCTCTCGGCAAAAGGTGTTGCGGTTTTTGATACTCTGTATAATGCTGTTTGATATTTTAAGCGCTGTGTTCTTTTTAGAGCGCTATACATGTACATGCTTGATATTATTATCATTATTATTACCTGAGCGGAGATTAGCAGATGTACAGTATGGTGTGAGAAGCTCATTGATATACAGATACATGTAGTTGGGTGTAGAGTTGTTTAGAGCTTTATACATTTAAAAGATTTTTTTAAATGATGCGGTTTTTTTTTAAATATTGTTAGCCAGTGAAGATCAATACTGTATGTCTTTTTATACTTATGTCTTTTTTTTCTTTTTTCTTTTTTATTAGAGAACCATTGCCGAGACTGTTAAGAGGTATGATCGTCTGGACTGTCTCGTAAACAATGCTGGTTGGCGTAAGTATTACACGTGTTCACACTTCATTTCTTTTTCGTTTAAAAGACTGATTGATAGTGCATACAAATTAGATCAAATAATATTCCAATTCAGTTAAATACAAAACTGTAACTTGAATATAAAACTGTTGAATATAGAACTGCTCTTCTTTGTCGATTTGGAATGCAAGACACCTTCTTGGATAGAGTATCCGTAATTAAGATTTAGGGCAGGCCCCTTTTCCTGCTGGTGTCAGGTTTTAATTATTTTATGTAGGCTTGTGTTGTTTGTTTTAAATCTTTTAATATACATGTATATCGATTCGATGTTCGTCATTTTACGTTATGCTCCTGACATTTTATCAGTTGAGCACTTTTAAGCTATCTCGAAGCTTTTAGACCGGTCCTGAGAAATGGTCTGGTTGGCTTACGGGCTAGAGAAGTGTGATACACTTTTAGTGATTAAACACCATTGAAAGTGTATGCATCCTAATCTAGTCCAGGGTTAACCAGTCACACAATCAGTATCCTTGTCGTCTGACGATTGTGTTAAGCATGAAACTCAGAGTAACGACTCCCTTTCTCGGAAGGTCTAAACTTTGAATTGTTATATAGCTCTTCCTTTATTGGAATTGAGCACTTTGATTCGAAAGATAGTCTAACCATGAAATCGATTCGATGTTCATGACATTTCATGTATATATACATGTAGTTGTTGTATTTGTTTTTTCCTGTATGGGATGGATCCGTTCATCCCGTATCATGGAATTTGTGTACGGTCTTTTAACTGTTGAATACACATTGATGGAGTTCAAAAAAATAACATTCTACTTACAGATCCGTTAGAAGAGAATATTGATGATTTACCCGTGGCAGATTTCATCGCCCTTTTGCAATACAACTTGGTTAGCTACTTCATGTTTTGCAAGGTGAGTAATGATTTTTTTGTGAACAAAGATGACAAAGAACAGATGAAAATGTATTTTTGTCGCGTTAGGGTGATGAACGCGCGTATTTTGAAGCACATATTAAGGGCACGGAAATCGGAAGAAAAATAGGTTCTACGAAATAGCTTCCGGTAGTGAATCACAACTCTGATGAAATCTGACTGATCAAGTCGTGATGAAACGTTAGTTGGTCCGGGTAGTTGGTGAGTAATCTTCTAAGTATTCACCTCAACCACTGGTTGTCATGAACACAATGTTAAGAGCCGATTTGCTTATAATTACCATATTTCCATCTGCCCAATTACATTAACACATTTATCAAGCAATAGGTATTAGCCAGGTACAACACAAGTTTGTGTTCATTTCATTGTGTGCAATAACGAAATCAGTAAGTTTAACGTTCAGGACCGTTACTCCACAGATGTAATGGCTATTTTTACGAATCAAAAAGGACACTAACGAGGTATACCTACAGCAGTTATAAATCCTAGTATTTGATATTTTGTTTAATATCTAATAATTTCTTTAGCTATAGCCATTGTAAACAATGAACAGGGGATATTTGAGAATTGTTATAAATTTAATTTTATGTGCAAAATTCCAATGTGCAGATTGACAAATTAATGGATGTACACTAATTGCTGCGCTTATTCGTTAGTCTTTACAGGATACAAGAAATGTTCATGGGGTTTAGATAACATTATTCGTCACGCTTTACTGATCATACTTAATTTGACTGACACGTCCCGTTATATAGAGTTAACCTTAACCACGGGCGGCGTCTTTTCGTTGAATCAAACTATCAGGGAAGATAAACGGGTCAAATGTGTGGGGAAATCTGGCACCGTCGAACCCGGATCCCTATCCACTGTTCCGCTTGTTGACGAATAAGTTCGAGATTTCAATAGAGGGTGGTATTGGGAACGGAACTGCTTTTCCAAGGGATCGGCCTTCCGTCACAGCAATTTTCCAGATTGCAAAAATACCTATTTTGCCAATTTTCAACCATAAAATAAGTCTCTTATCTGAAAATAATGTTAACATATTCATCACTAAATCATGCTACAAGGCTTATATTTAACGTACAAGTATGATTACACTTACCCTAAAAAGTCATCAACTCGCCTAGAAATTGGTAGTCTCATTGCGGCATATAGGCTCGAAAAGGTGTAATTTCGACCTTTTATGAGAGATGTTGGGGTCAACGGTGATATAATATCATCGGACCAGCTGCCGCGAGGAATTCTGGTACCTAGACTGCCCTCAATTTGTTAAGATGTTAATTGTATGCAAATATTTAGGGTTGAAAAGCACAAGACATGATTAAGAAATGTCTCCGAATTCGAAAAAAAAAAACTTGCACGCAAGAAACAAAGGCTAAACTTTGTTTAGGTGTTTCATTCGTTACCAGCTTACCAGCTAAAGCTTAGCCAGAAAACAATAACCAACCACTAAATGACCACAATATTTTTGATATAGGTAAGAATATATAAACTGTTTTGTTTATCTTTATTTCTAGTCAAAGAAGTGTTTTACTAACTCATCGTTTCATATCATAAAATAAACGCTAGGCTATTCCATGTGAAATGAATTAATACACCCCCTATGGAAGACATGACCTTAACCTTCCCCACAGGTGGTTTTAAATGGCCTCTAGAGGGGGTATAGCCAATCATAGATGTGTATGTTTAATGATGATAATTGTAACAGTCTGCTATTTGCTCTTCCTGAAACGCAGATCTCAAAACTTCAACGCATACAAAATTCAGCTGCTCGACTTGTTACTCTCTCCAAGATTCGCTGTCACATTTCTCCTGTCCTTCGTGACTTACACTGGTTACCAATCAAATCACGCATTATGTTCAAGATTCTTCTATTAACTTTTAAATGTTCTCGTGGTCCAGCACCTATGTACCTCCAAGATCTCATACAACATTACAAGCCCACACGCAATCTCCGTTCTCGCTCACAATATCTTCTTGCTCATGTTTCTTCACCTTCGACATCATATGGACGCCGTTCTTTTCAAGATGCTTCTGCTGAACTTTGGAATCAATTACCATATCATGTTAAATCAGCCAAAACTCTTGAACAGTTCAAATCATCGCTAAAAACTTACCTATTTAATGTTAATGCATGATTTCCTTTTTGTCTTGTCTTTTGTTACTACTACATGTATAGGTTTGTATATTTGCGTTTCTGTTTTATTTGTTATAGCGCATAGAGACTTAATTGTGTTATGCGCTCAATAAGCATGGTTTTATTATTATTATTATTATTATGTCTTTATGGGAGTATTTTTCATACGCCGAGAATTTATACCAATAACAACACCCACAGGGCAAGTTTGTACTTCCAATTTTGTTTGTTTTTGTGTGAATTGTGGGCGTACATCATCATCATCGGTCGTCCTTGGACGGAACGATGGAAGCAGCTTAGTTGCCTCCATCATTCTTTCTTGGCTATTTGTTTACTCCATTGGTGCGCCACGCCTAGTGGAGGTATGTATATGAATACATATTATATGTGTGTGTACAGACACAGACCGGGATGATCCCCTACTCTTTACGAAGGAGTCTGTGACCTTTTAACGTGCTCGGGGATAGCTCTTCCGATACACGGGACCAACATTTCTACGTACCTTCCGAAGCACGATGCGCCATGAACATGCCAACTTCAGTCTGCACGGTCTGAAGGAGGCATGGGGGACGAGGCTGTGTTGGTGTATCGTTTTTGAACTCTCACTCATAAACGATCCACCAACAGAACTACGGTGCACAGCAGTGTACGACGCTCTAACCGACTGCGCCACCTCGCGCTGTAGATCTTGCGGGTATTGATGTTTGTTATTTCAATAATACAGGGTGCAGTGAATGCAATGATGAGAGCCATGGCTATTGATGAAGCAAAATATAACGTACGGGTAAACAGGTAGGTAAGGCAAGGAGCCAGTGTAACTTTTGCACTTTCTACAATAAACAAAAACCTTCTGAGATATATTTAAGGGGGTGTTAAAAATAGATTAAAAAGTGTCAACAAATTGAAAACTAAACATTTTATAAAAAATAAAAAATCCCATTCTAGAGAAGTGTCTTTAGATGATTTTGTTGCAATTTCGTCATTTTTTACCAAAAACTGATTTCGAAATTTTGATCCAAAAAAGTGATTTTGCATTCAACATTTTAATAAATGTAAATTGTTAGTAAAATTTGATAGCAAATTGGATTCTCTGACTCATTTCCTTTCCCAAAAAGTAAACTTTTATATACATTACATTAATAGTTCAAAACCCTTAACTTTACTATTCGTGTATAAGTATACAAATATTGTGTGGGGGTGAGTGTGATAGGCCAGCATACTATATCCGTTACACGAGGCAAAGCCGAGTGCAATAGACACCGAGTGATATTGAACCGAGTGATATAGTTTACTATTGTACAAACAAAAGGCTTGCACTATCTGTTTAATAGAGATATCACACAATAAATCGACCATGTGATACACTGAAAACATTTTACGGTTATCTGTACTAAAATAAATGAGTAAAAACGATGTCTGTTTCTACTAACTTAATATTAGTTCAAGCATTATCTAACCAACTTATAAATTAGATGACCATGTTAAACTAGTTTTTGAACTAATTAAAATTAGTTCAACAATTGTCAAAATTTAGTTCAGTGATGTTAAAAATTAGTTCAGTATGATAAACCAATTTGTTCTACTAATTTTTAGGGTCGCTCTACTAACTTAAAAATTAGTAGAAACGATGTCTATTTCCACCAATCTTGCTTAGTTCATTCAGTTGAACTAAGATGGTCTACTAATTTTATAAATTAGTTAACCATGGTCTACTAATTGTGTGCAGTGCACGTGAAGCAAGCGTTGATTCCCGATTACCGAGCGAAGAAAATAGTTCAAAGATACGTAAAATAATCTTAAATGTATGTCAAATCACAAAATACTATAATATGTAGCTTTTTTTCTACCATGCCTGTCATTTCTCCAATAATTCCGCTAACGGCCATCAAAGTTCGAATGACATAGCGTGAACAACCAATACTAGAAAATCTTTGGAACAACAGTATCACGACATGCAATGAACTGAGAATTATGCTGTGGTCGGTACGTAAATTCATGAATTAAAACTGCACGTCACACAAACTTCTGTCACAAAAATTGAACTGTCCAGAAGCATCTACATATTTATACTCTTTAAAAACAAATGATTTGACATACATTTTGCATCATTTTACGTACCTTTGAGCCATTTTCGTCGCTCGGTTTTCGGAAGTCAACAATCGCTTCCCTTGTACTGAACAAAATGGCGACTGCAACCATGGCAACATTCTGTTTTCGAACACAGCATCGCGGCGCTAAAAAGTTAGTTCACAAATTAGTTGCCAACAACTTCTACGAACATACATTATGTTAGTCGCGGACAGTATTTGTATTTTAGTTCGGTTGGTTATACGAATATTTAGAGCTAAACTAAGTTTACCGAGTCGCACTTAATTAGTTCCAGTGAATGCTCTTGGTAGAGGTAGATTAGTTTGGATAGCTGAACCAATTTGGACATTCCTATACGAAATAAAACTAGTTATCTATTAACGATATCCTACTGAAAGATTGGAAAAATTAGTTGTACTCTCTGAACTAATCATTTTTACTAAACTTTCTTAGTTCAGCATTGGCATTAACCGATAAATGTTTTCAGTGTAGTATACAAATATTGCAATGAACCAATCAAATGACATGAATCTATATATGAGGTAATAAAAACATGGGTGAAATCAGGACTATCATTATATAACACTACTATTATTTATTTCTATTTCGTATTATAGCGTTGTACCGGGTAATATCTGGACCCCACTCTGGGAATCTATAGCTAATACATATCCTGACCCGACAGCATTAATAAAGGCTGGCGAAGAATCACAGGTAAAGGTTAAAGGTCAATCAGATATCCCTCAGTTTTAGATAAAGCCAAAAAGAGTGAGGTGATCTACGAACAATTCATCCACAGGGGAGAAGGGGCGACCCCCTGAATACATGTCATAACACCCCCCCCCCCCCCCCCTCTCTCTCAAATTTCTGACTGAGCAGCAATTTAAAAAAAATGAATCACAAGTCGGTTCACTTTCGTTTTCCGCCCCCCCCCCCCCCCCCCCCCACCTCCCCCTCCCTCCCCAATATGAAAAACCTAGCTACGCCAGTGATAGAGAGTCTCATTCATTCTTGTTCCAGTTCGAGGCTACATTGATGGCGGAACCGTGCCAATTTCCGCTCGACGACGATATTAATTCATCTAATTGTCTAACATTATTTGCTTTTTCACCCGTAACGTGTTGCCATCGAGATTAAGCTTAACCTTGCCCCGTTAGTGGCATTGAAGTGGGCCGGCCGGACGCGATCTTTATTACCGTAAACAACATTTGATACCTGACGGAGTAAAGTGCATAGCTCATGTACATTGTACAGCAATACATTTATACAGTGAGTGAATACGGTTAATAAATTCGCGGGCCGGACCAGGGCTTGAAATAAGGAATTAGGAACGGGGAGCTACTTTTAACACGAATTTCATCCTGAAGATAATGCAAAGGAATAACCGGGGGGGGGGGGGGGCAATTGTCGATGCAAAACTTGCTCCTGGTGCACAATTTACATTAGAACCAGGGCCGCATTTTAAGGTTTAGCGAGGGTAAATTTGCCCTGGGCTGGGCGTTGAAGTGGGCATTACCAACTTTCTTTCTAACCCATTTATACAATTACATTATACAGCTCGTTGGAAGACTTGGTACCACCGAAGAGTCTGGTCAGATGTGCCTATTCGTTGCCGCGGAAGCTACTTTCTCCACCGGGCAAGAATTTCTTTACAGTGGTGGGGCAGAACTCAACTATTCATGTAAATCACAGTTTACAGATAATCCAAACATTTATGTTTAGCCGATATTAAGCCCTTCAATTAAACAATGGCGTTGGTACAATAGGGGAAGGTGGTGTTTAAGTTGGGTATCAATTTAGGACGTATATGTACATGAAATTGGTATAATAATGTTAACCTCATGACCTATAGAAGACGTTCTAAAATGCCATTTACTGTCCTCAGTCATTTCGCGTTCGCGACTTGCACTGCAACATGTAATGAATACATCCCGTGATTACATGACTTCTGAACTTAGTCTGAACTCAATGACGTAATTTCAATCCTTGAATGAATGGCGAAATGTTTTTGTTTTCATATTACATCAGTCTTGATGTTTTCCGGATCGAAAGCAGGGTTCGTCTTCCCAGAAAGTGTGTCCTTTCTAGGTGTAAGTTGCTGGTTCTTTTCAGCTTTTCTGAAATAAAACAATATACCAATTGCGTCGTAAACGTAGTGCATTCTTATGTAGAATAGCGAACATGTTCTAAATGGCGCGGGTTCTCTGAAAGTCGATAGTGCTCGGGGCAATAGAGTTTCCTCTCTTCGCACATTTAATTACTTTAAAATAAAAGCTAAATACGTCTCGTTTTTTAATTCAAATGTTCACATACCTTGCAAACATCTCACCCTCTGCAAGGGATTCAGGTATCAACGTTTACCTTTAGTTTCTGGTAGTAGTAATACTAGCAACCCAGCTACAATAGTAGTATAGTAGTTCACTTTTGATGACTTTAAAATAAAAGCTAACTATGTCTCGTTTTTTAATTCAAATGTTCACGTACCTTCCAAACGTCTCACCCTCTGCAAGGGATTCAGGTAAACGTTTCCCTTTAGTTTCTGGCAGCAGTAATACTAGCAACCCAGCTACAATAGAACTTGAACCGAATACGATAAGGGGTAACGGAGGCCAATAGTCACCCAATAGTAATATAATAGGGGCGAGTATTCCACCTACTCGAGATGTCATAGAACATAATCCCACACCAGCGCTCCTGAAATTAGAAAACAATAAATGGTCATGAAATTCTGCAGCTGCTCCATTGTAATGTCAGTATGTCCAGAATTGTGTCTAATTAGGCCTTCATAGAATATAATTGTAAACATCAACGTGAGATGTTGGTCTGTAGGACTGTTTGACAATGTGCCGAATAGCGTGCGACCTAAATTATTCAAGGAATAGAGGAAATTAAGAACAACAACCTCATTGCAGCATTGGTCTTCATAGACTTCAAAAAAGCATTTGATACCGTCCATCGTGGTAAGATGTTGGATATATTACGAGCCTATGGTGTACCAGAGAGACTAGTGGCCCATTGGACATACATACCAACAAACCAAAGCACATGTTACTTCTCCAGATGGCATCACTAAGGACTTCGAAATTCAAGCAGGGGTTCTTCAGGGTGATACACTAGCACCGTTTTTGTTCATAACCATCCTAGACTATGTACTGAGGAAGGCATTGGCAGGAAAAGAAGAGCAACTAGGCTCCACACTTGTTCCCAGTCAAAGTAGGAGAATAGGGCCGCAGACAATTACAGACCTTGACTTTGCAGACGACATTGCTCTCCTTGCTGACAATCTACGGGAAGCAGAGGAACTACTACATCTGGTGGAAGCAGCTGCCCTTACAGTTGGTCTTGGGATGAACGCCAAAAAAACAAAGGCAATGCTGTACAAAGAAGCTCCAACACCAATTAAAACACTGGATGGTAATGATCTTTAAATTGTCCAAGACTTCAAACACCTTGGTGCCTGGATTGCTGGTAGTGAGCAAGATTTCAACATAAGAAAGGCTCAAGCTTGGAAAGCCTGTAACAGCATGACAAGAATATGAAACAGTAAACTCCCAAGAAACCTGAAAATAAAGCTGTTTACCACCACTGTTGAATCTGTTTTGACCTATGGAGCCGAGACTTGGACACTAACAGCTAAAATAAGAAAAGCGCTGGATGGTTGCTACACTCGCCTCTTAAGAAAAGCACTTAATGTATCATGGCAATCTCACACTACCAACAAAGATCTATATGGGAACCTGCTACCAATATCAGAGAGGCTAAGACGGAGGAGACTAAAATTTGCCGGCCACTGTGCCAGAAGGGAAGAGGAAGCAGTCTCCAAAGTTCTCCCGTGGCAACCCAAGCATGGACACAAGGCTAGAGGACCACCACGAAAGAATTACATCAAGCTTTTATCAGAGGATACAGGACTAATTAGGCATGACATGAAAAACTGCATGCTTGAAAGACCAGTATGGAAGGCCATCACAGAAGTTAGTCCCTTCGGGACGCCTTAAGCAAGTAAGCAAGCAAATTATTCAATTCAATAGCGACATTGGAAACAATAAAGTTTTCAAAACATAGAACATAGCCTTTCTAATGTTCATCAAAACAGGGCGCAATGAGATCTTCTTACAATACCAATGCATTATCAGGCTATATGACTCAACTGCAATTTCATCAGAATATATCAATCACTTATCTTAAGAACACCCGTAATGTTGAAGAATCGTGAAAGAAACAAATTACGACGAATGAATATTACTGTTATGAATATGTCAGAGTTAATGTTTTGTTAAACAAAATATAGGAATTGATCTGCAAGGTAACTTATTTATCCTCCTACATTACTAACCAAGAGGATTCAACAGTTAAATGGAGTTTAGTTGTATACTTTTTGTATTTTAATTTAATTTCCCCTTCTTATATGCAGCGATGGGGTAGACAGTCCCTGGGTATACAGCAGTGTCGTAGCCAGATGGGTGGTCGCCCCCCCCCCCCCCCCCCCCCCTATATTAGAGTCGGCATTCGGCGGTCGAAAGGTCGGCATACGCCTCACTTAGCTCGGCGCCCGACAGGTTATTTTTCGAGTTGCCTTTGACAAAGACTACTAAAAACCCAGAGTGGTAGTTCGCCTATTAGTGAATACATACCTCACCGGTGTAGGGAATACCTCTGCCGAATAGACGTAAATTATACCAAATGTTGCCGTAATGCAGAATTTGCCTGCCATGGCAATGGCGGTTCTAGCTGTACCAAGTGCTAAGATCAAAAGTATAAATATAGATCAGAGTCACCTAGTCATAATAATATTCTATGAATGAGCCTGAAACTTTACACATCCATTTACACAAGTCACTATTAACAATGTCCACGCGCGCGGCTATTAATGTTACCATAAACAATACAGATTTTTAAGAAACCTTTCCAAACCTTCAAAGTCTTTTATTTCAAGAACTACTCAACCAAAGCATGTTTGTACTTATTTTAATGCATTTCTCCTGGTGAAACCAAATATGGAGATGTGATTCCATAATGTTGACATTTTTTAAAACATTTTGATTGTTGGAACTTTCGTCTGAGACGACGACTACAGCGTGGTAAGCGTGCTTATGTGAATACTGAAAATAACTGCAGCATTGCAAGCGCATGTACATTGTAGAGTACAGGGTGTATCAAAAAAATTAGGACACTTTTTGATGATGGTTTAAATCCTTGTTAAATCACTGAGGCATGACCAATTTTTATTTCAATGTAAAGTACAACCGATAAAGATAAAATCCTGAAAAGATAAGAAAAATCCATCATTAATTAAGGAAATTGTGACCTATTAGGTAAGGCAGTCTATTTTGTATTGTGCACAATGGTCATTCACACAGTAACAGTACACAGTAGAGTAACATGAACGTGCACACTATTTATGCCGATTCTACTTCTTATCATGCTAATGAACCATCCATCTACAGTGGGTTCGAGAACTTTTTTAATTTGCACAGAATATGCATGCATCTGATTTGTGGATTATTTAGCCAGTATTGATTTGTGCCAGAATTAAATGGATTACCAAACTAATCTTTGCTATTGACTGATAGATTATTTTCTATGTTCATAATTATTGTAACGTATTGAAACGTAAACCATGTTATTTACTGGTCTATACATGTAAATCCCATTGTACAAACCAGTAAATGACATGGTTTACGCAAATTATGCTAGTTTTCTTATTTTTCATCGGATTGATCTCATATTTTCAGGATATCATAATAATTAATTGGGCTTTACATTGAGACTAAATTGGTCATGGTCCAATGATTATATTAATTATTACACCGTCATGAAAAAGTGTCCTATTTTTTTTGATACACCCTGTATAGCGCTGATCATCTTTCAGATAATTCTAATAAAAGTAACGTCATCCGTGACCATGCCTAAACAATTATAGTCGATGTGGCCATGAGGCGATATAATGCAACGAGATGCGATTATTTCCAACTTATGATTTATTGACGACGCACTGTGGTTTGAATGGACCAATTAGATGAATCCATGATGATGTTCAGCGCAGTTTGCATGCGCATTATCCAAGATTTGCCGCAATTTTGAGGCACATTTTCCCCCACATGTTGTTCCTCGATTTGATACGGCATTTTCAAAGATGACAAGCCATTTTAGAGGGACGTTGTGACCATTATAGAATTGTCCCACAGGACAATTTATCGACGTACCGAGCGGCGGATTTTAAATGCTTTATCCTAGTGGACTTCCCTCCGCTAGCTGATAGGCCCGGTGGACTTTCAAACTTTAAAAGTTCACGGCGTCAATGGACCCGGTGGTGAATAACTGAACATAATAAATTAGATCAATCAATTGGATATCGGCCAAAATATTCTCCAATAAGATTTCAAAACTCTCGTTATGGTTATTGGAAGTTCCTATTCAAATAAAATCGGCACCTATTTTCATAAAAGGTTATAGAGGTAAAAGTTTATAGGTCATAGGTAAAAGTAATACTTACGCACAACAAGAGTGCAAAGGCACGACACGCCCCCGAGAAGCAACAAACCACACAGATTTGGTTTTCTACCAAACCATTCAATACCAAATAAACACCACATGTACGCAGGTACCTCAACTAACCCGGAGAGGAAGAATGCTACGTAATCATTGCTGCCAAGATCCGATGTACTGAGTGATAGACCGTAGTAAACTATACTATGGACGAACCTGCGTGTGAGACGAAATTTAAATAAATGGAGTTCAGTCGAGGAAAAAGCTGTTAACACTTTCCACGCGGCAGGCGGCTGCAGTTGACATTCCAAAATTTCACAAAATGTTTCAAAAATGTCAAAATTATTAAATTTCATTAACATATTCAGAATCACCATGAGAAATGCATTGAAATAAGTACAAACATGCCTAGTGTTTGGTCAGTAATCTTTGAGATAGACTTTGAAAATTATGAAAGGTTTCTGAAAAATCTGTTTTGTGTATGGTAAAAATAATAGCCGCATGGAAACCGTTAACATTATAACAGTAGGCCAATGTTGTTTATGATTGGGATTTTCAAATAATATTCTTTTGGTGATCAGTAATTTTTCAAATAACATTTGCTCAAATGACTGGCAACACTGCATGTAACAAAGAAACATGGCTACCATCTCGTATTTGTTTTAAAGACGTCAGCTATCTCCCTAAAATGTTTGTCCCAAGTATTGAACCTAAAGAAAGTCATACACTTTGTTTGGGTTTTATGGATTCGATTGTCTTTTAACCAAACAAGCTACACATTCACCAATATTATGAATCCCTTTTCCACAATTTGGTACCTCGTTTGCCACCAGACAACATAGAAAGTTTATGATTATAGCATCATTTTATGAAAATCCATGACGTCTCCAAATTCGCATTTTCAACACACTACCGTATTCACTCTTTAAGACCTAAACAATGTGTATGACTTATAGGCCTATTTGGCTTGCGTCCATGGACAGACATTGTAGAGAGATGGTCAAATATTGCTCTTATTGTGTTAAGGTGGACTTTTTGTTTAATCTTGTGAGTGCTGTAATTATTGAACTATGACTCAAATGTACATAAAAGTATAGTTTTCTGGAAAGGAAATGGATCAGATACCCTTTTTTTATTGAGAAAATCACAAAATTCACTTTTATTGACCCAATTTTTTATTTTAAAACAAGCTAACAAAAATAATTTTGAGTAAAATATGCCCGAATCGCTTGTGATTTTTGTTTGTGATTTTCTCCAAAAAAAAATCAACATTTTTGGTCAAAATTGATGCCAAATTTGGATTCTCTAATCCATTTACTTTCCAAAAATGTATACTTTTTTATGCATTTGACTAATAGTTCAATAATTACAGCACTCAGAAAATTCAAAAAATCAAATCAAAAATTAAAAAGAGTTATATCTTATTATACCACGGATATACGTAATAATGTGGTAATTGTTCGTTCGCCCGCATTAAAGACCCGTAACATGTTATCCATAGTGGCAAATCGCTTGGTATTCAGACAAGATCAGTCTCGCCGTTAGCCCATGAACGCTGACAACTTTAACGCTAACACTAACAGAGTGGCTGTATTTATATGCTGAGCCTTACCAATTAAACATCAAATTGATCGTTCTCCATCTCAATGTAGGTGTACGGAACAAATCTATCACAGATGGTTGTTTTTCTTTGCAGGCCTCAATGACCTGATAATAATACGAATAAAAGATAATCATTCAAAACTCGGATTTTTTTTTTAAAGAATATGCAAGTAAATACGGTTGCAATTTAACGAATAACGTGAAGAATATAGTAAGGATATATTACCAAGAGTGAACACAATAATACTAGGGAAGACATATTAAAGCCAATTACAGAAAAAAGAATGTATCAACAACTTTGTGTAGTGAAACATTTCACCATACATGTCGAAATCGATATAAAGTCGAATATTAACAATTCTACACCCCACTCTGCTAGCATTTTAAAAAGACATCCTCAACCATGCCACTAGCCTGTGTGGCAATGAGATGGATCAAGACTATTCTTTTCTCATGTCCGAAGGCTCACAGCAAAATTGTTAACTTTATTTGTTGGGAGTGGCTCTTTCAACTTCATTCTTTTCTTCCATCTTTTCTTACTTTCATTTCATTTAGCCAGCATGCTCGTATGGGCTTTTTAAGCCTGGCCCGAGCATTTTGCTTGAGCTTGTGTCCGTACGGACCAACCGTGTAAACAAACAAACAAACAAACCCTACCTCTCAAATCTTCTTACCCTCCCCCTCTCCTCTACCTCCCTTCCCTCTTCTCGGTATGCTTTGTTATGATTACCTGTTCCTTTTCAGTTTCTTCAAATAATCTATCTGGTAATTTGGTTTGGTTGACGCGTGCAATGTCCTTTATTATAACTTCAGCCTCGTCAAATCTACCCCGAGAAATAAGCCATCGGGGAGATTCCTTAAGTACACTGTCATGGTAAACAAATGGTTAATATGTTTATTAGTACAAACCGCGTAAGCCGAGAACCGCGCCATCTAGTTATAACTTCAGCCTCGTCAAATCTACCCCGAGAAATAAACCATCGGGGTGATTCCTTAAGTACACTGTCATGGTAAACAAATAGTTAATGTTTATTAGTATAAACGTACAAATACTTTTCACGAGGTAAAATAATGGACTATAGCATTTTCTATTGTTAGCCAGAATCCCTGGATTAGGTATGCATGGTTAGCTATTCAAGCGGGTGGCTTGAATAGGTCACAGAAGGGGTGATCATATCAGTGATCGTTTCGTCTCCATCGGACGCGGTTCGTTTAGATTTTACTCCAGCATCAGCATCACGGATCAACACCAATTACACGGCGCAGATAACAGCTCGTGAATCGTGAATCGTGATAGAAGTTCAAGGAATCCTTGACGAACATTCAATTAAATGTCGATGCTTGAAGCAGGAAAAAAAAAAACGAGAACGTTTTTTATCGTTATTTAATGAAGATTTATTTCTCAAGAGACCTAAAGGTAGTGATCAGAAATGTCCTTTTGGCGGCAAGTGAGCCAGTTTGAATTTAATGTCGGCCTGTTCGGAACTATGGAATCATATCTGAAACATGGCGTTAAAGAGCTCGAATCAACTACACTACTCTTGCGAAGGATACAACGCAGTTGAGAAGGTAGTGCAAGATTTGCAGAATAGGATTACATTGATCCGAACCTTTGGCGTACCTGATGCAGGTCTGTATTTGTAACTATATATTGTTTTGATTTTTATGAATGCGATAGACATTGATTGTTTTAGTTTGGGCGTTTGCCAACTAAGGAACCGTTTGTTATTGGTTCTGATTTCCATTGCTAAGTTATAACGTACACCCCTATATTGTCAGGTAGGGCGCTGTAGTAGAGTGAGTATTCAGTGGAGTAGATTTCCATGCCACGATGTTTGTCGGTATACATTTTCTCAGAATATACTAGTGTTTGGGAATATGGAATGTTCAGCCAAACCAGGGTGGTACTTGGACCACATTGACATCAAGGTAATCATGAGATTAGTATGTTGATTATTTATCATAATAATCTTGTTAATAATACCTATTTAGCCGTATGGTTTTATTTGTGTTTACAGCTAGCTATGTGGGGCGATTGAGCCTAGTCTAGAGATGAGTGCATTTCCATTAATCCAATCTTTACAGCTTTGTATGAACTACAGTTCTCTGGGTATTATCTATGTTTATTGATTGTTTGTAACACCCATCGCTACTTCAGGCATTGTAGCTCCGGGATTGTAGTGAGTGGTATGCCAATTGCCTTTTAATGAATTTTATTTTGAATAATATGTGAATGAATGACCAAGGAGTTATTTTTCAGATTTTATGCGGTTTGTTTTTACCAGATGGATGTTTAACGTTAACTAATGTTTGTTTCTGTAATAAACAGATTCTAGTTTCAGTTGTGAAGCAGATTGATCATTTGCAGTCCAGAGCGCTGGCATTATTTGGATATAAGGCACATTGAATATTATAGTGTGTCTATTGAGACCAATTTCATTGGATAGATGCTTTCATCAGATTCAAGGAGACTTTATTTTCTTTTTTGATTGTAAGTCTGATTAATACCACTTAATAATTGTTTTCTATTATTTATAGTAAGGGTGTTGAAGTTTTTCTCATTCACTGTTCTTCCCATTCACTGTTCTTCCGTTTAGATTATCATTATATCTTTACGATTTGTTTCAGGTCATCAGTGAATGGCGAATACAGGTTTATTTATACATACATAGTATTGTATCTAGACGTTGGACGGGATATGGAGGTTGTTTTTGTCCGTTTAGTCCGTTGTTGGCTGGGTATAGCGTGACATGCTAGTAATGGTTCTTTTGAAATAACCGTTTGAACGTAGTATTACTGATATGATTATCTATATGTTCCATTAACAAGTTATTCTTGAATTGCCTTAAGTCACTTTACCATGTTTACCATGTTTACAGGCATGATAGCGTCGATCTATCTGGATAGTGGCAACATCGTAATACTGGAATCTCTTGCTTGTAGATATACTGTTAGAGATACATGTATATATAGGGAAAGAGTGCCCAATATACTGGACAGATGGTCGGGCTTTCAAAGTTGACGGGAGTGTTGAAACATGAAGATTTTGTCTTGTTATTTTATTACCACAGGTTTTACACGGGGTGTCGTGTGTGATTATCAGAATGGAATGTCATCAGGACTAGACTGATGAGGAAAGAGGTAATATAGCTCCATTTGGGAGAGAACTTAAAGGGGTTTCCCTGGTTGTTCTTGAGTTTGAACTATATTTTGTTTGGTATTGCTGTTTAGTCGTGTACCGATAACAATGGCTCCATTGTTACGAATATTATGGTTTTCATGATATTAGCCTGTATTTTTGTATTTGGGTTATCTCCTAATATAGTGCTTACTGTCCTATAGATCCCTAGGGATTTGAGCTGAGAGGTGGATTACGATGACTGGCGTTGGAGTTTTCCCCGTTTTTACATTATATCCTAATGCAAAGTTGCCAGTTTTTCTATTCCAGATATTGGAGCCCGAATTTAAGCCATGTAGACGTTTTCTATACTTTTGGGCTGGGCCTAAACCATTGGCCTAGGTCCCTTGGTTTACAAGGTTGTATAGCTTGTCAAGCATGTGCACACACAGTTATTTGGTGATTCCTGTATGGCCCTCAACTGTGCTTATTAGAGACGTCATTTAATAGCATAAGTATTATGATTATGTTATGTGCGGGCTATATGGCCGCTAATTAGCCGGTTGGATATATTGAGAAATGTAAAGCCTTTTGGTATTTTCTCAGGAGTTTACGTTATGTCTGAGGCTGCGTGGCCACTAATAGCCGATTGGCAATTGAGATATGTAAAGCCGTTTGGTATTTTCTCAGGAGTTTATGTTATGTCCGAGGCTGCATGGCCACTATATATAGCCGATTGGCAATTAAGATATGTAAAGCCTTTTGGTTTTTGTCTCAGGGTAATATAGGTTCTTGCCCATGATGATTCATTTTCGGACCCCGAATGCAAGTGCTGCGTTAGGCTGCATGGCCACGATATATCCGACTCAATAGCCATTTGGCACTACATGTATTTGATGCCGTTTGGTGTTTTCTTAAGGTTTTCCATTCATGAGTTGAATACCTATTCCATTTCGGAACCCCTTACGCAGTGCTGTGTTATATTATGTGTGAGGCTGTATAGCCACTAAATAGCCGATTGGCTCATATTGAGAAAATGTAAAACCGTTTGGTATTTTCTCAGGTTTTTTGATATTTCAAGGGTCATTGTATACGTTTGTTTTTAAATAACACACAGAATGTATTTACACTGGACTAGATTATCCGGACATCTAGGTCAGATAATTCAGTTGATAAATATTCTCGTTCTTTGTCGTTTGGCAGGTATGGAGTAAAAATATATCTATTTTTTCACCAGAGTGGCGTGTTATATGTGTGAGGCTGCATAGCCACTAAATAGCCGATTGGTTCATATTGAGAAAATGTAAAACCGTTTGGTATTTTCTCTGGATTTTTTGATATTTCAAGGGTCATTGTATGCGTTTGTTTTTAAATAACACACAGATGGTATTTACACTGGACTAGATTATCCGGGCATCTGTCAGATAATTCAGTGGAGAGCATATTCTCGTTCTTTGTCGTTTGGCAGGTATGGAGTAAAAATATATCTATTTTTTCACCAGATGAGTGGATATAGCAAGGTATTGATCATATCTAACGTACCAATTTACAGGATTGATTTCGCTTTTTTACCTTCATTTGCCGATTGACGGTCTAATGGGAGTGTCAGCTAGACAAGTTTCCAAGATGGAGCGGGGACGGTGCAATTCATGTTGATTTGTGCGATTCATTCCTTGAGATTTTTCTAGCCTAGTTATCTATATAGAGAAGACGCTCGGATGATTTTGGCTGAAACAGGGACCATCAATATGAATGCTATACTTTGACTTAGGCGGATTAGACAGGTAAGTTCATTTTCGGACAAGTATTTTCCCCCCTCTATCAGTCTATGTTTATAGATTTAAGGAAGGACAGCTGTCCTTTACTAGGTGGTGTAGTGAGGTTTTTGTAGGAGGCTTTATGCGAGGTGGGCTTGGACCTTAAGTTTTAGTTTAAGATCCTGGTTGCTTTAGCTGCAGCTTCGGTTGGTGTATACCAGGTAGTCTGTTTAAGACTATAGCATGGCCGGCTGGAGGCAATCATACGCTGCCAACGATGCCGGGTTGTGTCAGGAATATATGAGTTTTGGTAGTACATGATCAGAGTACAATATTGCAGCGTGCTGTTAGGTTGCATTATGATATTAATCATGTGAGTGCAGATAGTTCTATTTTTACCAGTTTAAATCATAGTGAGTGAGTGCAGATCTGAGACTCGCAGATGGTTCCATTTTTACCAGTTTAAATCATAGTGAGTGATTGCAGATCTGAGACGAGTCTAGTCTCAGGTGCAGATCGTGGTTCTAATTTAACCAGTTCAATTCATAGTGAGTGCATATGGTTCTATTTTAACCAGTTTTAATCATAGTCAGTGCAGACGGTTCTATTTTTACCAGTGTATATCTTAGTGAGTGCAGATGGTTCTATTTTAACCAGTTTATATCATACGTGAGGCAGATGGTTCTATTTTAACCAGTTTATAGCATAGTGAGTGCAGATGGTTATATTTAAACCAGTTTATAGCATAGTGAGTGCAGATGGTTCTATTTAAACCAGTTTATAGCATAGTGAGTGCAGATGGTTCTATTTAAACCAGTTTATAGCATAGTGAGTGCAGATGGTTCTATTAACCAGTTTATATTTTGCCTCCACACTCTTTATATTAGTGATACGGGGACTGTAGTCCCTGTCCGGCCGCAGTTCGTAGTAGATGAACGACGTACCCCAATTTATGTCGCATATAATTGTTTCTATTACAGATAAGACAGGGAGGAAGGGCGCAATAGAAAATAGTTTATTCACGGTTAAGCTTGCGCATAAGGGAATAATTCTATTTAACGGGGAAATGCCTCGATTAACGGAACATTTTTGTAGTTTACAGAATGAAATTTCATATATTATTTATTTATCTTCTCAATGTATATGTAACTTTATCAGGGCAAGAACTAACTTAATACTTTCCACGCGGCAGGCGGCTGCAGACTACATTCCAAAATTTCACAAAATGTTTAAAAAATGTCAAAATTATTGAGTTTCATTACCATATTTAGAATCACCATGAGAAATGCATTGAAATAAGTACAAACATGCCTAGTATTGGGTCAGGAATCTTTGAGATAGACTTTGAAAATTATGAAAGGTTTCTAAAAAATCTGTTTTGTGTATGGTAAAAATAATAGCCGCGTGGAAAGTGTTAATATATCAATATATCAATAATTCTCACATGGTTGTCACACCTACCATCCTACGGTGATCAGGCCTTGCGCTGAAAAAAATATCAAAGCGCCACAGCAAACGCATTAAGGTCTCTCAGAACTATTGATGACGCAGTAGACACTGGGTGGGACGTGAGAGGGTCCCCATGGTCGCCCTTGAGCGCCAGACATAGCGCCGCGTTTGTTCTCACTCTGCTGCGATCATCAAGCCAGCGCTTACATTGCGCTAACAAAAGTATCAAGATATGAATAACATGCAAGAAGAGCCCGGGAAAATATCCAATTGTCAAATATTTAAAACGAGGTAGCTCGTCCTATCCCAACGTTTTCGTTTTCGTTGCGCTCTTTGGTATGACCTGTTGCGTTCCAACTTTCAAGTCTCACTTAGATAAATACCATTTAACAGGTGCTTGATATTGCATTCCATCCATGCATGATCTAATGACCCTGCAATCACCCTACTGGTACTAGTTTGACTCTCTCCACACTATGACTGGTCATCATGCAGTGAGACATTTTGCAATTCTAGTTAGGAGGCTCTCCTCGGCCCGGGCGGATCCTTCCAAAGAGCGTATAAACAGAGCCTCCTGCGAGCTCAGTCTTGATTTCGGAGCTTGACTAGTGAACAACATAGAAATATGGTACAAGCGAAATGCACGGATTCAGAGGGAGTAGAAGAGGAAGGCACTCTGCTCCACCCCATCGAACCCTACGCAGAGAACGAGATTGAGTTCTTGCTGTGACTTCAAGTAGCTTCTGTGACCTCAAGTAGCTTGTATGCTAGGCTTGGTCCCCGCGTCCCTCTAGATTGCCGCCATCTTTAAAAATGGCGGACAAAAAAAAGGGAATGGGAAAATAGTAGACTGGATCCTCATGTCTTCCCTATTTTACACACGGCCCTGCGAGGGTGCTCAAATGTAAAGACGGGAAAAAATACAGTTCCAAAAGTGTGCGCTGATAAACTCGTGAATAAACATGAGCTTAATCACGCACCAGTGCGCCGATAGTTTCACACGGCGTTGTACACCGCGTGACGCGATAGTGCGCACGATTTGATTCCCGTGGCGCAGCGTGACGATCGTTCGATGCACTGCCTTTAAATTGGACCAATCGGGTGGTGTTTCTGTTCTTGCTGTGTACAAATGCGCATGCTCGGTATTGGTATGAATATTCATATATGCTAAATACTCGTGGAATTCCACGAGTAACCGCACACTTTTTGGACGTACAATTTTCGCAGTCCCTCTTTTTGGTCCGCCATTTTTAAAGATGACGCGGGGACCCAGTCTAGGAAAATAGAACGTACAAAAGGTGTGCGGTTTTCACGTGGAATTCCACGTGAACTTTGCATAAACATGATTATATGAATATGCATACCAATACCGAGCATGCGCATTTGTACACAGCAACAACAGAAATACCACCTGATTGGCAGTGCATCGAACGATCGTCACGCTGCGCCACGGGAATCAAATCGTGGGCACTATTGCGTCACGCGGTGTATAACGCCGTGTGAAACTATGGCGTGACTGGTGCGTGAATATATCATTTCAAATTGAGATCGGAAATCTTCGGAAAAACAGGTCACGTGGAGTAGGTGCGTAGTGCGTTCTTCGCAACAGTTGATCGCATTCATAGCATTGGTTGTCCGCCTAGTGATTTACTATGCGTCCACATATGAGTAGTAAAACGTGAAACGAGACTATGTTGGGTTTTTTTATCAACAATGGCTTCGACCGGCAACCAAATGTATCGAGCAGAACGGTTGAAAGTGAAAATATTACCCCAAATCTCTTTATCTTACCGTTTTTGTTACTGAAACGCCGCAACATACAACTTTGTGAGGGAGACAATCTATCACCAACATCAGCGCGATCTACCACAAGGGCAGACGGGTGAAAACCACGTTTGTTTTTCTCCGGCACATGGACATGACTTGTGAGCTGACAAGTCATGCTCATGCGAGCGTCAACACACTCGGCTAATCGGAAACATTCGGAACCGATCGTATATTTTCGGATTTGAAATGGTCTATTAGGCTAGCTCATGTATATTCAGCAGTTATTCAGCGCACACTTTTTGAGCTGTATTTTGTCCAAACTTCACATTTGAGCACCGTCGCAGGGGCCGTGTGTAAAATAGCGAAGACATGAGGATCCAGTCTAGCTTGTATGCATCCTTGCTACGTCAACGGGACGCTCACGTCGCTCTCTTTGCGCCTGCCACAGCGACACTACTGAGTCATTACAAAGCCCTGGTCAGAACGCCGAACCTCTACACTTGTTTTGTGCACGAACAAAAACAAGCGTGGTGCACTGGCGATCACTGGCCTGACAGGTGTGACAGGGTCATTACATGACATCCTTATCTGTAATTGGCGAGTTCAGGTTTTCAGTGCGTCAATGCAATGATGCATGTGGTATCTATGGCCTAGTCCCAGTAACATGAATGAGTGAACGCTCTGGGACCTCTGCAGTGCAATGGAAAATACAAATGAACCCCCGTGAGTGCAACATTATTTTCTATGTATCTATTGACCAATTAAAAGTAACTATAGTTGCGGATGAGTTATATAATAAACTGGTGTATCGTTTTGTGAATAAAGACATAAATGGACTATCCTGTGTTGAACTGAGTGTCAATCTGCCTTTTGTTGGTAACGAAAGGACCGGATCCATTCGTCGTTCAATTAAAATCATGAATGAAGCTTACGATGCACAGACACAGGTATCCTTTCTCAATCTTTTTCATCGACAATAATTGTTTAACAACCTTAAACTCAATAAATCGACGGGCAGGTCAAATACGTTGGTAAAACCACCGTCAGTTGGCGCTGTTAAGAAAAATTGAACAAGCGTTCTCGTTTCGGACTCGCGAGTCGTCTGACTAAAAGTTGTCGGCGAAAACCCCGGCAGTTTATTTCAACCACTTCATTCAAACCATGATTTTGAAGCAATTGGGAATCTTATCGCTCTGGAACTTTTGAAGAAGAAAAATCTTCTTTCAGAGTACAAATCAAGGATAAAGGGTGTAACTTGGAACAGATCGCATAATATGTTTAAAGTATTTATTGTGTGCGGATCGCAACACAGCTACGGCAGCAAATAACATACCTTCCAAACATTGAATAATGCAAGTAGTCGTTAAAAGAAGGCAGGAGGAAATGTTGTAAAACGCCCTACTCGTGTTAACCACAGCGGGATTCAAACCCACTACCGTACATCAGTAAATGTACGAACAACACACGCGCTTATTGGATATCCCTGACAAGAACATGGAGAAATGTGTATTGTTGCTAGTATTTATTCATTAATTCATTTACTATAATGGCGCTGAAAAAGAACTTACGGTATAAGAAGAAACAAGAATGGTAACGGTGCCGTTAGAACGAGCTGTAGGATAAACCAATCACGGATCAGGAATGCTAGTAAAGCTAGTAACATATAGCCCGTCGCCCAGAAAAACTCTATACCTATCCCAGTCACCACTCGTCTGGACGGGCCAACAAATTCCGTCGCTTAAAAAGAAAAACACATGAATTGATTGTTTAAAACGGTTTGATATTTACATGTAATTGATTGCAATCAATATTTAGATTGCAAACAGCAAATACCAGAAAACCTCAAAAGTTGCTTTTGGTATATTTTGTAAAGGTATGAATTAATTTTGGAGCGTTGTTCAAGTGGGTTCTATTTCTCTGTCCATAAACTGAAGTTTCAAATTGATTTGACACCATTTAATAATATTGTTTAGAATTTGAGATCAACCCAAATCTTTTAGAAGTCGCCGGTCGACTATCCAACAACCAGGCCATCGACGGGTGAATTGGCACTACCACTACCATTAATCAATAATTTGCCGGTCTGGGTTTACGTGTTGAAAATGAAAATGTAAAAATGAAAATCAGACTTGACAGTACATTTAGGATTGTAACGTCCTTAATAATCAGCCATTCTTAGCGTGTAATATCTCAAATTCAAAAAGAGATATGTCCAACATGTTTATAATTTAATATGTTTATGTAGGAGTTATACTTTTAGAGTTATCAGCACATTTATTACCTGGCCAGTTACTTATTGTGATGACTGTATAACAGTTTTAGTTATTGTTAACCTGTACATAAGGGCTCACTGCATGCACACCGTGCGTATGGGACAAACGTATCAGTCATGTACAGAAGAATTGACCAGAGGTACATTGTGGGAGTAGATATACGTATGAACAGACAGTGTGGGAGTTTTCTACATTGTGGGGGTACTCCCACAGTGGAGACTTTTCCAGGTGGTTTTAAATGGCCTCTAGAGGGGGTATAGCCAATCATAGATGTGTATGTCTTATACGACAGGCGCACAGACGACGCTGGACATAGGCGTATTCACGAGTATTCAGGTTAAAATATGCGAACGAGGTTACCTGATCAAGTGAATAAGACGACCGCTTAACAACGGTTTAAATTCAAAAAATAGCATTTACAATTGGGATGATTAGCCATCCCGAACGGTTTTGGATTGGAAAATTTTTCTTCTAACCTATGATGAATTTTATGGGGTCATATAATCAAAATCCATTGTTACATTGAAACTAACGGAAATTCAAAATTAACGGCCGTTCGTAGCCACCGTCGTCTGAGGCGCAAAAGTAATATTTTGCGCCACCATACGTGCAAAAACAATGCAAATGAATCGAACTGGACCAACGCAATATTTCTATAATAATACAGAAATATTTATATTGGTGTCAGTTCAATGTTGATGGGTAATTATGTGTATGTATGATGGTTTCCTACATCAATGGGTTCCACACAACTCATCCATAGATGCAAGTACGCACAAATCTTGTCATCACATTCATTTGCAGGCATAAAAGTCATGCATAATAATCCACAAAATAAATGCGGTCACGCCAGCGTCAAGCTTAGAACAATAACAAATTCACTGATTGGAACCTAACGTCTGCACCCACAACAGTGTTGGACTGCACACGCTCGCATGGTGTAGCATGCTCCCGATCGCGCCGTAGCCATGGCAGCGCGACAATACATTTGATATTCGATGCGTCAACTCAACCAGAACTTGTAATGATCGTTATTTGTGTGATAACAGAGCGACAGCGTATTGTGGTGTAGAGTTGATTCTCGCAAGTAATGGAGAAGCCTATACCTGCACCATTGGATGAGTTGGCGTGGGGATCCAGGATGCAGGGATCCAGCATAATGTGTACTAGCGGGCACCAGCGCTTCGCGCTGGACCCGCTAGAAAATTTCACGGGGAATAAGTAAACAAAGCGTAAGAAAATTTGATACAATAATATCAAGAACATGTCCTATAGATGGTGTGACCGGTGACGTCATGTATTTACAAATGGGACACCCTCTCTTGATTCCCTCCGGGCAGAATATACAGTAAAGTTAATGAAGACAAACATGAAATTTCTTTCTAATGAATTGTAAAACTCATTTATTTTTAATTCTTTTTGTGAAATTCGATAGCTTATAGCATTCCTAAGCAAGTTCAAACACAGTTTTGATAACAATTTGCTGTAACACCACAATCTAGTTAGAAAACCTGATCTGGCCTATGTAAACTATAGGAATCTTGCCCGGTTAGTTTTGTCTCAAATCAACAGAGGGCGTCATAAATGTAAACAACGGTCACCTCATCTATACATAATCCAGACGGCCGGGGCCCTAAATAATTCGAATATCGCAGGTGCTTTTGATAATCCATGTTATACATTGCCTTAATCTAGGTAGGCCTACGTTTGTGTTTCCAGATACCTATGTAGGCCTCCCATGAGACCTGAAATGCAGGTACCCGTTGTCCCATTATATCCAGGGACCCCATAGGCCTAAGCCCTACCCCCTAATCCAGTTACCCCAGGTGCCCTTAATAATGCACTGGATACCACATAATCAAAGTAGGCCCATTGCAGTGTGCCGTTATCTCGAGATACCCAGGTGCCCTTACTTTATCATAGTCAAGTAAATTAAACGCGGGTGCCGAAGATAGCGGACAGTAAAAGTCACAATAGGCAGAGGTCAGTAATATCAAAGCGTTATAAATGTTTATATAAATATCAATCAAGAGTATGTCCTTAAATAATTCAGGTACTAAGGTGCCCTTGATATAATGTAAGTGACATGGTGCCCTTAATACACCATGAGCCTAGGCCCAATGTGCTCTTAAATTATACAGATACCCAAGATCTTAATCCGAGTAGGCCTACTCCATCAACGTGTTCTTAATACCCCCAGTTATACTCCTGTCAGCGCATGTCTCTACCTAGTTTGTACCCCAAATAATAAAAAGTTGAATTTTAATGTCAAAATTGAAAGTTACATAAAATTAGCTTTTAAATGTCTCCCCCGATTCTTTTATTGCCCTGCCACCCCGTTTTACTCCTTTAAAGGTATATTATGTGATCTTTCCATGGAACGCCCTCAACATCGAAAAAAATTGAAAGCAGATTTTCTTGCAGATTTACATTTCTGATCATAAATCGTACATACATTCCAAGTTACAGGGCGATACGATTCTTAATTACTTAAAAATCATGGTTTTAGAGTGAAAATAAACTGTCGGATATCCGACAACTTATTTTATTCTAGTCTAAATTCACTCTAAAACCATGATTTTGAGGTAATTAGGAATCGTATCGCTCTGTAACTTGGAATATATGTACGATTTATGATCAGAAATGTAAATCTGCAAGAAAATCTACTCTCTAAAAAAAATCACGAATAGAGGGCGCTCTCTGCAAAAGATCACATAATATGCCTTTAACATATGGTGCTGGTGCAAGTGTCGCCACTGCCCATATGCACATACTGTATCCAGGTAATTCAGTAGGCCTACGTTCTGAGCGTTATAGTTTTATAGTCGGTCGTTTAGTTTTATGGTCGGCGGAGTCTACCATTCCACGCTTGTACTTGAGCACAATGTGTGCCATCCGGGTTTTGTTTGGCCTATTTACATTAAATACATTATTCCTCCAATAGGCATGTGGGGCCTTAACGTATAGTATATGTAGTCCCTTTATCATGTTTGCTGTGTTCTATAAAGCCTCCCGAGATACTACCTGAGTGTACACCCTTAAAATCCAGTTATCACAGGTGGCCCACCTGCGCATAGTATATCCAGGTAATTTGAGACTCGTTTTATAGTGAACCCCGTAATCCAGATACCACGGATGCCCTGAATAATCCAGACACTCTATAATAATCATGATAATGTACCACACACGTTCCGTTTATCCAGATGCCCCATGTGCCCTTATATCCAGATTATCAAGTAAGGGAAGTGCGGAGAGGAGGAGGTGACTTTAGGGTACACTATTAGAAAAAGGGTGCTTCAGAGGGGTTCTTGGCTGTCCCGTATAATGATTTAAAGGTTCTTTGATTTTAAAGGCCCCAAAAGGTTCTGTAGAGAAACTTTAGAGGTTCGAAAGACCAATGTTTGCCCATATTTTGCCTATTTTGAACCTTAAAATGGTTCTTTTTTGAACCTTTTAAGGTGATATAAAGGGTTCCATACGGGACAGCCAAGAACCCCTGAAGCCTGAAGCATCCTTTTTCTAAGAGTGTACCGACGGACTGCATGCTTTCACGCTGCTCCGTTACAATGTGCACGGTTTGCGCCACAAACGCGTACACTTTTGTCTGCGACATTACGTGTGCGCCGAACCGCGTGCGCCATGTTAAACGCGGTCGCGCAGCACAACATAGAAACGGTTGACATGGTACTGCCAGTTTCTTTATCGTTAGCAAACGTCGCATTCATCTATGTTACTAATGTGAAAGTGTCACTTTAAGATCTGTGTAAGAGTTTTTGTTTACATTTAGAAAATGTCGTGAAATATTTTTATTTGTCGGACGTATAAATGCTTGTTACTATGCGATCTTTAAGAATAACAAACAGCCGCATATACAGAAATGTAGCTATATCCCTGAAGAAAATATTTTGGGTGAAGACCATATGTCATCACTCATTTCGAAAACCACAATTTGTGTCCGAAAGTAGCTACCCGAGTAAAAGAAATTCAACATTTCGGATTTTCACATGTGATCCTTTCTGCGCATGTCTGAAAACGGTAAAAAACGGGCATTGAACTATCTAATTAGCTCGTGTATTAGAGGCGCAATTACCACGCTTTTTCAGTTGAAGAGGGACGCGAGTACAAAATTATTATTGAACTATCTAATCAGGCGAGGGACCGAAAATTAGTATATAGATGGTTATGTATAACATATTACTTGGCTTTTATACACGTGTACAAGCCAAACGTACTATATGCAGTGAGGCCTAGACGATGAAATATTCCTACCTATAATAAACGATACAATAAACGATCCTAGATTTGCCATGCCCACTAGAAATCTAAATACTGCAAAGGCGATGATGTTAGGGGCGAATGCTACAGCTAGATTGCTGCAGAAAAATAGCATCACAGCGATGAAAAACGAGTAGTACCGACCAATCCTATCGCAGAAAAGAAATATCCATGGACAAATGTCAGAAACATCCACAGATTTATAAAGGCGATTCAAGACAAAATGTATTGCCCTATCTATTTACGTTTAACGGTCGCCGTTTTTAATTTCTACCATGGGGAGAAATTTGGAGGTATGTCGCAATTTTTCGGAACTAAACGGAAAAGAACGAAGACTGCTGCGTACGCGAACTGGAGCCGCATCGCTCTCCGCATTGGCAGGTTTGAAATACGCGAAAAGAGCGACGCTTTCCGGAAGCTCATACGCATTTTCCGAAAAATACCGAAATACCTCCAAATTCGTCCTCATGGTGAAAACAAAATCGGCGGCGTATTGGATCTCCTTTTTAAATCTATGGAAACATCATATACATGAAATGAATATCTGACGTCACTCCCGACGTTTAAGATTTTCAAAAAAGAGACACGCCTGTTTCAGTGATATGTATGCCAATTTGGTAACACGGTTCACATGAATTTGGAGTCATGCATCGATTCAATGTCGACATATGGATTACCTCTATACTCTAATTCACATGGACATGATGGAACTTAGATGCGATGTGTATAACGTGCGATGGCGCAATATTTCAAGTTTTCGTAAAAGAAAAGTTGCAGCAAGTTCCATTGGCTAGGGTTGTTATAGCGCTCCCTTAACAGATTATAACGCTTCACTGCTGGAAAGTATGTTATCATGTTATAGTCGATGGCATAATCCCCTCTTACTAATTTTGTTGACCCATCCAATTTCACCAACAGTTTCAATCTCACCTACACTTACCAATCTGAAAGCATTCCAAAGAAAATTGAACCAACCAAAACACCTCCGAAATATATAGATATTGTTAAACTGTTGAGACTCGAACTCTTGCATACTATATCGAACTAAAAAAGAAAGAAAAGAAACGGCTTATTTATATATGTGACGTGTTCTACCGAAACTAGACACAATTGGGCAAGATATCAAAATTGAGTTAGTATAAATTGATTATTAAAGTAGAGATCTTCAGCTTTACAATGGTACCTTTTTTAATAGGACTTTCCAAAGCGGAGTTAAATCATTTTCAAGTTCGTCTTTATGAAAACTCCAAACATATATACATATATATGTGATGTGTTCTACCGAAACTAGACAAAATTGGGCAAGATATCAAAATTAAGTTAGTATCAATTGATTATTAAAGTAGATATCTTCAGCTTTACAATGGTACCTTTTGTTTAATAGGACTTCCTAAAGCGGAGTTAAATCATTTTCAAGTTCGTCTTTATGAAAACTCCAAACTGAGATATCGCTTACAAGAAACTCAAATTCCCCAAAAAACACCCCAATTAGGTTTTGGGCTTCCTATCAGTTTGGAGCTCTGCCCAATTCCGTCTAGTTTCGGTAGAACACGTCACATATGTAATTGTATTAAGTTTGAATGGAAGACATATTATCTATTTACATACAAAACAGCTGAATAACGTTCATGAAACACTTAACTTAACCTGGTACTGTCAGGTCAAACGTTATCCCTGTCCGGGGCAATAAAATGTCCATACATGTCCAACAATGTATGTCTCACTGCCATTTTGTTCTAATAATTTGAAACCCGGGTTCGGCTTAAATGACAGGTTCAAACATGTTCATAACTATAAAGGTCAAGATGCATAAATGTATCTCATAATTGACAAATTGGTGGACAGCACCCTTACCATGCTTAACGGAAACCAATTTCATATTTCTATGGAAATCCAATCTGGTAAATGTCATATTTGTAGCCGTTTTTTTGATCAAGTTTAAAATAATCTGCCATCTGCGCATGCGATAATCTTCTGTAGGTTTCATATGATTAAGTTCAGAATTCAGATAAGTAAACTGCTCACAAAAAGTATCGAAACACTTAGAAATGATCCAATATATAACGGCTCGAAAGGGTATGCATTAATCAAAGCCAATAACAAAGTGCATAATTTTGTTCTGCGTATTTTGACACCTCGATCGATGAGATACGATGTTGCGGAGCGGAGTTATTGTCATTTCAATGGTCGTGGGTCCAGTTTCAAAAGTGACAATCACCCTATAGAAAGAGGTTCGCATTACTGTTTAGAATGATCAGATTCGTGATTTACAATAGGGATGAGTGTCACCTTGGAAACTGGACCCACGATCATTATTCAATGATAAAATGATAGCCCTGTGTAGTGTGCTCAGGTTATGTGGGTGCTATGAGAAAGTACAGAGAATTTGGTTGGTTTCCATTAAAATTATGAAAGTAAAGGTGTCATAATGAAACTAAATTTTCCTCCCAAATATCTTATTATGAAGATGAATTAAGAGATCAGGGGGGAATATGTGTGAGAGATTAAAGACTAGTGACAATATTGGGATTAGTTTTACTTGAGTGAATCCATTGACAAACAATTGAGAAAGGTTTTTTGAAACGAAGTCAAAATTGTAAGACTACCCACCATAGGATTATATTGGCTATAATGAGTTTGATGAATTATTCATGAGCTATTTCCAATGGGACATTTGTATGGGGTTTTCAAGAAGGAACATGTTTTCTTCAATTGAATGGAATTTAATTAGCAGATGTTGTAGGAAACATGAATTTATTAATGAGAAGAGATTCAACAACACATTTGTTCAACTCGTAGTGAAATATTACACTCCAAATGGAATATATCAGATGATTTTGACACCATAACCAAGTGTCCTAATACTTTTGGTTGGGTTTTCAAGAAGGAACATGTTTTCTTCAATTGAATGGAATTTAATTAGCAGATGTTGTAGGAAACATGAATTTATTAATGAGAAGAGATTCAACAAACACATTTGTTCAACTCGTAGTGAAATATTACACTCCAAATGGAATATATCAGATGATTTTGACACCATAACCAAGTGTCCTAATACTTTTGGTTGCTAGTGTATATGAAATCGTCGTAGTACGTGTTTCACACCAACAATCAATCAATCAATCAATCAATCTTTATTTCCATATAAAAAAATAATACATCAAATCACAATCACATATATAAAAAACACAATATGGAGGAGTAGACTGGAAAGCCAATGAGGCCCGTTTATGGTCTACCCCTTAAAACAAGCAGTACATAAACAAACATTTTATACTACAATAAACAATAAGAAACCCACAACACCATTATACAAGACAGAACAAGGACGGGCTCAAATACAAGAGATTACTCGTAATTTTGGATAAGGTTTTGCTTTAACTGGGTTCGGAAATGCTTTAACGATTTGGATTGTTTCATGTTTTCGGGAAGTGAATTCCAGAGAATTGGACCATTGGTTCGAATAGCACGGTCGGGGAAAGTCTTTTTGTTATTTGTCATGTTAAAATCATTGCCATGTCTTGTTGGGTAGTTGTGAACATCTGAACGCTTTGAAAAGAAGGTTTTAAAAGCTCTGGGTAGATCATTTATGGAATATTTAAACATGAATACCCCAAGTTCCATTGTGTACATATCGGTTATTGTAAGAAAATTATACTTAGCAAATAAAGGTGCTGTGTGACTCCTATAGTGACTATTAGAGATGGTTCTAATTGCCCATTTTTGCAGTTTAACAAGTTTGTCTAGATATGATTTACAAGTTTTGCCCCATATAAGTATTCCATAGCTGAGATAAGGTAAAATTAAAGTACAATATAACGAGTGTAATATACGTGCTGGAATAGAATGCTTAAGTTTGTTCATGACACCAATATTTCTTGAAACTGTTTTCGATATGCAATCAATGTGGTTTTTCCATGTAAGACATTCGTCAATTAATACGCCTAAAAACTTTGCAATTATAATTACCCGCCAAATAACTGATTTGGCAGTGTCCAAAGAGTACTTCCTTTAAGCTATGACGTCACAATTCATTCTTAGAAATCCAAAATGGCACATTATGATATTTGCATGTGTTATTTTATTTATTTATTTATTTATTTATTTATTCGGACATACACTTTTGGAACAGTGGCAAAAGTCTTCTCGACTAATGCGTCCATAAACATAACACAATGTTTAATACAAAAAGGGAAATATTATATACAAATATTTACATGGTAACATAGATTCATGCAAGGTTAATGCTACGTGCGGTCCATGCACGTTTCAAATATGATTTACAAAACACATCAAATATATGAAGTAAGTGAAAATCATCACTTGCAGTAAGAACATCATTTGAAAGACCTAGCATAAGACACAATTTTATTGTTAGACTACCCGATATAAAGATTCTCCAAAATTCGTCTAAATTATGTAGTAACAGTTGATGTTCAAGCTTGCGATATTCATCAACTCTGATATGATTTAAGCCGCTACATAGAAATAGGAAATGTCTCATATCCTCAATATCATTATTGCATAATGGACAGTATATATTTATATCGGGTTTCCATGAGTGAGCACGGCCATTGAGTGGTAGTGTATTTGACCGTGCTCTGAATTTAATTGATGCACCATAGAAATCTTATTTGCATATTAAATAATCTTCTAAACCAGGTTTACTTTTGAATAATCATAGTCCTTCAAGGATGATTTTGTCATAGCTGAATTGAGCCACTTAACATTATAATTATCAATACTGGTATTACTAAAATTATTGATCCAAAATCGGCTGTTATGAAGATTGTCTTTAAATATATAATCCATACCACAATCAGCCATAGCCTTTTCAATATGTACAAACCACTTCCATCTTAGATTATTACAATTGTTCTTATAATACTTTTTAATATAAACAGTATGCATAGCGTTAAAAATAAGATTCGGCCATCGATATGATTGCATTTGTCGAAGTCTATTAAAATATTTAATACGCAGTTTATTTTGGATTAAAGCAATCGGTTGCCATCCCAAATCACCTATCAAACATTCCAGTGGGGTGTTCCTGGGGGCTTTCAGAATTGACTTATATATAACAATGGACTGCTCTTTATTCGTGAAATAGGGTGAACCATATTTGCCCTAGTCGCTGAGGGAAAATAGTAGGCTTTTACGGTGTTCAGATCACCTCGGGCAATATTTCACCCCATTTTTCTATAAGCTGTCCCTATTTAGATACGCTATCCACTCCACTGTAACTATATAAATCCTTATAATAATAACTAGATACGACATGTCGAGGGTTGTTGAGCGCCAGAAGGCTGTAACTAAATGTTTGAGCAAATTTATATTTTGGTACAAAAATAATCCATAATTATAACCTAGATTTTCAGAACCATAAAGAGATAACACATAAACACTCTGAATTTGACTAAAATTAGAGTTATATGTTGGGTCCTACAGTGTATTGTAATGAGTCCCAAATATTTGAAAGTTGATTATCTCAAAATAGCATTTCTTGAGTTAAGGCCTTCTGGCACTCAACCCTCGATATGTGCATCTGTATCTGCCAAGGAACTCGCATGCCCACACCCCTACATTAGATACTGACAAGGTTGCCATAATACTTACTTCTGTGATAACGGTTTTGTGATACTGTGACGTGTCATATTGCCATCCTGCGTCACATGTCATTGTATCATTGCTGTATTCCGTAGTATCCACTCCAGGAAAAAACGGAACATCGGTAAGGTTGTACCTTACAAACGAAATTAAATTAAATTGTCTTTAAAAAGCGCACACACTTGATAGCACACACTTGATAGGGTGGTAACAACTTGGGCTAACATTATTAACCCTAACTCTACCCCCACTTTTCAGATTTTTTTCTTCAACTTGAAAATTGACCAAAATATCCCCCGGGATTTGATCCAGGAACCTACAGCACCAGAGGCGAACGATTCTCTTCTACACCACGGGGGTCAAGGCTAGTTGGCAGAGTATATTGCGCCAACTACATGGGATGAGACCATTTTTTTCATCGATAAACTTCCACGCCGGGTGGTACCAACGTGCCCAGTCGTGGTATTTTGTGGTATATGGTAGGGTTAGGGACAAGGGGGTGTGGACCCTCAGCATAGCCTCCGTAAAACTGCCGTAACTTCTCCATCATTCATTTTACTAATATAAAAGTATACATTTTTTTGGCAGAAAGGGGTTAAATGAATCCAACCATGATCATGAAATTGACCATTTTGGAGAACATTATTAAAAAAAACGGTTTTTCCCCCATTTTTGGTTTGGAAAATATAACTAAAAATATATTGTGTAAAATGTTGTCATACTAGTTTTATTATAATCCTGATATAATTCCCTAGGAAGATTTTTTTCATTTTAATATCTTATTTATTTTTTGAATTATAGACCAAAACGTGCCAAAAAATGTGATTGTTTACCTCCAAAATCATGAAAATAACATTTTTGGTAACAAATCACATTTGTTTGCACGTTTTGGTCTATAATTCAAAAAAAAAGAAAGAAAAGATATCGTCCGAATTCCTCAACTGCACGTGTATTTTTAAGATTACACGATCTGCATCATACAAGGCGTACAATTGGTGCATTAGTTTACTTAAACCATGGTTTATACTACCCCCCCCCCCCCCCCCCCCCCCCATACCCATGTTTAAAGTTAGACACTTTTCAGTGAGTTCGACGCGTGTTTACAGTTTTTTAAATATTCGAGAATTGCGTTTGGTTACATGATGTGTTTAGTTCGTGTTTAGCTTAAAACCGTTTTTGAAACGTACGAGAAGACGGCCTAGTGTTTTGAGCAGTTTAGACAACGTTTACTTTATCAGCAGTACAAATGAGCATTTATAAAGCGCCTTTTCATCAAGATCAAAGCGCGTGAGAAAAGCAAACCCAATGGAACAAAAGGATAATGAACAAACAAACATCATATAAAGTACAATATGATACAAGTTACACGACATTTGGATACAAAGATGTTTTGACAGATTTCTTGAACATGTGTAAAGAGTCCTGATTTCTTATGAGAGCGGGAAGGTGATTCCATATTGCTGGAGCGACATAGGTGAAAGTCCGATTACTGGCTGATGTAAGAGTTTTGATGGTTGAATGCTGAGTTAGTTGTGTAGTATCCGAAGCCGATCGCAGGTTGCCACGTCGTGGTTTGTTCAGAGAAAGGCAAGATGATAGGTAGCCCGGTGCTACGCCTGAGAGGCACTTAAACACAGTAACTAAGATTTTAAAAGTCACACGTCATGAGAAGGAGGAATTGTGACCGAGATCAGTCAACAAATTGACATAATATTGGCTACGAGCTGATCGTCTTATAAGGATTGATCGTCTGGAATCCATCAGGATCATCTAATCCAGAAATAATCCTTCTCGGTTATTGTTGTCGTTAAAAATAGTTGTTCCCCTGATAACTGTACCCGTAGCAAATACTTACCGAATACAATTATCGTAAGTATAATCTTTATTTGGATCGGTCTGCGGCGGTATACTGGCGTCTTTTATAGCAGCGTTGCACTGCGTAGGAGTGAGCTGAGGCCACCGGCTACAGTCTTCATCGTGTAGCTCAGGAGATACACACCAGTGATCAGACTCACCAAAAAGAAATACCTGCGGAGTATAAATTAAACGAGTACTGTGCGTTAAATTAATTCGTAGATTGATTTGAATTAAACGATATTAAACGAACAAAGCAGATAAATAGTCAGTGCCTATTGTTGAGACACTTGACCTGTAATGACCACTACATGACCTTCGACCTGAACGGACTTGATGACTAGGAGATCATATCTTGTAAGTGCATGTAAAAGGTCATCTCAGGGTCAAGATATACAATTTCTCTAATTGACATCAAATTCAGTCATAGGAGATCTGAAACCTAGTGCACCATTTGTAATGGTTAGGTCAATGGTCACCATGGGGTCAAAACTTTAAAAAAAAGTCTAAAGTCGCTCATTATTGTGTATTGATGAATCAAAACGTGGGAAAAAATTGGATCCAAAACATAATCATGATAAAGTTGGATGATTTACGCTCAATGTGTATTTGGTCTCACTATGAGTTTTAAATATTTATACAACTCGTAGCTCTACTATGTCTACCACCCCACCAATTATACATGGGCCCAATTTTATACCAAACTTGATCTCGTGTAAAATGCTCGGATCATTACTTTGTGTAAAATGTTCACGTATCGGTCTATGTATTGCTCGATATTGGACACATTATTAACAACATAAATGGTGATCGATAGCAATGATAATAAGCACAATTATTGTACTAAACACGGTTTTAGCTTAAACCATGTCCAACTAAAAACGAGTTTATCTTTGAAACCACATGTTTAACAAAACCCGCTTTTAAACTCTGCGAATCTTGTCCCCAGAGTGTTCATGATTTCACTATATTACGCAGTGGCGTAATCCCCCCCCCCCCCCCCTGCCAAAAGGCTTTCCCCCCTTATGCCCCCCCCCCCCTAAAAAGACTCGATGTACATCTATGTATACTAAAAGAAATAGTCCAATATGCCCTCCCTGATGCCTGCCCTCCCCCCCCCCCCCACATGCCCCCACCCCCCCCCCCCCAAAAAAAAACCCACAAAAGACCCTGGTTATACTTTATAACCAACAGATATTTAATGTGGCCCAAATGGGTTACAATAGATATCGACCGAATTCCTTAAATGCACGTGAATTTTTAAGAATACATGATCTGCTGCACGTGAGCTTGCACCGAGCACGGTTGAGTAAACATTCAAGGCGTACAATTGGTGCACGAGTTTAGTTAAACGCGCGTTATACTACCCCCATTCCCATGTTCAAAGTTAGACACTTTTCAGTGAGTTAGACATGTGTTTAGATTAAACAAATTTTAGAGAATTGCGTTTAGTTAAACCATATAATGGAGAGAAATTTCTCTTCTTGAATTTGAGATATTACACGCTAAGAATGGTTGATTAATGAGAAAGTTACAATCCCAAACGTTTGGGCAAGTCTGATTTTCATTTTAACATTTTCTTTTCAACACGGGGAGAGTATGACAGGTAAAGCGTGTGTACCGTAAAATAATTGATCAACCGTAACAATGCCACCGGCCGACTATCCAACAACCAGGCCATCGACGGGTGAAGTGGCACTACCACGACTAGTAATCAATAATTTGCCGGTTTGAGTCCCCGTGTTGAAAATGAAAATGTGAAAATGAAAATCAGACTTGACAGTACATTTGGGATTGTAACTTCCTTAATAATCAGCCATTCCTAGCGTGTAATATCCCAAATTCAAGAAAAGAAATTTCTGAACATGTTTAAAATTTAATATCTTTGTGTAGGAGTCATACTTTTAGAGTTATCAGCACATTTATTACCTGGTCAGTTACCTATTGTGACTGTGACTGTAAGTACTTTCTATTGAAAATACGCGCAACACAAAAGCACGTGTGCAGTCTTTTCACTGTCATGAAACAACTTCTCACAATTCATAAATAAAACGGCACTCTTGTTCCCATATGCGTTAATTATTGATTTGAAAAGATGTGCTCGCTGTTTATCGAACTCATAGGTTCGAGTTTAGGGGTTATTACAAAACTGGGTAAAGTAGATGTCTAAAAAACTTCACAAAGGGTGTTCCATCAATTGCATCAGTGAATGTGCGCATTAATTTTAATTGATTTAAAATATTAGAAATATTTGAATTTTCACCTTGGGTTCTTTTCTCAAACTTTTGTTATAATGATATCCCATGAGATAGTCCTGAATATGGTTGCGGTAAGATTTGGGGTAAGGGTTAGGGTTAGGGTTTAGGATGAGGGTTTATGGTTGAGGATGAGGGGTTAGGGTTAGAGGTAGAGTTAGTGTTATGGTTTTATTCAGTCAGTAGGGTGGAATGAGAGAAGGCGAACTGGATATACAACCGCTCCACTAAATAGGGAATCCGTATTTTATGGAAGAAACGGTGTGATAATCTGGATTTGGGTCAAACAAATTACCGTATAAAGTAAACAATTCCTAATGCCCGTTTTTCTGTTTGGTTAAATTCGCATGAAAGAGTGGACACCGGTAATCTATATTGGGTCAAATGGAGGGCACAGCGATGATTTTAGACTGACTTTGTGCATGTGTGCCTTTTACCAATATTTGTTACTTGCTGATAGATAGCGTGTAAACTATAACGTGTTGTCTATATTAACGTGTAGTCCGAATTTATATAAATAAGGCCAAATAAAGAAGATAGTCTGTCTCAGAAACATTTTGTAAATAAGCTAAGCGCTGTGCGGTTTTATTTTTTTAAATAGGCTTTGAGGTATGCCCTTTTTTTGCTAATCCAAGCTTCAGAGAACTTTTTTAAACTTTTTTTTCTAATTATAAAAAAGTAAGGCCTAATTATTATTATTATTATTTTTTTTAATGAAAAATATGAAAAAAATGTAGGCCTCAGCGCATAGACCAACGCGCCGTAGCTCATTTCACATACCAATGCGGCACAAAATGTCACCTAACACAGACGGTCAAAATCCCCTCACGTCGCGACAAGACATTATACTTATTTTTTACCACCAACCCAACTCTTGTGACTCACGTGAGAACTCTACCAAAGCTGGGAGATCACGAAGTAGTTGAAATCTTATGTGATATTAAACCATGGAGGAAGCTCCCACCGAAGCGAAGGATTTTTCAGTACACAAAAGGCGACTTTATATCTGTGACGTGCGTAAAAGCTTAGTTTCCTTTGGGAAATCCATGACTGCAAACTTGCACCAAAAATCGGTTCAAGAAAATTGGAACAATCTCAGTGCTCACATTAAGACTTTGATGAACAAGCATATCCCCACAAAGATGTCTTCAAGCAGACATAACTTGCATCAAAACACGCTCGTCTGCTTAAGAAGCTCAACCATTATGGAATAAGGGGAAAAGAACTCAGCTGGATTAAAACGTTCTTAACACAAAGAAAACAACGTGTAACACTTGATGGTAAATTGTCTTCAGCTGCGGATGTCACTTCAAGCGTCCCCAGGGTACCGTTATTGGCCCGCTATGTTTCCTCATTTACATTTACTTTAACGATATGCCTGGCTGTGCGTGACCCCTGGTCGAGTGGACTAAGACACTGTGACCAATGCTGGATGACCCGGGATCGGAAAATCCGGTTTTCCCCGCTAAATTTTCCCATTTGCCCCGCCATTTGTACCCCAGAAAGTGTTTTCAACATTTCCATCCCAAAGTGTAAGGTATATACTTAAATATTGTTATTTAAGTACCTTTTCAAGTAAAATAATAATGGCGGAGACATAAAAACTAACACACTATTAAGATAACATTAAATAAAATTACAAATCAAACAAACATAGTGTAACTCATTACTTGTACTTACGTGTGACAGACCGTTGAACGCACATGGTATGGCTACGAGACTAACAAGGAAGAACACTCGTAGTTGATAGCGTCCAAATTCACCAACGTCTTGAAGGATAGCATCAAACGTCATCATTCACCAATAACTTCAAAAATGTGATGCGAAATATGGTGATCTGCAGTTAACAATTTGGTTTCGTACTTTCAGGGGCAGCAACGATAGGTTACTGAACTTACCTAGTGCGTCCCAACGGGCGTCTACTCTAAATATTAGTTATTTGCTTGTAGATATGGTGTAAACAATCTACATTATGTACATGTATATTAGATTCATAAACTCTGGCGTATAGGTTTCAATTTTGGATGTTATTATTTGCGCTCCATAATCAAATGCTATTCATGATGGTGTGGCTTATGAATAGGGCTGATCATGTAGCTTTACAATCACGACAACCAAATACTTAATCCAACAGCTTGAAATATATTATCCCTTTGGAAGCGGTCACCACAATAAAAACAAATCGACCATCACTGACCGTATCCAGTTTTCGAAAGAAAAATATTATGTTTGTCATTTTACCTATTCATTATTTAGTGGATACTTTAGTGGATATTAGGCTATATCTTGCCTCACGTCCCGTACGGAATAAACCGTATTAGCTGCAAATGCAACGTACTTTAATTGGTTTGAGCATGCGCACTAGAGTTACGAGACGTCTAGCCAGACATTGCCGGATATTATGTCCCATATTCATTATGAACGTGGAATAAAGGAGAAACATTGAAATACAAAATATCCGTAATACGTATTTATTTGAGAGAAAAAAAAAGAAATAATGCAATCATCATTTTTGTATAAACCTAGTTACAAAACCATGTGTCTTAAATAAAATAAAAAGTTATATCAAATAAACGTTACTTTATGTACTTCTGGCCATGAGACCAACTGAATACCTTTATTAATTTTATCTGAATAACAACGCATCTTCCCAATCAAAAACACGCGGGCAATTGACAACAACTGTTTGCAGGCAAAGTTATGCGGATAATTCAGCCGCAACTTCCCTCACTAGATTTAATAATAGTTGTTCACCCTATCTGTACATCACAGTATTGTTACAGGCACTGATAATGACACGGTAAGTACCTTGCATATTACGATTAAATTTGAGTCCCTCCCCTTTTTTTGCTTCTGTTATACCTCTGAATGAAATGGTAACTCGGCAATGTCTGCGAATCTAGATAGTATTTATTGTTTGAATTACAGTTTATAAAATAACAAAAAAATATGTTTCTTGCCGTGTACAAATGCCTAGTCCGGAAAAGCAACAAGTTACAGCTTTAAATATACACCATTTTCTTTCTTCTGCTTTTTCCCGCAAACAGGTTTAATTTTTATGTAGAGAGAGCCTTAACATTACAATTTTGAATTTCAAGTAGAATAACGTTAACAATACACAGTGATTTATAGTGAATTCATCGAAGAGCGATCTTTGGTGCTTGGAAAAATAAGATGTACGGTCTTTTGGCGTATATTCGCTAGTTGTCGAAGGATCCCATTTTATTCCAACCTCCGGTCGAACCTCATCTATAATGTGCATTGAAACAATTAAGCTGCCTTATGCAATAATACACACAATACTGCGCCAACGTACATTATTCTCATCACACGCATGCACGTACCAGCTATGTTTAGTGTACCAAATATCGAAACCATTTGGCATTATATGAAATCAAAAGGCTTTGAAATCGTCACCTGTTATTTCGGCATATGAATAAAAACACAAAGCTGAAAACGATCGAAACTGGTGAACTTAGAAGATTTATCAAAACGCAGGAGGCCACAATAATTTTTTATTTGCCATCTTGTAATTTTTATTAAAAGTAACAAGTAAAAACCTTTCCAAACATTCCTGAAACTCATCATGGATATATTATACCAGCAACTCTCTGATTATGTAGCGCTAAGAGCGAAATACCAACATCGAGTAGTTTAATTAAAGGCTGAAAGGCAGGAATGAGGGAATGACTAACTAAAAATAACATTCATTGAAGATTCCTCAACTTTATGATGTCATTAAGAAGTACTGACAACTGACGACTTGCAAAAGATAAAGCATGGACACTAAATAATCAGACTACAACATATGTATCACTGCGATTTAAATCCGGATGAAATTATTTGTGCTAACATCAAGGGATACGCAGCCAGAAATTACAATCACAAACAGACTGGCAAAATGGTATAAGCATCGGTCAATATTATTTGAAATTGATAGTAGGTACTCATCCGCAGTTAGGTATGTAAATTAAACATAATATCATGGTACAACCTGGATTTTAATGATAAGTGTATGTGTTAAACATAATTATTTTCTATTATGGCTATTTTTCATTCAAACTGATTCCATAGATTCCATCGATATTTTCGTCAGAAAATAGCCTCCTCTCCCAGTCAATGGAACGGCTGGGTCACGTGATTGGAAGATCGGTCTCAGATGGATAGACTATAGTTATACACTTATATGTAAGAAAAAGCAAAGCAAAAACAAAACTAAGCAAAAGCAAAAGCAAAAGCTAAGAAGTAGAAGAAGCAAAAAAAAACAAAGAGAAGAAAGAAGAAAATAATTAAAAGAAAAGAAAAAAGAAGAAGAAAAAAAACATGAAATAAAACATTTTAAAAAGCGTTCCGTCCAATTATATTTTCTTTCTTTTTTGCCTAAGGGAAATCGAAACAATCGTAGAGCTATTTCACCTGGAAGGCCCCTCGATAAAGCATACTTTCTAGTTCAACCTTATCATTATGTCCCATTCGTACAATATAAATCGTACTCGTAATAATACCACGGTATGTCTTAATCACCTGGCCTCACATCTGATCTGTTTTACAAATGAAAATATCCACGACCACTTTAATAAGCTTTATTATTATTAAAGTGTTGCTCTGGTTACCAATCTAATAAACTTTTGTGAAAGGTCAATTTGAATTCTAGCAAAATGATTATTTATCAAGGTCTGTTTTAACATAAATGGTTCCAGTATTTATGGTTGCAATCACGCTGATTCCCCTCAGCAGCGTGTCTGTTCTCCCCAAAGAGTCTTGATAGAATTTTCCAAAGTTTTTTGACAAACTTGACTTTTATTTGACACACACGGCATGATTACTCTCGGGGAGTCAATTGATTCAATTTGGAAAAAGTTCAGTTTGCATGATATACACGGTGTCCCGGAAAAGTATGAATACAATGTTTTAGTGTTATCAAAATAATTAATTCAATGCTGAAAGAGAGTCCATTTTTTTTGATACACCCTGTACAGGTCATTCAGTTGCCTTTTGGGATACTGTATATTAAACTGATAAACAAAATTGCAAATGATGAAAAAAGTGGTGATGTTAAGTCGTAGAATTTTGCAAGTCCCTAAATGTAATAAACAACATACAACTTATTTTGTAAATCACGACACGACAATGCCAATCACTTATGCACTACTAAATTGTACAAAAGATTACAAAATACTTACACGAAAGGCGTTCAATTTAACACATGTCAGCTTAAAAAGTCGAGTTTTAGTGTATCCATTATGATTTCCTAACTGGAAATGATATTTGTTGAACAAATCCGAGATGTTTACTCACATTTAGACGATTTCGTTAACCAGGTCGGCTGAATTCCTCAGGAATGGTTTGATCCACTTCTTTTTCCCGCGAGTGTTGTTTTTTATCGTTCCCATGATGCAAAGTTGTGATGAGTGGATCAAACATGTGACTACAACTATTACTGAAGAAATCATCCGACCTTTGTTGAGTTTGAGGTTGAGTAACATCACAGTAGAAGATAACATTCCTATATAGGCTAAAAGGGAAATTATTCTTATTCTTATCATGTTAAATTATTCTTATTCTTATCATGCTTATGGCAGAAATTGAAGTTGACTTAGAGGTCCAATTTCTAATTATAAATGTCCTTCTCTGCCAATGATTGGTATTTATCAGCATACTATTGACATGATTGGTGCTTTCCTACCACAACTTTCCTCCATACTGAGGCTTTCTCATGAGAACACTGAGCGACATTGAACATTGCATAGAAATATTCATGCATCACAAATTTGTGGATTATGTAGCTATTAATGATTTGTGCCAGAATTAAGAGGAATACCAAAACTAATATTTGCTATTTGCATTGCTAGTTTAAAACACCGTCCTTAAGGGTAGGGGATACCCCATTTAGTGTAGTGCATCCTGATAAAACAAGACTTGTTAAGTTATCCTAGCATGGTAAAGTTTAAAACATTCATTTACTGTGCCAGTAAGAATTTATTTAATTAGTGGTTGCATAAAGGAGTTATAAGCAATACTAGCATTTACCAACAATATTCAAATTCGCTTATTATCATATTTACGCAAATGCAAGCAAGTGTTAGCTTCGATCTGTGGTGCAGAAATATCATGTCATTCCACTCTAGTCACCTTAAAAGTTTGTCACTCATTGTTGTCAAAATATAGAGCTAAATTAAAGATTTGACCAAAATATGCAAATTTGCTCATTAGCATAGTTATATTAATACTTATGAGCGCTAACATTGATTAGTGATAGCGTAACACTTTTTAAACAATCGTAGATGATAAAGTTTAAGACATTCAATTTGGTGCTCGTCATAATTAATTTAATTGGCCGTTGCATTAAGGAGTTATAGCCAATAAAAGCATTTACTAAAACTATACAAACTAGCTAATTATCATATAAATGCAAATGCAAGCAAGAGCTAAAGTGCTCAACAAATGAAAGTCATACACTTTGTTTAGGTCCTTTAGAGTAACTTCTGATTATTTTTTTGACCAAACAGACTAGATAGACATTTTGATGAATCTTTTCGGCACAATTTGATACCAAAGTTGAAAATGTGACTTTTGAAAAGTGACTAATTTTCTTTAAATGGTGCTAATCATGGTTTATCTTTGATGTTAGGTGGCAACTTTGGTATCAAATTGTGCCGGAAAGATTCATCCAAATGTCTATTTAGTCTGTTTGGTCAAAAAATAATCGAAAGTTACTCTAAAGGACCTAAACAAAGTGTATGACTTTCTTTTGTTGAGCACTTTAGCTTGAAACAGTGTTGCAGCTTATCATGTCATCACTTTCTAACCTACTTTAACGATCACTGATTGTTTTCTAGATTGAGAGCTAAATTAAGATTTAACCAAAATATGCAAATTATTGGGGTAGTATTGTGTTACATATATGTGCTGGTCACCCCGCCCGTAGTTAAGCTGCTCATTACATCCTGAGCACAAACTGTTATAAGTCATCTTGATGTTTTCAGTTAAGACCATGTTTAGCACGTAACCCTTACCGCATTGCTCATATTATGCGCACTGGGTGTAGGGGCTAGCAACCCCTGCACCTGTAATCTTATTGCTACAAGTCTCAAAACCAAGCCTCGAAAGAAAACGGACGGATCGAAACGGAAACGACATAAGCATGCCCATAGATTACGAGAAACGGAATTGCGAATAATGGAGGTCAACATACGTGGACTTCGTTCAAACATCGGAGAACTTGCCAACATTTGCTCAATAAAGAAACCATATTGTCATTGTTGTTGAAACCTTCCTTGATGAGACTGTACCTGATGGAGCTGATTGCATATATATTCCAGGCTACTCCATGTTCTGTCGCAGAGACAGAAAGGCAACTTCTGGTGGTGGCATTGCTGTCTAACTGTTTAGAAGGGATTGGCATACACCACGACCCAGGAAATGATCCAAAAGACTACGAACTCGTATGGTTCACAGTAGCTCTGAAATCCCAAAGGCTGCTGATTGCCGCTGTTATAGAACACCTGGTGATAACAGAGATGTCATCGACTAACTACTCAAACACTCTTCAAAAAATGAGCACACTTGGAGCCAACTTAATTATGCTCGTCGGTGGTTTCAATGTCCACCACACTGACTGGTTATGAAGTCGCATCACTTGCAGCTAAACGACACACCTTTCAACTAACTAACACTTTAAGAATTAAACAGATCGTCAAAGAACCCACTCGATTGGCCAATTCCTGGATCTTGTCATGACTGATCTGCCAGCAACTTCAACCACTTCAACCATCTGCTAGACTGGGAACCTCAGACCACAGCCCTGTGCTGGTGTGCTTAGATGTTTCAGTATACAGAGACAAACCACACAGGAGGAAAGGCTGTAGATACAATAAGGCCGATGATTGAGGGTTAAGGGGGCTGTGCACCTTCAGGTATAGCCTCCGTAAACTGCCGTAACTTCTTCATTATTCATTTAATCTATATAAAAGTATACATTTTTTTTGCAGAAAAGGGTTCAATAAATCCAACCATGATCACGAAATAGACCATTTTGGAGATAATTATAAAAAACGCGTTTTTTGACCCATTTTAGGTTCTGCAATGATAACTCAAAATATATCTGTCAAATTTTGTCATACTAGTTTTATTATATCCCTAATATACAATTCCCTAGGAGTCGGGTTTGTTTTTTGAAAATCTTTATTATTTTTTGAATTATCGACCAAAAAGTGCCAAAAGTGTGATTTTGTTACCTCCAAAATCATGAAAATCACATTTTTGGCGTCACCATTGACAGCAAGCTGACCTGGTCAAAGCACATCTTAGGCATTGCAACTAAAGCTGGTCAGAAGCTTGGCGCTCTACGCAAAGTTGCAAATAAACTGGAGGCTAGAGGTAGATCTACTGTCTGCAAGTCGCAAGTCCGCAGCAGTATGGAGTATGCTTAAGCCAGCTTGACAACATCCAAAAGAAGGCACTTAGAATCATTGGAGTTAAATGAAGCTACTGCTCGTTCACAGCTCAAAGCAGCAGCTACGGTCTTGCACAAGATGCATACTACCAACTACCCACATTAGGTTACAAGGCCCACTTAGCAGCGCTATAAATTGATGCCCTAAAAACCGTCAACAAATTTAAATATTAGCCTTAGCTTCCGGATCCAACAAGCTGGTTGCTATATGGTCACGCGTTATGAACTCGCCTCCCAATAGGGTGGTGCCGTTACATTTTTTAGCTTCATGCTGTCATTTTCCTCAAATATTTTTACAACCACAAAAGCTATCTCAACAAATTTGGTATCATTTCAAAGCCCTAATAACAAGCTATCTGCCTGCCAAACGGCATTGGTATAGCTAATATTGAAAGGGAGATACAGCTGTTTGATGTTTGGGGACCAGGGGTGGTGCTGGAAGGGGTGCCGCCGGAAGGGGTGCCGCCTGTACAAACTCAATGGGGATAATCCCATGCTTCGTTCTTTTTACAATAACTAGTAATCCCCTAATGTTACAAACACCATTTTGGTCCCATTTCAAAGGATATTTAGTAGTCTGTAAGTATGTGGTTCAACAGACTTGTCAACTATTTGTAACAACTAATTAATTATGGTTAAGACAATGATCATCAGCTTTCTTCCTATTAGCTACACAGTCAACATGAATAATCAGCCTCAATTTACCGGATTTATAAAAATGACTATAACAGAAAAAGTTTTCAACCTATGATAGCAAAAGTATACACTTTTGGAAAGCTTGTAACTGGAGGAATTCAGAAATGCAGTTTATATCAGGAAAGGGTTTATCCTTAAACAAATATTTCTGAAAATTCTAAAAATATATAAAATAAAAATTGGAGATATTCACTAGCCGGTATAATTACCATACCGACGTAGTAACTTTGACAATTATATATCATCTAATGGGCAATTTCATGAGGAATTCAAATATGTCAAAAAAAATAATGATAGGGAAAGGTATAAAAAATATATGGATCTCAAATTAAAAATTAAGAAACTCTGATATTTTTCCGAACATTTCCGATCATACCATTTTAGTTCTTGGTCGTACTATAATTGTAATGGCATATTTGGTTTCCTCATGCAATTTCCCTTCAGAAAATGTATACTTTTACTACCTCAAGGGGGGTATACAAGCAAATATAAATGTCTAAAGTTAAAATCATGTCGCGAAAGCCAAAATCCGTGTGTAACGCGAAAGGAGGCGAGCTTAAAACACATGACCATATATGACATAATTCTCGTGTGCAACCAACCGGCTGTATTGAGTAGTTTAAAGGCATGAGCGTAGATGTAATTTGCAACATAATGGAAACTTAGCCATGCAGTTAGCCCCGAATTTAAATATATGCACTGGGTAATCCTCTCGTAGTATTGATAACGATAGGTTTACCAGAGCGAATTAATAGCGCTTCTAAGCGGACAATTTATGTCATGACTAGATCTAGCAGAATTACTTCCAACACCATATCGTCAGCCTACTTCGATAATTGCCTAACTCACTTTTCAGCAAAATTGAGTTTTTTGCATAAATCATGACTTCATTACATTATGCACATGCTGTTATAATACCTAAGTCATTGACCAATCAAAAGTGTTGATAAATGAAGAGCTTTGTTGCAAAAGGGCCACCAGAACACTCCAACATGTTACTCATTTTGCATTATTGAATTTGCATTGACAAATCCATGGAATTAATCAAATTATTGTATGGCTGTGTTCATCTGTTTCTATGACTTGGATTTGTGCATCCATGCACGCCAATTGAGGCATCAACAATACAAATCTCATTCCACATAATGAATATCCATCCATCCATCAATAATGCAAAATGAGTAACAGGTACACAGATAACAGGTTTCATACTGTTGTTGTTTTCTAAGAACTAGAAAAAATGAGTTAGGCAATTATCGAAGCAGGCTGACGATATGTCCAACGCCGTGCTACCCGTCCAGCGAATCAATGCCAGTCCATGCTAGCTCTTTCTCTGACGACAGCCAGAACTAGCTGCTTAGCCATAAGCTTCATTCACACTGCTGTTCCCTTATGGAACAGTCTTCCAGACGATATTGTTGGCAACATTTCAGCAGCTCGAATCCAGGCTTTCAAGTGCCGTGTGCACGGACATCTTCTCTCAAACTCTTAACTTGTCATAGCCTTCATACTCTTTCATGACACCCTTCATTTAAGTCCTTTTAACATCCGACTGATACATATAATAGCGTGGTGATCATGGGTTAAGTGTCCCAGATAACATAACAATATTGGCCCAATATTGGCCCAATATTGATTTTTCATTGGCCCAATATTGGCTTACAATATTGGCATAATATTATTTGGCCATTGGCCCAAGCTTGGCCCAATATTGGCACTGGGCTAATACTGGGCCAATATTGGCATTTGCCAATGAGTGCCAATATTGGGCCAATACTGGGCCAATATTGGAACTCGCCAATGAGTGCCAATATTGGGCCAATACTGGGCCAATATAACATAACAATATTGGCCCAATATATTTTTTCCATTGGCCCAATATTGGCTTACAATATTGGCATAATATTATTTGGCCATTGGCCCAAGCTTGGCCCAATATTGGCACTCGCCAATGTGGACCAAGCTTGGGCCAATATTGGGCGATCTTGGAGAAATGTTAGGTAGGAAGAATTCTATCTTTATATTGTTTTATTCCCCCCCCCCCCCCCCCCCCCCCCCCAAAGAGGAGTGAGCGGACCCCGGGCCAACCCGTGGCCAGGACCAATTTGGCCAAAGGCAAGGGAACAAATCTTTAAGGGACAGGACAAGGCACAAGATCCTAGCCGAAAGGCCGGGAAGTGATTACTCTTAACAGCGGCCGCCTTTTTTAGACCACTTCATAATTTGAATATCAAATCAATGGTGTCATTTCCCGCCCCTGGTATATTGCGCCCATTTTTGGACCAATATTGGTTGCCAACATGATGCCAATTAAAGAGCGCCAATGTAAAACCAATATTGGTCCAATATTGGTGACCAATAGGGTGCCAACCGTGCCAATGCCATTGGCACTCACTTGGTCACCAATATTGGTCCAATATTGGTTGCCAACATGATGCCAATTGAAGAGCGCCAATGTAAAACCAATATTGGTCCAATATTGGTTGCCAACATGATGCCAATTGAAAAGTGCCAATGTAAAACCAATATTGGTCCAATATTGGTCCAATATTGGTGACCAAGAGAGTGCTAATGCCAATATTGCCAATGGGAACCCAATATTGGCCCAATATTGGTCAACAAGATAATGCCAATGCCAATATTGCCAATGTTGGGCCAATATTGGGCCAATATATGTATGTTGTCTGGGGTAGGTTAATGCCTGGTTGGGGAGATGGTGGATGGTCCTGTAAAGCATTTAGCCAGCTGGGCTGGTGATACGGCCACGCCCCAACAGGTGACAACAGGCAGCTCCTGGTAGATTTAGTTCCCAAGTTTGTTGTGTAGGTTCTCTTGATGCGCATCAGACCTCCAGATATTATTATTTTTCTTTAATTTATATTTTGATGTTGTTCTCTATGTTAGGGCTTTTATCTTAATTTTATGTCACTTTCATTGGCATTTTTAACCTCTGCCCATTTGTGTTTCTTGTTTTATGCATATTTTATGAGTTGCAGTGAACCAATTGATTGGCCTTTAAGAGCTCTTTTTCAAGAGTTACCAGTTTGATTTGTAATCACTCTGATCATTAACCTTGTTAATGTCTGTTGGGCTATTGTTCACATTATTGCGCTTTATATACGAAAAGAAGCTCATTAGCATAGTTATAATAACACAAATGAGCGCTAACATAGACCAGTGATAAGACAAGACTTGTTAAGTTATCCTAGCATGGTTAAGTTTAAAACATTATTTATTGTGCCATTTAGAATGTATTTAATTAGTGGTTGGATAAAGGAGTTATATTTAATAATAGCATTTAACAAAAAATAGCAAGAGTTAGCTTCGATCGGTGGTGCAGGTTATCATGTCATACCACTCTAGCCAACTTAAAGGTTTGTCACTCATTGTTTTCGAAATATAAAGCTAAATTAAAGATTTGACCAAAATATGCAAATTTGCTCATTAGCATAGTTATACCTAATACTTATGAGCTATAACATTGACCAGTGATAGCACAACCAGCGTTCGAAATAAGAAAAATAAATTAGTTATCCGCCGGATTACCTATGGTTGAGATTTTGGTTATCCGCCAACATTTTTGGTTATCCTAGATTATTAGGTTGTTCACTGGTGTAATAGCTTGTTTTCTGTTGTCCGTGTCGCCGAAGAAAGGTATGGATCGATGCATGTTTCACCATTTTGCAAACCCGAAAGTAAAATATCACCGTTTATGAAGACAAGGTTATAAGCATTGAATACTGAAATTAACTTCCAAACGCTTCCAAGCGCTTCCAAGCGCACTCGGTAGATGAGGCACCCACTACATCCTCAATAACAGCGACATGATTCAGTTCATACAATGAGAGTGAATGATAGCGGTTAGAGATTCATAGCCATCTAAACATATTGTGAATTCTTAAAAGTGTGAATACAAATGATATTTTCCTATACACAGTCCGTCGGTACGTCGCCCAATTCACGCTGGTTTTCGTCGAGCACGTGTAATTTTATTCAGCAGAAAAACAACCGGGCTCTATAAAAGTACTAAAATATTCTCGATTACAGTTCAGTTCGTACAACGGGAGAAATGACATCGGTCAGCGATTCGTAGCAATCTAAACAAATCAGATTTACTGTTTACAAATTACAACAGAAGTATAAATTTGTGAAATGATAGAATTTTGAGCTCAAATAACCGTTACTTAATCATACTTTTTTTGGTGTCAACAACATTTTGGTTATCCGCCGGATGATCGGCAAGGAAAAACTGGTTATCCGCCGGTAAATTTGGTCATTTCGGATGACTGGATGACCACTATTTCGAACGCTGTATATTGGACTGTGGTGATGGGGGATGAGAGTAGCATAAGGTTAGCGTTTGAGACCTTTGGAAATAGACTCGGAATCAGGTTAAGCCATTGACCCAGATTATTAACGATAACAGGGTCACCAGTTAATTCAGGACAAATATAGCGCAAACATGGGGAAAATATAACTACATTCATTACATTACACTTCAAACAACATGAAAAGTAAATCGAATTAAAAAAGACACCCAGAGAGTTTTTTTCAAAACAATGCCCATAACAATCGGACGAAATTTCAGTTCTTCACATAGTCCAGTCACAAAAAAGAGGGGATAAAACTAAGACCTCACACGTAAACCAATGCAATTGGCATTCCCCTCTAGCACGACTATGGTGTTAGCTACTATGGTATAACCTCGATATTATCACTATCGCGGTAAAAATCGCTTTGAAAATTGCTCATTCATTTACCAGAGGGTGACAAATGGAACCCTATTTGGTGGCACATCCCCGTAACATCATATCCACTAAGTACACCCCCCGGTTTGTTTGTCTGTTTGTTATTTTAATAATACAGGGTGCAGTGAATACAATGATGAGAGCCATGGCTATTGATGAAGCAAAATATAACGTCAGGGTAAACAGGTAGGTAAGGAGCCAGTGATTTCTTTAGTGTAGCTTTTGCGCTTTCTACATGAAACAAAAACCTTCTAAGATATATTTAAGGGGGTGTTAAATTAAACTAAACATTTTTATGAAAAAAATAACAAAGGCATCCTAGAGAAATGTCTTTAGATGATTTTGGTGAAATTTCGTCACTTTTTACCAAATCTGATTTTGTTACGTTGTCCGAGAAATGTTGATCCACAAATGTGATTTTTGGAACAACATTCTAATATTTTTTAGTAAGAGTTGATAGCAAAAATAAATACTCTGACTGTACTCATTTCATTTCCAAAAATGTAAACTTTTATGTACATTACAGAAATAGATCAACACCCCTTAACTTTACTATTCATGTATAAGTATGCAAATATTGTGTGCCTGCGAGTGTCATTATAGTAGACCAACAAACTATATTGCGTTACACGAGGCGAGGTGCAATAGACATATCCAAATTGGACCGAATGATATAAATTTTACTATTGTACAAATAAAAGGCTTGCAAGATTATTTGTTTAATAGTGATATCACACAATAAATCGGCCATGTGTATACAAAAATTGACTGCAATGAGGGGCATGGTTCAAATTATAGGCCTAATGTGATCTTGAAAACCAGACAATATGCCCCGAGGCACAACCACGTTAACAAAGTAAGGCTGCATAATGTACAAGCTACTTGAGGTCGCAGCTGCAACTCAATATCGTTCTCAGTTGTTTTTCATGAAGTCATATTGAAATTTAAGGCACAGTTCGACTATCCCCTCAATTTGAACCAATCACTGACATAAATATATATAATGGCTAAAATCAGGACTATCATTATACATGTTATATAACACTACTGTTATTTATTTCTATTTCATAGTTTCTTTCTATTTTAGTTTAGTTTATTTCTATTTCATATTGCATATTATTGTTAGTAGTAGTAGTAGTATATTATAGTGTTGTACCTAATATCTGGACCCCACTCTGGGAATCTATAGCTAATAAATATCCTGACCCGAAAGCATTAATCAAGGCTGGTGAAGAATCACAGGTAGGGGTTAAAGGTCAATTGGATATACCTCAGTTTCAGATCAAGCGAAAAATAGTGAGGTGATCTACAAACAACGCCACAGTGTATCAACTGTATCAAGAGATATCATGGTCTTAGTTGTTGTCTTTCTGCCTTTCAATTTCTTTTGAAATATAATGGAGGGTGTCCCACAATGATTCCTGCAAGTGTCGGATAGACTAATGTCCTCTACTTACTATTCTAATTTCATCGAGACATCTCTCTTTGTACAAGTGTGGCATGACATTGATGAAACTTGATGAAAACCTCACCAAACGGGCATTTCAAATGATGGATACGACCGACGAAAGAATTGTATAAGTCATCAAGCAGAACAATTCCTTACATCACTGTATAATTGTTGGCTGTTGCCTTTAATTGCCTGTCTTTTTATTTTGCAATATATTTATTTGTATATTATATAATTGGTGTCATTTGTATGTATTGAATTGTTGTTATTGTAAGATTGTATGCAATTCAGTCTTTGGCTGCTATGTACATCTAAATCTAAATCTAAATCAATACTCAATAAAACTGCATAAAGCAACATCTAATTGAGAAAACAAAATGGCGAATGATGAAACAGACTTTAATGAACTTAATCTACGTTACATGCTTATTTACATTACACGTCACAGTCCGGTTTTGAAATTTTCAATGGTTTTTGAATCTAAGACGGACGAAGGGAGGTTGTTCCACTCGGATATAGTGTTAGCAAAAAAAGCTGTATTTATACACATTTTTCCCTACATTTGTTTAACAAAACCTAATAATAATAATAATAATAATAATAATAATAATAATCACGAAAACATTATTTAACAAGCCTTTAGTGGATAATCTGCAATCCAATTGATTGACCTTTGCTGAACATAGTCAATGATTTCAATTTGCAATAATTGTCACCAATATACCGGGGGAAAAGAAGTACATGTTCATGTAAATGCACGAAGCCACACATTATTGGTAACTTAGAATCTTCCATTTTACCAAATATTCTGTAATGTCTTTCATGCCTTATTGAAGTCTGTTTGCTCTTTGCAAGAACCGGCTACTTTTAACACACATTTGCCACTGGTTCACATATTTCCGTCATGACCAGGTCAATTTGTCACATTACCAGAGGCTATAAGGGTAAAATCACGGAAATATGTCATCCTGAAGATAATGCACATGAATAACCAGGGGCGATTGTCGATGCAAAAGTTGCTCCTGTTGCATAATTTACATAAGAACCAGGGCATTTTGAGGTTTAGCGGGGTAAATTTGCTCCCTGCTCCTGTTTATTTCAAGCCCTGGACCGGTCGTTGAAGTGGGCATTACCAACTTTCTTTCTAACCCATTGATACAATGACATTATACAGCTCGTTGGAAGACTTGGTATCACGGAGGAGTCTGGTCAGATGTGCCTATTCGTTGTCGCGAAAGCTGCTTTCTCCACCGGGCAAGAATTTCTTTACAGTGGTGGGGCAGATCTCAACTATTCGTGTAAATCACAGTTTACAGATAACCCCAACATTTATGTTAAGCCGATATTAAGTCCTTTGGTTAAGAAATGGTGTTGGTACGACAAGGAGGGCGGTATTTAAGTTGGGTAACAATTTAAGACATACATGTACATGAAATTGGTATTTCAACTTATAGAAGACGTTCTGAAATGATAATTACTGTCCTCATTTCGCGTTCGCGATGTACGCTGCATCATGTAATGAAACTATACACCCCGTGATTGCATGACCTCTGAACTTAATGACGTAATACCAAATATTTGAATGAATAGCGAAACGGTTCTGTTTTCATATTATATCAGTATTTATTTTTTCCGGATCGAAGGTAGGGTTCGTCTTCACTGACAGTTTTTCATTTTCAGTTCTAGATGAAAGTTGCTGGTTCTTTTCAGTTATTCTGAAATAAAGAAATTATACATTCAAATTAAGAATAGCAATCATGCTCTAAATGACGCGGTTCTTTGAAAGTCGATGGTACTCGGGGCATTATCCGGGAATGAAAGGGAGCTTCCGTTATCCCCTCTTCGAACATTTAATGAAATAAAAGCTAACTACGTCTTTTTTTAAAATTCAAATGATGTACCTTGCAAACATTCAGGTAAACGTTTGCCAGCAGTAATACTAATACTAATACTAATACTTATAATAATACTGATACTCCTACTAACAACGCAGCTACAATAGTAGTATTATAGTAGGTCACTTTTGATGACTTTGAGATAAAAGCTAACTACGTCTCCCTTTTTTAAATTCAAATGATCACGTACCTTGCAAACATCTCACCCTATGCAAGTGATTCAGGTAAACGTATACCTTTAGTTTCTGGTGGTAGTAGTAATACTAACAACCCAGCTACAATAGTAGTATACAGGGCATCTCAAAAAAATTAGGACTCTGTTTCATGACGGTATAATTCTTATTATAATCATTGGACCATGACCAATTTAGTCTCAATGTAAGGCCCAGTTAAATATTATGATATCCTGAAAATATGAGATCAATTCGATGAAAAATAAGAAAACTAGCGTACTTTGTGTAAACCATGTCATTTACTGGTTTGTACAATGGGAATTCACACAGTAAGTCGAGTAACATGAAAGTGCTCGACTTGTAACTCAATGAACCATCCACAGTGGGTTCGAGAACTGTTTAACAAAACATTTTCTTAATTTGCACAGACTATATGCATGCATCTGTTTTGCGGATTTTTTTTAGCAAGTATTGATTAGTGCCATAATTAAATGGATTACCAAACTAAACTTTGCTATTGGCTGATAGATTATTTACTATGTTGACAATTATTATAACATATTAAAACGTAAACCATGTTATTTACTGGTCTGTACATGTAGATCCCATTGTACAAACCAGTAAATGACATGGTTTACCCTGAGTAGTATGTCACCTTTGATGACTTTTGAATAAAAATTAAATACGTCTTGCTTTTTAATTCAAATGTTCACGTACCTTCCAAACATCTCACCCTCTGCAAGGGATTCAGGTAAACGTTTGCCTTTAGTTTCTGGCAGTAGTAATACTAACAACCCAGCTACAATAGTAGTATAGTAGGTCACCTTTGATGACTTTTGAATAAAAACTAAATACGTCTTGTTTTTTAATTCAAATGATTACGTACCTTCCAAACGTCTCACCGTCTGCAAGGGATTCAGGTAAACGTTTCCCTTTAGTTTCTGGCAGCAGTAATACTAGCAACCCAGCTACAATAGAACTTGAACCGAATACGAGAAGGGGTAACGGACGCCAATAGTCACCCAATAGTAATACAATAGGGGCGAGTATTCCCCCCACTCGAGATGTCATAGAACATAATCCCACACCAGCGGTCCTGAAATTAGAAAACAATAAATGGTCATGAAATTCTGCAGCTGCTCCATTGTTATGTCAGTGGGCCCATAATTTTGCATAATTATGCCTGTCATAGAATATAATTTTACACATCAACATAGCTAGCCTATGCTGCTATTCAACTCATGATTGCGTCTTTCATTGGCGGGGAAGGAATGTTGGTCTGTAGGACCGTTTGACAAATTAAATGTGACGAATAGCGTACGACCTAAATTATTCAATTCAATTGGCGGCATTCCGCTATTAAGAAACGGTAGTGTTTTCAAAATATAAAACATAGCATTTCTTATGTTCATCCAAAGAGGGCGCAATAATGAGATCTTAACGCAATGCATTGACAGGCAATACCTTGCCGCGTGACTCAATTCCAATGATCATTGATCACTTATTTTAAGAAAACGATTATATGAAAAAGTATGAAAGAAACTATTCACGCCGGACGAATGAATATTACTGCTATCAATAATTATGTCCGAGTTCCTGGTTTTTTTAACACAAAATATAGTAACTGATATTCAAGATAACTTATTTCTCCTTTTGCATTACCAATAATTCAACCGTTATAAGTTGTAACACTTGTATTAAATCGTATTTCACCAACAGTTCACAATCTGTCATTATAAATGGTCGTGAGTCATCGGTTCATGTTGCGCAAGAGGGTGTTCCTCAGCGGTCAGTACTTGGATCTTTAGTCTTCACAATGTATTCATCTCCATTAGAAGATATTATCGATTCTCATGGCATCTCCAAAATGATTTATGCTGATGACATTCAGATATATATTGTATTGAAAAATGATGATGACAGAGTAGGTGCAATCTCACGACTGGAAGCTTGTGTGACAGATATCAAACCTGGTCCACAGCTAATGACCTTAAATTGAATGATGACAAGACTGATGAAGTTCTTCATATTACATCCAGCTTTAGGAACAATTCTACGATTTCATCAGTAAAAATCAATGATTCTCACATTGAGCCAGCTTCCAATGCCCGCAACATTTGTCGTGCGGCTTCTCATGCTCTTTATAAGATAGGTCAAATCCGGCGTTATCTCGATCAGCCAACAACTGAAAGACTTATTCATGCTTTTGTGACTTGCCTACTTGATAACTGCGATAGTTTATTATAAGCCCTCCCTTATACGCAAATCTCAAAACTTCAACGGATTCAAAACTCAGCTGCTCGACTTGTTACTCTGTCTAAGATTCGCTGTCACATTTCCCCCGTCCTTCATGACTTAATACATTGGTTACCGATCAGATCTCGCATTATCTACAAGATTCTTCTGATAACATTTAAATGTACTCGAGCTCTAGCTCCTATGTATCTGCAAGATCTTATTCAACAATGCGAGCCCACTCGCAATCTTCGTTCTGGCTCAAAATATCTTCTTGCGCATATTTCTTCACCTTCTACTTTATATGGTCACCGTGCTTTTCAAGATGCTTCTGCTGAACTTTGGAACAATTTACCATATGATGTTAAATCTGCCAAACCTCTTGAACAGTTCAAATTATTGCTAAAAACTTACCTATTTAATGTTAATGTTTAATTTATTTTTGGTTTCGTCTTTTGTTACTCATGTTACCGTGTGTTTTTGTTTTTTGTTTGTTATAGGGAATCAATCGTGTACTGCGCTCTATACAGGGTGACCCAACAAAATGTTAACACTCCGGGCACATAAGATATCTTAAAAGGACAGAAACCCACGGATCTAATCTTGATGTGTTATGAAAGCTGAGTAAATAAGCTTTTATTTGCATTTTATTGCGTTCCAATTGGTTATTTAGAACGGGAGATATGCTTCAGCAAACATGAGGAAGCAAAATCGGCTTGGTCCAATCCTCTCAGTATGAAAGTAAAGCTTTTTAAAATGCCTGAAGCAAGAAGCAACATGATTACACACACACATCAGTTAATCTCTTCTTTGTTCTTTTCAGCGCATTCTTTCGATTCTTTTTAAGCTTAAAAGACATTTATGGTTAATTTCTGTGCAATACTAGTTTTGTTTCAGTGCAATATTAGTTAATTTATTTAATTGGATGGACCATTTCAACAAAGAACATGAAATATTTCAATTTCAATTTTAAAGACTGCTTTACTGACAGCTACCCATTGCACATGGAAAAAGAGTATAGAACTTGAACTCATGACAAAATACCTATATAATTTATGTGGAATATAGTTATTTATGTCTTTTAAGCTTGAAAAGAATCGAAAGAATGCGTTGAAAACAACAAAGAAGAGATTAACTGATGTGTGTGTGACTTAATCATGTTGCTTCTTGCTTCAGGCATTTTAAAAGCTTTACTTTCATACTGAGAGGATTGGACCAAGCCGATTTTCCTTCCTCATGTTTGCTGAAGCATATCTCCCGTTCTAAATAACCAATTGGAACGCAATAAAATGCAAATGAAAGCTTATTTACTTAGCTTTCATAATACATCAAGATTAGACCCGTGTATTCCTGTCCTTTTAAGATATTTTATGTGCCCGGAGTGTTAACATTTTTTGGGGTCACCCTGTAGTATGGTTTTATTATTATTATTATTATTATTATTGTAACACTGTACTTACTTACTTACTTACTATGTCATTCTCGAACGGTCCTCGTGATGGCTCGCCAAACTACTCTGTCCCTCATGCATGCTTTCATCTCCTCATCCTTCAGTCCTGTGTCTTTCGCCAAGACGTCCAAGTATGTTAAGGCTGGGCGTCCGACAGATATATGTCCGTGCTTGGGTCTCCATAGCAGAAGGTCAGACACTATTTCATTTTCTCTTCTCATGCAATGCCCGGCAAAATCTCATCCTTTGGTCTGTGATGTTTTCTGATACCTTTTGTAATTTTCCATACAGGTCTTTGTTCGGTACCTTGTCTTTCCAACTAATGTTGAGTGCAGTTCTCAGCATTCTAGTGTAACACCCATCTAGAGATTTCTTAAGTCTGTTGGTGATGGTCCATGTCTCAGCTCCATACAGTAGAACACTTTGAACAGTAGCTTGGAAAAGTCTGATTTTTATTTTTCGACAGAGGCTGGATTTCCACACTTTGTTCAGAGCATTGCAGGCCTTCCAAGCAAGTGCTTTGCGTATTTTTATGTCATGCTGGCTACTACCAACCCAAGCTCCCAGGTATTTGAAGTCCTCTACGTTGTCTAGGTTACTTCCATCAGAGGTTTTTAGCTTTACCGCTTATGTTTGGTGAAATACCATACATTTAATAATAATAATAATAATAATAATAACACACACTTATAGAGCGCTTTACTTTAGTGAGATCTAAACTCAAAGCGCTGTACAACATATAAATACAAGATTAAAGCAAAAATACAACAATGATAAATAAAACTACAGAGATAAACATACACAGAGTCAAATGCATATTTAAACAAGAGATATGAATGTGTATGACATGAAAAATGCATTATGAATGAAATGAAAGATCATGAACAAATCAATTAGATTTCCAAGTTAAATAAGTAGGTCTTAAGTCGCGACTTGAACTCCTGAACTGAACCTGCCTGATGTATGTCCATTGGGAGAGTGTTCCATAATTTAGGGCCCGCGATGGAGAAAGCTCTATCACCGAAAGACTTCATTTTGCTTTTTGGAACAACAAGAAACTCACGGGAGCCAGAGCGAAGGTTAGCCGTGGGAATATAAGGTTTCAGCAATTCAGACACATAACTTGGACCAGCATTGTTAAGTGATTTATACACAATGAGCAGGAGCTTGAACACGATTCTTTTCTTAATAGGAAGCCAGTGGAGATCTCTGATGACGTGACTTATATGGTCACGTTTCTTTGTGCCTGTAACTAATCTTGCCGCTGAGTTTTGAACACGTTGTAATTTAGAGATAAGTTTATCAGGAAGTCCGTACAAAAGGCAGTTACAGTAATCTAATCTGGATGAGACAAACGCGTGCACAAGTTTCTCCGTTGACCCTCGATCAAGGTACTTTCTGATCTGTCCAATGGCGCGTAAAGCAAACGAGGCTGATTGACACAGTTTATTCACATGTGCAGTCATTGACAGATGTTGGTCAAAGATGACTCCAAGGTTTCGTGCAGCATCTGACGGAAATATGGGACTATCACCGATAGTTACAGGGTTGATGGGCACAGTTGGCGTGAAATGAGAGGTAATATGTATAACCTCAGTCTTACTGTCGTTCAGCTTTAACTTATTTGCAGTCATCCATCCTTTGACATCAGCGATGCAGCGCTCCAGACGAGAAATTGCTTCCTCTCTTTCATCAGGATGAAAAGTAACATACAATTGCGTGTCATCCGCGTAAGATAGAACATCGATGTCATGGCTAGAAATTACGTCTTCAACTGGAGCACTGTACATGGTAAATTTGGAGGGACCAATCACAGACCCTTGGGGTACACCATATATCAGTTTATGCGTTCGTGAAAGATTGGATCCAACTGCAACAGACTGCACTCGATTAGAGAGATAGGATTTAAACCACTTTAACGCAGTACCATCAACACCATATCTAGTTTGCATCCGTTCAAGAAGCATTTTGTGGTCTATCGTATCAAATGCAGCCGATAAATCCAACAGAACAAGAACAGCGTCTTTCTTATTATCCAATGCGCAAAGCAGATCATTTTGAAGGCGCAGAAGAGCTGTTTCTGTGCTGCAGTTGGGTCGGTAGGCAGACTGGTGGGGTGCATACATTTTGTTTGCAGCAAGGTGTTCCTGTAGTTGGTTGCATACTACGCGTTCATTCAGCTTGGAGATGAAACTAAGATTAGATACAGGCCTGTAGTTGGATAGCACCTCAGGATCTAGACTAGCTTTCTTTATTAAAGGAGTTACATAGGCAATCTTCATACAGTCTGGAACATACCCCTTTCTCAGGGAGAAATTGACAATTTTGGTCAGCAAGGGTAAAATATGATCAATGCACCGCTTCATTAGCCAGGTAGGGAGGGGATCTAGAGCACATGATTTTGTTGGCATGTTCATAACAATTTTCCTGACTTCCTGCTGAGAAAGATCTTGAAATTGACATAGAGGAACAGGGCAGTCACGCTCATTGTCTGGGAGTACCACAGGTAGGATTTCCAAATTGTCCAGGTTCGATCTGATAGCTGCAATCTTGCCAGTGAAATAATCTCCAAAACGATCAGCGATGTCGATCTCCTTTCCGGAGGGTAAGACCTTAGCTGGTTTAAATCCGCAGAGTTCATTAATGGTACTGAACAACTGCTTTGAGTTGCAACCCGCGATTTTGGATCTGTGGTGTTCAGTCTTAGCACTTTCAAGCATACAGAAGTATTGTTTGCACTGTTTTTTGTATGCGAGCTTGTCTACATGAAGTCGAGATTTTAGCATCCGGCGTTCGAGTCGTCTCTTGACAGCCTTAGCATCACGTAAGGAATCGGTGTACCAGGGCGCATGTGGTCTAAGGGAAATAGTTTTTGTCGTTTCTGGTGCGTGGACGTCAACTAGTTTAGCAAGAGTGGCATTATACTGCTCTGCAAGTTCATCTATAGTGTCCGGAGGAGTTGTAGCAAGTGATGACGCTGTGATATCTTTACAGAAAGCATCAACATCCACATTCTTAAATTTCCTGAAACACAGCGTTTTCTTGGTAGCAGCAGGTCGAGTGACTTTAAACTTGCATCTTATGGCTATATGATCATCAGATGGACCACGAGGAGCATTTTCGGGTTTCAAGTCATACACAAGTTCACTTTCGGAGTTAGTAACAATGAGATCCAAAGTGTTTCCATGGCGGTGGGTGGGAAAATCAACCAACTGTTGCAGTCCAGCACTCTCCAGGATCTCTAAGAAAGCCCTGGCGTCAGTATCAACCATATCATTAACATGTATGTTAAAGTCTCCAACTAGGACTACAGGAGTGGAGATCAGAGCTATGGACTCAAGCAGTGTGGAGAACTCTGTTAAGAACATTGATGTCGTCATCTTGTGACGAGACGAGTACTGAGGTCTGTAGAAGGTAAAAAGGCGCATTGCTGTAGCTCCTGAAACAATGGTCATGTCCAGCAGATCAAATGTCTTAAAGTCTGAACTTACGTGCACAGAAACAGTGAATCCCTTTTTTATGATAACACAAACACCGCCTCCACCTCTTGTTTTCCGTGGTTGATGATACAAATTATGATCCGGAAGCATGTTATTAACATCAGCAATTGTCCGTTTGTCTCTATCATCCCCACGTAACCACGATTCAGATATTGCCATTATGTCAACACGATTAGACATGATATGATCACATATCAAAGTTGTTTTATTATTCATGGACTGCGCATTCCATACAACGAAGTTACATTTTAGATGAGAAGTGCTTGTATTTGAGATGCATGGTGCTCGGACTAAATTTTCATTTGGTTTTCTTGGCATTCATGTGGAGCCCAGTTTTGAGTGCTGCTTCCTCAACGTATTTCAGCAGCTTCTGTGCCTGCTCCTTAGTGTCAGATAGTAACGCTATGTCATCTGCAAAGTCAAGATCCGTGACTTTCTTTGGCCCTATTCTTCGACTTTGTCTAGGCTTGATGGTGAATCCTAGTTCCTCTTCTCTCCCACTGATAGCTATTCTTAAGCAATAATCAAGGATGATTATGAATAGGTAAGGGGCAAGGGTATCTCCTTGGAGTACTCCTGCTAGGATATCGAACAGTTCCGTGTCGCCATCAGGTGATATCACTTTGGCTCTTGTGTTTCTGTAAGTTTCATCAATTGCATCTGTTATGACTTGTGGGATACCGTATGCTTTGAGTATCTTGATCATTTTCCCAGAATGTATGGAATGCCTTTTTAAAGTCAATGAAGGTAATGACTGCAGAGAGATTATTAGAATGTATACCTTCGATGATTCTCCTGAGCCCAAGAATGTGTGAGGTAGTGCCTCTTCCCTCGCGGAAGCCATTCTGGTTAGTTCGAAGTAATTCATCTAGGTGAGGTCTTATTCTGTTGAGAATCATTCTGTTATATGTCTTGGCCACAATAGAGTTCAGACATATGCCTCTGTAGTTTCCTGCTTGACTTAGGTCACCAGATTTTGGGACTGGAATCAGGTTCAATATTGCCCACTGATCAGGTTTTTGTTTTCTAGGAGGGCCTTATTACAGATGTCCAGTATTATATCATCAAGATTGCATCTTGTCAGGAGTTCAGGTGGAATGTTGTCCTCTCCAAAACTTTTCCCCTCCTTGATAGATTTCTTGGCTTTCGGGTACTCGGTGTTATTGAAGGCAGTACACTTAATTGGTATTTCTTTGAAAATCTTTGGGATGTCTTCATCTTTGTCAGTCACTACCGGTGGATTTCCTAGGAGTTGTTGGAAGTAGCAGTACCAATTGTTGACACGTTCTTCCTTTGTCTTTCCTTTCAGGATTCCATTCCTAGAGGTTTTCCTTCCATTTACTTCGTTAATGAGCTCCCAAGATAATCTGTGTTGCATGTTTAGGGTTGCCTTTTCCACTTCTTTTAATTTCTTGTCCAGGTATTCAGAATTGACCTCATCATAGGCTTGGTCGAGTTCCCGTTTACCTGCTTCAAATTCATAGGCAAAAGGAGCAATGTCGTTACCAATTCGAGCGTTAACATGGTTAAAGTCCCCAATTACTGTCAAGAAATGATGGGCCGGTACTGATTTGGTAGTTTCTTTCAGCTCGTCATAGTAGTCTCTTACCTCATCTTCATTTGCCACATTGGTGGGAGAGTATGTACATATAACCGTAGTTTTTGGATTGCCATTAAATGTTGCTTGTATGGTTCTGGTGCTTATGTAGCAGATTGAGGATATGGCTCGTTGTGCTCGTGGACTTAACTAGTCTACTCGTATGCCTTGTATAATTTCACTGTCACACAATCGAACAACACCCCCTGATACTTCCCATCCGAGAACCGACCAAATACAAGGTCTACTGGCATTGGATTTACAAAAGAACTGTGCTTGAGCACACTAGGGATTACAAGGACGATGCTTTTTATCCGTCACGATAGTATCACACCCCTTCATAACGCGCTAATATTGAATTTGCTGTTTGTACATCTAGAAACGCGTGAAGGGGGTATTTCTGTGGCTGTGTAAGAGTCTCTAGTTATCGTAAACAATGATCAAATTATTTGTCTCTGTTTAAACGTAAAAAGGTTTTTTATTACACGATATTGAAAGATAGGTAATAGCATGGAAATAGTCACATATGCGGAAATGTAGCTATATCTCTGAGGAACATATTTTGGGCGAGGACCAATGTCAAAGATAACTCCTAAAGTGTGATTTTAGACCGAAACGGCGGCTATACAGTGCCAGAAAATCGACATTTTGAATTTATCAAGTGAGCAAGATTCGTCTCTCTGCGAAGACGCATATAAATATTCATATACTTCGTATTTATCGTGTCTGCCATTAGTTAATTTTGAACCCCACGCGAACAAATTGCTCATTACGTATGCGTCCAATTTTTGGACGAGCACTAATGTAAAAGTATACGGAGGTCAACGAGGTCAATCCAATGCAAGTAGACCTTTTTTTCCCGGGGGTGAGATCAGAGGATGGGAGCGGTCCATGGGGAGTGAGCCCTCTATCGGTACATGTTCATAGAGTGAAAAGGAAAAAGGTATACTAAAGCAGACTAGGACTTAACAAGATGCCAACTCCACCCACTGCAGCTCCTTGTCTATTTCTAGTAGCAGATGCTGTGACAAGTTGGTAGCCCTCTATGATATTGTCATATCTTATCTGTTCATCTGTATAAACTATCCGATGCTCTTGGATTCCAATAATGTCAATTGTATATTGTTGAGCTAAAGCACACAGCTCAAGTTGTTTATTTGTGTTCCTAATTGTTCTTGCATTTAGGGTTGCAATGTTCATCACTTTCTTGCATTTCAGAAAATGAGGTTTCCCTTTACTGTCGCCATTATCAGTCACTGCCCTTCCTGATGTAATCCCCTGAGGATTTAAGGCACTGACGTCACCATTTTCACTTTGAAGTGAGGAGGTATCAGCATTTGGGAGATTATCGGGGACTCTAACCCTGGTGTTTTTATTTGATGCCATCATAAAGTCTTTCAGTTGCTATTGTTTACTGGTGGTCGCAACTCCTACCAGCAGGTGTCCAGTGGCCGTTGAGAAATGCATGAAGTTAGACGTTTCCCATCCGCCCTTTACTCTGGTCATCTCAGTCTCCAACCCGAGAATAATAAGAGGTATTCAGGTCTCAGGACTCCCTGTTTTTGTTCACTGGCCGTTGAGAAGTAATATGATCTTCGCGCCCTTTTGCCGTTGTTAGAGATTGAATCTCTCATCCGCCTTAGGTAAGTGACTACCTAATAATAAGTGGTTTTTGTTCAGGTATTCCTTCCTTAGCTATTTAACCCATAGCTGGGTGGTTTATGTTCAGGTTTTCCTTCCTTAACTTAGAGCCCCGTTAGTGGAGCAGGCCGCAAAGCCTGTTCGTAACACTTAGCACCAACTGCCTAGCAGAGAGGGTGGGGATGGGTTGGATGTAAGGAGGCGATTATGGACAGATGGGCTGATGGAATTGCCAACTGCGCATACCAGCTGGGATAGTGTAGAATGAAGAATGAGCAGAAAGAAGAAGTATTAGTTTGCATGAAGGAATGCGAGGTGAGAAAGCAATAGATGAAAGGAAAGCTGAAAGTTGCGCATTTACACCCCTTTTCATATTAGTGGCTGTTAGGACACTAAGCTAAGCAAACTGTAACACTGTTATCCTCTTGAATGAATACATACCTCACCGGTGTAGGGAATACTTCTACAGAGTAGACGTAAATGATACCAAATGTTGCCGTAATGCAGAATTTGCCTGCCATGGCAATGGCGGTTCTAGCTGTACCAAATGCTAGTAGCAAATATAGAAATAGATAGAAGTCACTAAGTTATGATGGAAAGTAATCTTTTGAATAAATGCTAAATACGTCTTGTTTTTTTAATTCAAATGACAATACCTTGCAAATATCTCACCCTCTACAAGGGATTCAGGTAAACGTATGCCTTTAGTTTCCGGAGTAATATGGAAAGTGACTAGTGACAATTTCCATCTGGTTATTAATTGTACCATAAACTAAACAGATTTTTCCGAAACCTTCCCAACTTTCAAAGTCTTATTTCAAGATCTACTGAACCAATGCTAGGCATGTTTATACTTCTTATTTTTATGCATTTCTCATAGTGATACTAAATATGGAGATGACATTCAATAATGTTGATATTTTTGAAACATCTTTTGATATTGATTGTTGGACTGTCTGCAGACGATATGCCTCAACATCCTTCGATGTTGCCATGTGGCGATATAATGCAACGAGATGCGAATATTTCCAACTTACGATTTATTGACGACGCACAGTAGTTTGAATTGACCAATTAGATGAATCAATGTTGAGCGCAGTTCGATTCCAGGATTTGCCGCAATTTTGAGACACATTTTCCCTCACTTTTTTTCCTCGATTTTATACGGCATTTTAAAAGATGACAAGCCATTAAGAGGGACATTGTGACCATTATGGAATTGTCCCACGGGACAATTTATCGACGCGCCGAGGGGCGGATTTTAAATGCTTTATCCTAGTGGACTTCCCTCCGCCAGCTGATAGGCCTGGTGGACTTTCAAACTTTAAAAGTTCACGGCGTCAATAGACCCGGTGGTGAATAACTGAACATAATGAATCAATCAATTAGATATCGGTCAAAACATTCTCCAATAAGATTTCAAAACTCTCGTTATGAATGCTATCCGAAGTTCCTATTCAAATACAATCAGCACCCGTTTTCATGACGTAAAAGGTCATAGGTTATAGGTCAACGTATCAAATACTTACGCACAACAAGAGTGCAAAGGCACGACAAGCCCCCAAGAAGCAATAGACCACACAGATTTGGTTTTCTACCCAACCATTCAATACCAAATAAACACCAGATGTACGCAGGTACCTCAACTAACCCGGAGAGGAAGAATGCTACGTAATCATTGCTGCCAAGATCCGATGTACTGAGTGATAGGCCGTAGTAAACTATATTATGGACGAACCTGCGTGTGAAACGATTTTAGATAAATGGAATTCAGTCGAAGTAACATCTGTTAAGGGATCACGTCAAAACTCGACCGCCCGTTGACCGCCGGTTACGGCCGGTTCCGCCCGGTTATCACAAAACGTGTCGTCTGTTATAATATACACACATAATGAGGTCAAATAGTTACACTCTGGTGAACACGACCGGTTGATACTGCCTCGTCACACGCGTGAGCAATAAAGTCTTGAAGTAATGGGTTCTCAATTGTCAGTTGACAACCAGTACAATACAGCTATTGATTTTCGCTGGGGTTGGCTTTTTCAATCTGTTTATAGCTCAATTAACTTTTTAAAATCAATACCGAAAGTATATGAATGGGTTTTTTTATAGAAAGATTATAGAGAGAGCTATTATGACCGCAAAGTAACAGATTGATAGTGGAAATTGGTCTGGTTACAGCATTAAGTCAACCGGCGGTTGTTCAGTGTTGCATGCGTGAATATTCATATACCAGTGAAACATTTGACCTGAAAGAACCGGGCGGAACCGACCGTAACCGGCGGTCAACAGGCGGTCGAGTTTTGATGTCTTCCCTAACAGTATAGTGTTTATGATAGGGATTTTCAAAGAATACTCCTTTGATGATCTGTAATTTTTCAAGTAACATTTGCTGAAAAAAATGACTGTCAACACTGCCTGTAAACGAAGAGTCATGGCAACCATCTCGTATTTTGTTAAAGACTTCAACCATCTCCCTACAATGTTTGTCCCGAGAAACAAGCCAAGTACTGAACCTAAAGAAAGTCATACACTTTGTATGGGTTTAATGGAACAAAATCCCATTATCTTTTAACCAAACAAGCTACACATTTAGCATTATGCTGAATCCCTTTTCCACAATTATGTACCACATTTGCCACCAGACAACATACGAGGGTCATTCAATAAGTTCTACCTCCTACCTCATAACTTTCCTATTATATACAGTCGTATGAGATATTCTACAATTGTAGCTCTGAATCTCAGCTACAAATTCATAGTATATTGGTCCGAGTACTGTTTGTACTTTTCTGGAGATGCTATGGAAAACCAATGGTCCATTTAATAGTCCGGCGGAAACGGATAAAGAGTAGCCAAATGTATCCTAGGTACTATTCATTTAGGCAATTATAAGAGACAACTCGTACCTATAGTTCAATTACAACCGTTCTAAGTTTCAGATATCTTTTGTACAGATTATAAAAAAATAAAATCACTGATTTTCTTGAAGAAAATGCCCTCTAAATAGCCAGAACCAGACCATGACAGCTTTTAGTTCTAATCCTAACCCAGAGAAATGCTGCAAAAGTCATATTTGCTTTTCATAGGAACTAAGAGATCTTCAATAAACAGGACTTAAGGGGGCTGTGCACCTTCAGGTACAGCCTCCGTAAAACTGCCGTAACTTCTTTATTATTCATTAAATCTATATAAAAGTATATATTTTCTTGCAGAAAAGGGTTCAATGAATCCAACCATGATCATGAAATTGACCATTTTGGGAGAAAATTATAAAAAACACGTTTTTTGACCCATTTTAGGTTTGGAAAAGATAACTCAAAATATATTTTGTTAAATTTTATCATACTAGTTTAATTATATTCCTCATGCAATTCCCTAGGAATCGTTGTTTTTTTTAATTTTTACTTTATTATTTTTTGAATTATCGAACAAAAAGTGCCAAAAAATATGATTTTTTTACCAAAAAACGTGATTTTCACGATTTTGGAGGTTAAAAAACAGGTTTTTTGGCACTTTTTGATCTGTAATTCAAAAAATAATAAAGTAAAAATTAAAAAAAAAAACGATTCCTAGGGAATTGCATGAGGAATATAATAAAACTAGTATGACAAAATTTAACAAAATATATTTTGAGTTATCTTTTCCAAACCTATAATGAGTCAAAAAACATGTTTTTTATAATTTTCTCCAAAATGGTCAATTTCATGATCATAGTTGGATTCATTGAACCTTTTCCTGCAAAAAAATGTATACTTTTATTCAGATTAAATGAATAATGAAGAAGTTACGGCAGTTTTACGGAGGCTATGCGAAGGTGCACATCCCCCTGGAGGGATTACAAGTATATCTAAGTGATTATTTTCTGCCACTGGCTACCTGATTGACTATTATAAAGGTTACATATAAGTAAAACTCATAAAACGACTATCATGCAAAGATTCAACGTTCGAGGCATCAACGTGGCTTGACTTGTATACATCGAACATTTGACTGAATAGTAGTATTCCAGTATGCTAAAGGCGTAGCAATACATTTGAGTTGATATTATACTATTTGCAAGCCTACAAAAGTTAATATTGCCAACCATCTAATATATACGTGATAATACAGTATTATAATTTATTCAGAAACCATCCATTGGTTTCTATTTTCAGTATTTAAATCGGACTGTTATATCAAATCATACAATACGGATAGAAAACCTGAATAAACATATATTTATCGTTAGTGTAATTGTCCGTGTCCGTTGTCCAAAATCTCTCACTGGCTTAGATAGCATCATAACAAAAATAAAACAGACATCAGTTATCATTTACTATATATGAGTAGCTATCATGATTCAGAGCTATAATCATGACAAATGTCACGAGGCTGACATTCATATTTAGCGATGTTATGAGTGAGGAGGTAGAACTTATTGAATGATCCTCTTAGAAAGGTTATAATTATAGCATCATTTTATTCAAATCAAGGACTTTTCCAAATTTCAACACACTACTGATTTAACCCTCTTGTACCTAAACAAAAGGTAAAACGGTTTTTTTCGGATGAATCTCTGGTAAGACTTTGTAAGGAAAACTTGAATGTAGAGATTGTCAAAAATTGCACATATTGTGTTAATGAATAATTAGTTAATACATTTATGACACGTATGACGGATTATATAATATCAAATCATGTATTAAGCTGATGTGGTAATTGTTTGGTGCAAGGATTACCAGCACCCGCATCAAAGACCCGTATAATCTGTAGTGGCAAATCGCTTGGCATTCAGGCAAGCTAACCCCCGCTGTGTGACGCTTTACAGAGCGGCCGGAAATATCTGCTGAGCCTTACCAATTAAACATCAAATTGACCGTTCTCCATCTCAATGTAGGTGTACGGAACAAATCTATTACAGATGGTTGTTTTTCTTTGCGGGCCTCAATGATCTGATAATTGACGCCAAATTTGGATTCTCTAATCCATTTACTTTCCAAAAATGTATACTTTTTTATGCATTTGACTAATAGTTCAATAATTCCAGCACTCAGAAAATTCAAAAAATCAAATCAAAAATTAAAAAGAGTTATATCTTATTATACCACGGATATACGTAATAATGTGGTAATTGTTCGTTGCAAGGATTGTCCGCGCCCGCATTAAAGACCCGTAACATGTTATTTATCCGTAGTGGCAAATCGCTTGGCATTCAGACAAGATCAGTCTCACTGTTAGCCCATGAACGCTGACAACTTTAACGCTAACACTAACAGAGTGGCTGTATTTATCTGCTAAGCCTTACCAATTAAACATCAAATTGACCGTTCTCCATCTCAATGTAGGTGTACGGAACAAATCTATCACAGATGGTTGTTTTTCTTTGCAGGCCTCAATGATCTGATAATAATACGATTACAAGATAATCATTTAACCTCTTTGACAAAACTCGGCTTTGTTAACGTACTTTTTAATAAAAGAAGACAAACGTAATCACGGTTGTGTACATTGAACGGAAATCTTGAAATATAGTAAGGATTGACCAGGGAAAATTGAATGAAGAAATGGACTAGAAACTATAACTAAGTATGCGTGTTGCGGGTCTACATATATCATTCGTAGAGCAAACATACACTAATTCCTGCTGAACTACTACACTCTAGAAATGCAAATAGATCATAAAAGAACATCATCGTCCAAATAATTTTACTATTGAAATCCAAAGGGAAAAATAGTTTAAACGGTCGAGGAAAATTTTCAATTGCTTTGCTCTGGACTATTTACATACATTTGTACACATTTTAAATTATCACATTTCTCTTTAATATACCAATTATTAGAACACTATTATATATAAAACAAATCAGATATAGTCCTATATTATATTCAGTTTGACTAAGGCCCAAGTTTGAGTTCCTTGAATAAAAACACAACCAACCGGTTCTAAAATACTTTGGGATTGTATTATTTGGTGATTCATCAAGAAAACAATAAATGGTCATGTTTTATTTTATTGTTGCCAATTGGCAGACACAAAGCTGCCAATTGGCAGCTTCTGACACGTGTTGTTATTTTGTCCTGCCAAAATGTTCATAAATACGATGATTTGGCAACACTTTGATTTTTTTCATGGTCAAAATTCTAACAATCGTTAAAAGCTGCCAATTGGCAGCAATAAAATGCATTATTCAACGGTTTTCCTTAACCTTTTAGCTGGCCAAAATTGAAATAATGCTAAATAATACAATCCCAAAGTATTTAAGAACCTGTTAACCGCAACATGCATGTTAATAATGGAATATGATATATAGTCACAGGTCACTAATAAGTATATCAAATAAGGTGGAGCCGTTTCAAAAAATCCTTAAAATCGTGATACGTGTCTCTATTTTAAATAGAAGTTGTCAAAAAATCATAACATTTTTGGTATCATATTAAGGGATCACGTCAAAACTCGACCGCCCGGCAACCGCCGGTTACGGCCGGTTCCGCCCGGTTCTCACAAAACGTGTCGTCTGTTATAATATACACACATAATGAGGTCAAATAGCAACACTCTGGTGAACACGACCGGTTGATAGTGCCTCGTCACACGCGGGAGCAATAACATCTTGAAGTAATGGGCTCTTTTAAGACTTAAAAGTCCAGTACAATACAGCTATTGAATTTCCCTGGGGTTGGCTTTTTCAATCTGTTTATAGCTCAATTAACTTTTTAAAATCAAATCCCGAAAGTCTATGAATGTTTTTTTTTTATAGAACGATTATAGAGAGAGCTATTATGACCGCAAAGTAACAGATTGATAGTGTAAATTGGTCAGATTACAGCATTAAGTCAACCGGCGGTTGTTCAGTGTTGCATGCACGAATATTCATATACAAGTAAAACATTTGACCTGAAAGAACCGGGCGGAACCGCCCGTAACCGGCAGTCAACGGGCGGTCGAGTTTTGACGTCTCCCCTAAAGACAATTTATCCAGCTACCGAATAAAAAAGATTAAAACCACATGTCTAGCAACAGTGAAGTTATCAATCTAAACGTCGAGTGAGTGAAGGGTGGAGCCGGTGGGTGAGGCGCCGGTGGGTGAAGCGCCCATAGGTTTCTACACGAAATAGCGGAAAACTAGAACTTTTGAAATTGATGCCATTTTAAAAGTATACATAAGAACATTTTCAAACTTCTCATATGTGTTAATAACATGTGCCTGCTACTATGAATAATAATATTGAATTGTTATCTAGACATTCTCTACTAGAATATGATGTTTAATTCAGGGAGTGTTTTAATGTAAAAAATACACAGTTTTATTCATTTTATTGATTAAACAATGGCCAAATCGCAGTCTCTCTATTTCATTTGTGTGACTCTTCGGTCCTTTTCTACCTTGGGTAGTAAAACATTTAACTAAAAAAACCAGAAGTGTTTCTTCACAGAATTGTTCATAGATTCATGAAAAATTTGCTATTTAGACCTATTTTGGACCACCCTGTATTCAAAATAAAAGGAACTTTAATGATATTCATGTAGTTCATTTTGATAACCATTTTCATTAAAATTAAATAGTCCATGCTAACTAAATTTCATAGAATATTATATACAAACCTTCATTTTATGCATTATTTCATCATCATTTTAGACACCCTGTACTTTTCCTGTGTACATTTTGGGCAGGTGATTCTTAGCAAATTTGGTAGCACCTTCTGCGGTTGTTCTGATTTTGGTGACTATCTTCAGCTAAACCCTAATTGTACAAACTATCAAAATATTTTGTGAGGAGCAAAAACGATCAACTTTTTTATGTTCCACCCTGTAAAAATGTTACACACCCTGTATAATTTGATTCTTTTTTTGCAAAAATAAAAAAAACCTTGAATCATAAGCTTTCCAACAATATATAGTTTGTGGGTCATTAAGTATGTAAAACTTAAGTTTTGTCCCGTTTAATCAGAATTGGTGCATTTCTCAACATTATTATAAGAAGTGAAACATTTTTTTGGACCAGTTTGTGACTTCTGACCATATAGTAATACAATAGGCCGTTTCTAGTTCCTACATTCGATTGTCCCTGGATAGACCAAGAGTCAACACAATAATACTATGGAATAAATCGATACATCAAAAAGAATATCAACAAACTTGTGTAGTGAAACATTGCACCATACAATTCTGATAGTCCAATACAGTAATTAAAGTGCGTATTATCATGGCAGGTAATAGAGGAGGAGCTGAATCGCAGATTAGCCCTATTTCTAATCCTATTCCCTTCTTTCATGATCAATTACCACCCTATTGTATATCGTAAGAATAATCCTCCTTGAATCGCCCTTTCAAGCCATGTGTATAGCCGCGATCAACCTCCACACTCGAGTGGTTTTGACGTCCCGTGTACGTATCACACTTAAAGTGTTTCTAGATTTTATTTGTAAACTTTTATCACGCATGCGTACGAGGGGCATAACATCTATTTTCTTAATTAAGACAATGGATGTTTGGTCCCTCGTAAGCTTGCGTGATAATATTTTACACCACCGAAAGAGATCTCAGGGAAACGAACATTTCAGCAAAACTTCTACCGAAATCAGGGGTATATTCGGAAAGTTACGAATTATTGAATACGTCATTCTGTTTAGGGAAATTTGGTTCCCAAACTGTGAATTCTTAAGAAATAAGTCCGACAATTTGGTTATTTTCATATATTTCCTGTAATTTCCTGTAATTCAGACATAGTTCAAAATAAACTTACTCATATATCGTACCGATTTATGATGATATGATCGTGACCGAAGTTGACCGAAAAATGTAATATTGAATCAAATATTGCTACATTTCTGATGCATACAGCAGAATCGAGGCAGACTACTGAACTTTGTTCACCAAAACTATAAGAAGCTAAAAATCCCATTGTATCCATGCGAGTCTACATCACTTTCAAAAATCCCGCGTCAATTCAAAGAATAGACTGAATGGATTGTATGAATGCTGTGAATGACGACGCGTGGTGATTCCTTTCTGTAAAGCCGACCGAATCCCGTGCCAGGCCTCTATAGACATGATAAACAAGTGACATCAAAACCGCTCGAGCATGGTGGTTGATCGCGGCTAAACAATAGTCTTCAAAGGCCACTTCAAGGAGGGTTATTCTTACGACGTTAATAAGTGAATTACGCCTATGCCTAGCAATGAATAGGCGGCTATAAACATAGTTCGTTTGAGTAGTGTCGCGATTGGCCTCCTCCTCTATTACCTGCCATGGTATTATAAAGTGCTCAACAAAAGAAAGTCGTACATTTTTTTTAGATCATTTAAAGTAACTTTTGATTATTTTTTTACCAAACAGGCTAGATAGACATTTGGATGAATCTTTTAGGCACATTTTGATACCAAACATAACACCTAACAACAAAGATAAACCATAATTAGCACCATTTATAGAAAATTAGTCACTTTTCAAAAGTCACATTTTCAATACACTACGCGGAAGAAAACACCAATTGTTAACAAGCACATAATGCCCTTTATGTTCGGAATCAAATATCCCGCTCACTAAGTGTATGCCCAGCGCAGGGTATTGTACACGGTTGCACAGTGTGATCGATTGCCCGCCGGTCAATCCTGGTTAATAACAGTGTCACACAAGGGGTGAACCTCGCACACACCCATTTTCCTCCCGTGTAGTAATTGAAAATGTGACTTTTGAAAAGTGACTAATTTTCTATAAATGGCGCTAATCATGGTTTATCTTTGTTGCTAAGTGTTATGTTTGGTATCAAAATGTGCCTAAAAGAATCATCCAAATGTCTATCTAGCCTGTTTGGTAAAGAAACAATCAATAGTTACTTTAATTGATCTAAACAAAGTGTACGACTTTCTTTTGTTGAGCACTTTATTACAGTTTTACTGTGCCTGTGTTAAAACACGGTAACACGTGTTACGGTATATTACAGTTGTTACTGTCCCTGTGTTATAACACACAAACGGGCTATTGCCAGACCAGAAACCCCGCTAGAAACGCTATATTGTTCACTTGCACGGAATAAATCGCAATAACACTAACGAAAATAGTTTAAGAATGTTGGATATCCGATATTTATTGTTTAAGATTGTTGGATATCCGATATTTATTGTTTAAGATTGTTGGATATCCAATATTTATAGTTTAAGATTGTTGGATATCCAATACTTATAGTTTATGAGTGTTTTGGCATATAATTATGTATCAATATCATTTCAAAGGTGTCAAATATGAAATACGTATACTGTACGTATTTTATATTTGTACGTATACTGTCATTGTCAGTGTTATTGCGATTTATTCCGTTGAGGGCGCTAACACCCTGTAACACAGGGACAGTAACAACTGTAATATACCGTAACACATGTTACCGTAGCAGCATGTAGACTGATATTGGGTTCGATCATGATTTTAGGAATAATTTAGATACCTTTTTCGAACCATGGTGTTTGAGCTCCGTAGCTTTCGAGGTCATCACGACCCCTTCATTCAGCGTAGTGTTTAAAAAAAAAAGCTGACATCGTTATTCACAGAGCTGAAAAACAACTCCTCGATATTCGCTTTAGAAACTGCTCTTTCACTATCGCAAAATTACAAGATGATTTAAAATCCACCAGCGCCATTTTATTTCGCGCCATTACGGACGATAAACAACAAGAAGAGGTGAAAGGTCATCTAGAGCGCATGCGTTATACCGAGTTCGAGAAAGTAAAAAGTAAACAGCGAGACAAATTCGGAAAGCTTGTCACGGCGAAATACGACAAGGAACAGGAATATCGTTGCGATACGGACAGTGATATCGACAAAAACCGATGGGTGATCAACAAATCCGACAAAGTGCTCACTCCAGATGAGAAATCAGTGCTACAAAAAGGCTTAAATTACGCTGTTACTCCGCGAGAAATCCCGTATAAGGATTTTATTGTGAACACTGAATCAGCCTGCCGTTTGCTACCTACATCTAAAGCACAGAGCCTTCGAGGTGAAGTTGTGAAATGCCTTCGCAAATCTAAAGCTCCATCCAGTAATGTCAAAAAAGGTGAATATCAAGCCCTTCTCAATCTCAAAAAAGATGAGAAAATCACCATTCTCCCGGCCGATAAAGGTCGTGCTACTGTTGTGCTCAATACCACTGATTATGAAGCCAAGATGGAAACTTTACTTAGCGACACGAACACATACCAAAAGCTGAAAAAGGACACTACAGCTACCTACAAAAGAAAGCTTATTGGTATTATCCGTAAATGGCAGAACTCTGACACTCCCATCCCAGTCGCCACTAAACACCGCATCTACCCTACGTCCGAAGAGGTACCCAAAATCTATGGCACTCAAAAAATCCATAAAGCCAATGCCCCTCTTCGCCCGATTGTAGCCAGCACCGGTAGCTTGGCATATCACGCAGCCAAGGTCCTTGCAGAGATCATAGGCCCCCTGGTAGGAAAAACCCCTTACTATATACTCAACAGCGGGGATTTTGTCCAGAAAATTTCTAACTTGGAAGTTACACCGGGACAAAAACTGATTTCATATGATGTCTCGGCCTTGTTCACCAGCATACCGGTCAAGGATGCCGTACAAGCGGTCAAGGACATATTACTTCGCGACGACACTCTATCTGACCGTTCACCGCTCAACGTCGACCAAATATTGGAGCTCCTGACCTTCTGTCTGAACACTACATATTTTGTATACAAAGGTCAGCACTACAAGCAGAAACAAGGAGCAGCCATGGGATCGCCGGTCTCGCCGATTGTCGCGAATTTATACATGGAGGTTTTTGAAATCCGAGCTATGACGACAGCGCCACATCCCCCTTCTGTTTGGTTTAGGTATGTCGATGATACCTTTGTTCAGATTCATGAATATAACATTGATGAATTTACGGCCCACATCAACGCCCTGGATCCGAACATTAAATTCACCACGGAACCAGAAAGCGAAGGTAAAATCCCATTCCTGGATACGTGCATCCATGTGAATGACGACGGCAGTACGAAAGTTACCATCTACCGCAAACCTACCCACACCGATCAATACCTCAACTTTGACGCAAACCTACCCACACCGATCAATACCTCAACTTTGACTCAAATCATCACCTCGAGCATAAACGGTCGGTTGTGAGGTTTCTCAAGGACAGAGTAGACAAGTTAGTAACTACGGACGATGACAAAGAAGCAGAACATAAACATGTCAAGTCCGCACTCAAAGCCAACGGTTAGAAACCATGGATGTACAAAACTCCTAAATCCAAAAAACCTAAAACCAAGGACACTAACAACACAGACCAGAGGAATGTCAGCATACCGCTTCCATACATCAAAGGAGTGTCAGAAAAGCTGACGCACATCTTCAGGGACCACGGGTGAGAACTTACCATAAACCGATCAACACCATCAGATCCTTTTTGGTACATCCCAAGGACAAAACCCCTGACGCGAACAAATGTGGTGTGATATACCAAATTGACTGTCCTGATTGCCCCAAATACTACGTTGGTGAAACGAGCAGAGCTCTTTCCACCAGGTTCAAAGAACACACGAACCACAAAACTACTCCTCTAACAGCTGTGGCAGAACACTCTAAAGACTTCAAGCACAAAATCAAGCTTGACGACGTCCAAGTGATCGCCAGAGAAGATCAGTTTTGGAAACGCAAAATCAGAGAGGCTATTGAAATCAGGACACTGAAATCGGCCCTCAACCGAGACACCGGCTACGACCTACCCGCCTTCTACGATGACCTGCTGACATGTGATCGCCCAAAAGGTGGTCATGTGACAAGTGGAGGGAAGTAAACACTACGCTGAATGAAGGGGTCGTGATGACCTCGAAAGCTACGGAGCTCAAACACCATGGTTCGAAAAAGGTATTTAAATTATTCCTAAAAACATGTTACCGTGTTATAACACAGGCACAATAAAACTGTAATATAATACGCACTTTAATTACAGTTACTACTGTATTGGACTATCAGAATTGGGACCATGTCGAAATATATAAACTGCTCACAAAAAGTATCGAAACACTTAGAAACGATCCACTATATAACGGCTCGAAAGGGTATGCATTAATCGAAGCAAATAACCAAGTGCATAATTTTGTTCTGCGTATTTTGACACCTCGATCGATGAGATACGATGTTGCGGAGCGGAGTTGTTGTCATTTCAATGGTCGTGGGTCCAGTTTCAAAAGTGACAATCATCCTATAGAAAGAGGTTTGCATTACTGTTTAGAATGATCAGATTCGTGCTTTTCAATAGGGATGAGTGTCACTTTTGAAACTGGACCCACGATCATTGAGATGACAATAACTCTGCTCCACAACATCGTAGCTCAACGATCGAGGTGTCAAAATACGCAGAATAAAATTATGCACTTGGTTATTTGCTTCGATCAATGCATATCTTTTCGAGCCGTTATATATAGGATCATTTCTAATTGTTTCGATACTTTTTGTGAGCAGTTTATAAAGTCGAATAGTGACAACTCTACACCCCACTCTGCAACCATGCCAACCCTCCACTCTCCCCTCCCCTCCTCCTCCCCTCCTCCTCCCCTCCTCCTCCCCTCCTCCTCCCCTCCTCTAACTCCCTCCATTACGTCTTCTTGGTATGCTTTTGTATGATTACTTCGTACCTGTTCCTTTTCAGATTCTTCAAATAATCTATCTGGTAATTTGGTTTGGTTGACGCGTGCAATGTCTTTTATTATAACTTCAGCCTCGTCAAATCTACCCCGAGAAATAAGCCATCGGGGAGATTCCTTAAGCACACTGTCATGGTAAACAAATGGTTAATATGTTTATTAGTATATACAAATACTTTTCATGTGGTGAAGTAATGGACTTTTCAGTTTAAAATAAAATAAAATAAATATAGATCTAAATGTTATTGTCATCGCAGCCAACCGCCTGAATTGTAACAATATATCAAATCGAATACATTATCAAACAATGCAACGTCCAGGCAGCAGCTAAATCAGCGCCAAGTTGCGACATAAACCATCATGAACAAACACACATAACCCCTATATATATAGTAACCTCCTATTAGGCAATGTAGGCTAAGTGCCTTGCCCAAGGACACAAACACATTGGCACCAGTGGGGCTAGAACTCACAACCTTATGATTAGGAGACAGGCTACTATTCCACTGGACCACATGTGCTCTAACGGGGAAACGCCTCGTTTAACCGGAACATTTTTATAGCTTACCGAATGAAAATTCATATATTATTTATTTTCCACTCAATGGAATTTTATCAGGGCAAGAACTAACTTAACATTATAATAATTCTAATATGGTTGTCACACCTACGGTGATCAGGCCTTGCTCTGAAAAAGTATCTAAAGTATCAAAGCGCCAAGCCAAACGCATTTTAATGAAAGGTCTCTAAGAACTATTGATTTTTTAAAGAAGCAAATGCTTATCGGGATTTTTTAACTGGGCCAAACCTTTATTATACTGAAAGATACTGTTTGTGAAAGCCTATTTATCTAGCTACATTGTGTGAATAAATCAGGTATTTCAATAACTGTTTGGCTGAGATATTATTGATTTCATTGTGAATGTCAGGGGTGGTGGCGGTGGCGGTGGCGGCGGCGGCGCTGTGTACAATCCTATGTGGAATATAGAAAATGTTCCCAATTCCCAATGTTCCCAATTCTACGTTTAATTTACAATAACTCCTCATTTCTGTGTGGTACAAACATGACTTTGCTCTCATTTTATAGATTATTTTATATTCTATATTATTTCAAGATACTTATATTATTTTATTATTATTTCAAGATACTTATAAAGCGCATTTCCCATGGACCAATGCGCTGTACATTAAAACACAATCTAAAATACAATATAGTTACAGCATGAAACAAAATAATGACACATGATAAAATACATTACCTACTATAAGATTTTGTTTTAACAAACGTGACAACTATTATGTAACAATTGTAATCAGAAATCGATTGCATTGGCCTTGGCTTTTTCCCTCCGCTACACAGTGAACTTGCCCTAATTCAGCGGTTTTACATACACGACTATAACAAAAAAAAGTATTCAACCGATGATAGCAAAATTATACAGTTTTGGAAAGCTCTCAAATAGGGAAATTTAAAAATGCCGTTTAAATCAGGATATTACAGGTGCTTGATATTGTACTCCATCCATGCATGATCTAATGACCCTGCAATCACCCTACTGGTACTAGTTCGACTCTCTCCACACTATGATTTGTCATGCAGTGAGACATTGTGCAATTCTAGTAAGGAGGCTCTCCTCGGCCCGGGCGGATCCTTCCAAAAACGTATAAACAGACTGAGGCTCCTGCGTGCTCAGTCTTGATTTCGGGGCTTGACTAGTGAACAACATTGAACAACATAGGACACATGGTACGGATATGCACCCAAGGTCAGAGGGAGAAGAAGAGGAAGGCAGTCTGCTCCACTCCATCAAACCCTACGCAGAGAACGAGATTAAGTTCTTGCTGCGACCTCAACTAGCTTGTATGCATCCTTGCCACGTCAACGGGACGCTCATGTCGCTATCTTTGCGCCTGCCACAGCGACACTACTGAATCATTACAACGCCCTGGTCAGAACGCCAAACCTTCGCGCTTGTTTTGTGCACGAACAAAAACAAGGGTGGTCCACTGGCGCTCAGGGGCGACCATGGTCGGGGACCCTCTCCCGTCCTAGCCAGTACCCACTTCATCACCAATGGGTTCTTGGAGACATTGATCCGTTTGTCTTGGCGTTTTGATGATCTTTCCAGCCTAATGCAAGCGCGGGTCGGATCGCAGCAGAATGTGAAAGAGTTTTAGTGACCTTCATTTAAAAATTGACCATTTCGGACAGTTGCTCGCGTCGCGCTCTTCCTGCGTGTTATTCATATTTTGATACTTTTTCAGCGCTAAATCGACGAGCAATCGTTGTTTAGAAAAATTGAACACAATTTTCGGACTCGCGAGCCGTTTGACTATACGTTGTCGGCGAAGCCCCGACAGTTTATTTCAACCTCTTCAAACCATGATTTTAACGTTTTTTAAGAATCTTATCGTTCAGTAACTTATGAAAATATCTTCTTTCAGAGTACAAATCAATGATAAAGGGTGTCACTTGGAACAGATCGCATAAGAACTGTTTAAATTATTACTGCTAGTAGATCGCTACAACTCCTCGGCAGTAGTCGTATAAGGAAGGCAGGAGGAAATGTTGTAAAAACGCCCTACTTACGTTAACCACAGCGGTATTCGCAGGACGCACCCACTACATCAATACATGTAAGTACAATAACAACACACGCGCTTATTAAATATCCCTGACAAGAACATGGAGTATTGTTGCTAGTATTTATTGATTAATTCATTTACTATAATGGCGCTGAAAAGAACTTACGGTATAAGAAGAAACAAGAATGCTAACGGTGCCGTTAGAACGAGCTGTAGGATAAACCAATCTCGGATCAGGAATGCTAGTAAAGCTAATGACATATAGCCCGTCGCCCAGAAAAAATCTATACCTATCCCAGTCACCACTCGCTTGGACGGGCCAACAAATTCCGTCACTTAAAAGGAAGAAAAAACATGAATTAATTTTATAAAACGGTTTGATATTACATGTACTTGATTGCAATCGATTTTCAGATTGCAAACAGTAAATAGCAGAATATCTCAAAAGTTACTTTTGTAAAGGTATCAATTCATTCTGGAGCGTGTTTTAACACACGCGGCTATTATTTCTACCATACACAAAACAGATTTTTCAGAAACCTTTCACAATTTTCGAAGTCTATCTCAATGATTCCTGACCCAATACTAGGCATGTTTGTACTTATTTCAATGCATTTCTTATGGTGATTCCAAGTATGGTAATAAAATTAAATAATGTTGACATTTTTGAAACATTTTGTGAATTTTTGGAATGTCGTCTGCAGCTGCCTGCCGCGTGGAAAGTGTTAAGTGGGTGCCAATTCTCCGTCCATAAACTGAAGTATTGAATTGATTTGACACCATTTAATAATATTTGTTTTAAAATTTGAGATAAACCTAAATCTTTTATAAGTTTTCCCCTTGCATTTTCTAAACCAGTTTCTAAAAATATTTACAAATAATTTGATACAAAAAAACCCAAATCTAACATTCCAACAAATATGGATCCGTCAGGCATATATCAGTTATGCATACACTCTTAGTTGTGTCGAACTAATCAGAAAGTAAAAACTAATATACGCCGAGTGCACTGAAAGCATAGACTAACTACTTAGAGACTGCTCATTGCACACCATAGTGATATTGTCGGTTTGTCGGGGGCGTACCACGGCGATTTGAATTTCCAGCGCAGCTTGTGCGGGCGGGCGTTAATCAATACCACCAATCAATGCCGGAAATGGAAGCGCGGCACGCAGAGAGGCTGCAATAAAGTGACGCACTACTGACACGCGAGGTACGCTCTTTTTTGGTATCGCGTATTTGTTGTTGTCATGGTGCGACTGTCCGTTATTTGGCTTCAATTTTTATGCATCGTGAGCAGGCTCTGATTGAAAGTGTATAATGCACTCCGCGTGTGCGCCGTTCAATGCGAGTTGATTCGTTGTTCAGGACTGCGGGTTCGCCGATTTTCACTGCGGGTGATAGCAAACTTGGTAACATGGTTTTTTATTCGTTTTTACATGTATTAAAATTATGCTCAAATTGTGAATTTTGATGTGTAGTGTCGTGTATTAATTACGTCAATACATAGGCCTACGTATATTTGCACAAATGTTGCACACTTGCACAAATGTTGATATGCTCACAATAGCACTCTCCCTTCGTGGTCATGTCATCATTCACACATCAACATCAGCGCACATGCATTGATCTGTATAATTTCTCTCGAAACAACACATAGGCATTTATTGACCTATAATTGTTTGTTAGTTATTGTTAATCTCAACTTTAGGGCACACTGCATAACCAGTACGTATGATTTATAAGTATAAGTGAATTGTACTATAGTCACCAAAGTAACATTTTGCGCCACCATACGTAGGCTACAAACACAATGAAAATAAATCAAACTGGACCAACGCAATATTTCTATAATAATACAGAAATATTTATATTGGTCTCACTTCAATTTTGATGGGTGATTATGTATGCTGGTTCCCTGTGTTAATGGCTCCACACAACTCATATGCAGGTGCGCACAAATCATGTCATCACATTAATTTGCAGGCATAAAAGTCATGCATATGCATGAGATGACGTAATATAATCCACAAAATAAATTCGGTCACGCCAGCGTCAAGCTTAGAACATTTAAAAATTAACTGATTGGCACCAAATACACTAGGCCCACGACAGCGTTTGACTTCACACGCATGGTGTAGCGCGCTTCCGATGCGCCGTAGCCATGGCAGCGCGCACAATACATTCTGTATTCGATGCGTCACCTCAACTTCAACTTGTGTTGATCGTTATTTACAGGGTGAGTCAAAAAGTTGTACGAGAATGAATATTTGTTTAAAAGTATACCAAACAAATTTGACAAACCAATGAGGCACGTTTTCAAAGAGCAACCTATTCCGCTTATATGACAAAAGGAATCATTGAAATCGATCAATTATATCAGGAGCTATGCCTGTTTTAATAAAAGAGACCCTTTTTTAGCTGTCCACGGAACGCTTAATCTTCAAGTTCATGAAATCTATTCACTCTAAGTGGGCAGAAAAATGTACACACGGGCTTTATATTCAAATGAGATTAAAGCCCGGGAGTTTCAAACACAAGTGGGAATGGTGTGCATAAAATAAAAATTCAGTGACAACAATAAGAAAATGATTAAACATTGAAGGCCCACTTAAAACAATTAATACACCTTAGAGGACAAACATCAGCAACCATTTTGCTGCCTACTTAGAGTGGACAGTTTTCAAGAGAATTAAGCGTTCCGTGGACAGCTAAAAAAAGGAGTTCTTTTATTAAAGGTAGATGACCCGATCACATTTCCGATTTTCAACTTGAAGTTTTCTATTCTACAAAGGTCATCCTTAAAAAAGCCGTGTTCCAAAGTTTGAGTTGCATAGCTCTAATGGTTCTTATTTTAGACGCACAAGATGCTGTGAACTGTACCCATTGAGTAGTACACAAACTATATTGGTGGTTACTACCATTCGCGGTAATTCGACGTTATTTCATCGATTTCTCCGCAATTATACCGATTTAGACCGTCAAATTTCAGTATGATGATGAGAAAAATACGAGCTTTCATATGATATGAAAATCTCCGTATGTTTGAAATAATTCTGTGTTACGAAAATGTGATCGGGTCATCTACCTTTAAAACAGGCATAGCTCCTGATATAAATGATCGATTTTAATGATTGATTTTGTAATATGAGCGGAATAAGTTGCTCTTTGAATACGTGCCTCGTTGTTTTGTCAAATTTGTTTGGTCTATTTTTAAACAAATATTCATTCCCGTACAACTTCTTTTGACTCACCCTGTATGTGATAACCGAGCGACACGTTCTCGCAAGTAATGGATTTGCCTATATATAATTATCTGCATCGATGAGTTGGCTTGGGGATCCAGGTTCCAGGGCGTGGGGATCCAGGGTGCAGGAAATCAACATAATGTGCATGGTTATGTACAACATACTTGGCTTTTATACGTACGAGTCAAACGTACTATATGCAGTGAGGCCTAGGTGATGAAATATTCCTACCTAGTATAAAGGATACAAGATACGATCCTACATTTGCCATGCCCACTACAAATCTAATTATTGAGAAGGCAATGATGTTAGGGGCGAATGCTACAGCTAGATTACTGCAGAAACATAGCATCAGAGTGATGAAAAACGAGTAGTACCGACCAATCCTATCGCAGAAAAGAAAATTAAATACATGAAATGAATATCTGACGTCACTCCCGACGTTATTCCCGGCCGCGATTTTTTTTTTACTAATCAACATTTGAATCATGATTTGTAAAATCAGTTGCCTTATTAATTTTTAATTTTTTTAATTTTAAAATCATTTTATTCGGTGAATTTTGCTTTATTCCGTATTAAAGCGAAATAAATAAATGTTATAAATGTTGATTAGTAAAAAGAAAATCGCTGGAAGGTGTTAAAAGCACGGGCGCTCAACATTAACGATGCGCGCATTGATACTGGGAAAGGATCGATAGCCTAACCGTAATCGGGGCGCGATTTTCTTTTTACTAGTAAACATTTATTTATTTCGTTTTAATACGGAATAAAGCAAAACTCACTGAATAAAATCATTTATTTTTTATTTTTTAAAAAGTCAACTGATTTTACCTGTGAGCCCATACAAATGTTTAGTAAAAAAAAAATCGCAACCGGGGCCGGGAGGTTGTTAATATTTGTTGTTATATTGTCTATTGTAGAACACGTAAACTGCTTTATATTATATTATGTATACCTTCCACGCGGCTAGTTTTACCATACAAAACAGCAGGGGGTCGCCCCCACCACCCCCCAACCCCCCAATATTAGAGTCGTGCCGGTTGTGACTCAAAACTGTCGGTCGAGATTGGCACTGTCGGTTTTTGAATACTTTTTTTGCGCGCGCGGTTTTTGTAAAAACATGTGTGCGGGGGCCCAGGTGAGATGTAACCCAAAAAGTAAAATAGTAAGCAATTTTAACCCGGAGGATTGGCCATGTTGCTGGCTGTGCTATTTTTTTGGACTGTGCGATTTTGTTTTTTAATGTGCGATTTTTTTTACCTCAACCACCCCCATATATTTACAATGAAGTGTATGTTGGCACACAGTTATTCAAATGTTGTAAACGGTCACGTCCACGGTTTGTAGTCACATGTTACTCAATTATGAACATTTGACCATAACAAAAGAAAGTCGTACACTTTTTGTTGGTCATTTAAAGTAACTTTCGATCATTTTTTATACCAAACAGGCTAGATAGACATTTGGATGAATCTTTTTGGCACATTTTGACACCAAACATAACACTTGACAACAACGATAAACCATGATTAGCACCATTTATAGAAAATTAGTCACTTTTCAAAAGTCACATTTTCAATACACTACGCGGAAGAAAACACCACTTGTTAAAAATATTCATCCAATGTTGTAATTCCAGAACATAATACACCCTAAATAAGCTTATTTCTGATTTGTGTGCAGGTCTAGGTCTAGGCTCACGATTTACAATTCAAAATGAGCCAGTGTCTTATTTATCGATGCATTAATGTTACTTTTGGGGCATATTGCAAAGTAACACAGATGCAAAACTGCAACAGTCACCCCACTTTGAATTTAAAAGAGAGCCATGGACTAGGTGATGATATGATGCTAGCGTGACCTAGGCCTAGCCTATACTTCATATAGGATTTTTGACAAATGGGTGGCTATCCTATTTCATATAAATTACTGTGCATTTATTCAACAAGCATGGGACATCTTTGATTAGAGTCAGATTCTCAAAACACAATAATGTAAATATTGGATTCCTTTTTTCGGGCGATACAGTGAAAATTGGTTTCGCCTTGAAAAAAAATATCGGACTCGTCCGATTTTTTTTCAAGGCTTAATCAATTTTCACTGTATCGCCCTCAAGTCATCCAATATTATACCACACTTGGACACCTCAAAACATAATAATGGTTGGAATTAGTCATTGTATGGAAAAGAAATGGAATAGACAAAGAGTGTGTACTAAATTTTACATCTTATACACCTCAGATGACCTTGGATCTTTGTATGTGACCTTTGACCTCATTATCATAATAAGGTTTCCATGTTGAATCTATGACCCAAGTTTGGTTGCAATTGGTCATTGTATGGAAAAGAAATGGACAAGACAAAAAGGGTGTACCAAAAGGGTGTACCAATTGTTGACACACTCCCACCACCCCAAAACGAAGGATGCAGCGATAAGGTCTCCCTCCTACGGGCGACCTAAAAAGAATCTCACCTACACTTACCAATCTGAAAGCATTCCAAAGAAAATTGAACCAACCAAAACACCTCCGAAATATATTGATATTGATAAACTGTTGAGACTGGACTTCTTGCACACCAAATTGAACTAAAAAGAGAGTTACAAAATACATCTTTTTAACTTTGTTCTACATCTGTAGCATGTTCGGGTCCAGAGTTATGGCCCTCGGTAATTTCCGGAAATTTCCGGAAATTTGAATATAATTCACTATTTTTTAAGCCAAAATGGTGGAAATATAGTTCTTTTATCATGGTAAAACATTGATAGGAATGTCCTTAATAAAATGCAATGAAGAAAACGTAAAATGTATGGATTGTTATGAAAATTGAACACGAACACATTTGTTGTTAAATAAAAAATGTGCCAAATTGTCCACATTTTTCAGTTTTCTCACAAAATATTTCACTTTTAGTGAGTTAGCTCCTTTTGGAACTAAAGCTCTTCATATATAGAATGACATAGACACCAGGGAAAGACTCAGAGGAAAGGCTTCAGCACTCAAGGCCAAACCTCCACGCTGGATTTGTGAATGCGCAAAACAAGTTAGTCTATGGGCTCATGGGTCACGACCCTCTCACGTCCACGCCAGATCCCACGGCGTCACCGAGTTCTTGGAGACCGGGATGCGTTTCGCTTGGCGTTTTGATAATATTTCAGCGTAATGCAAGCGCCAGCCTAATCGCAGCAGAATGTGAAAGGGTTTTAGTGACCTTGATTTACAAATTGACAAGTTCGGAAAGCTTTCCGCGCTCTCACTGCGTATTATTCATATTTTGATATTTTTCGCTGGTCTGATCGCAGTAGGTGTGACAGGGCCTTACGGTTGCGGGCTTGATAAGACGTGGCGCGCTGGGCGTCTGCATCATGCCCGCAAAGATACTCCCATTCCCACCACTACACTATTATACTGACAAGGTTACCATAATACAGTCATCCAAAAGGTAACTATACAGGCAATAATTTGACTTTTAACTCCAAAAATATATATCCTATCTAAAAATATTAAATAAAGTTGTTGAGAAATTTATCTTTTATAATATGAGATATTGCACACTAGGATCGGTTGAATATTGAAGAAGTAACAATCCAAAATGTAAGGTAAAGTCACAAATTCATTTTCACATATTATGACAGGTAGCGTGTGTGTGGCGTATTGATCCAGCGGAACAATACGGCCGACTGTCCAACCTGCGCATGTATCCCCAATTGCACTACCGTAAATCGATAAGGTACCAGTTGATGGGTCCGCGTGTAGAAAAATAAAAATGTGAAAATTAAAATCGGACTTCACCTTACATTTTGGATTGTCACTTCCTCAATAATCACCTGATATTAGCGTGCAATATCTCATATTAAAGAAGGTGGATTTCTCAACAACTTTATTATTTAATATTTTTAGGAAGGATATAATTCGTAGAGTTAGAAGCCCTTTTATTACCTGTATAGTTACTTTTTTGATGACTGTAATTAATACTTACTTCTGTGGTTACGGTTCTGTGATACTGTGATGTGTCATATTCCCATCCTGCGTCACATTTCATTGTATCATTGCTGTATTCCGTAGTATTTACTCCAGGAAAAAACGGAACATCGGTAAGGTTGTACCTTACAAACGAAAATAAATTAAATTGTCTTTAAAATGCGCACACATTTGATAGGGTGGGCTAACATCATTTTAGTCATATTTATTTTTGCATTTGTGGCTTCCATTTTGTGGACCAAATCGTTTGATCGTCAAAATAGTTTACAAAAATTAAGCTCGTCCCCTATCAAGGAACGGAACAGAGTATAGTTCCATGCGAGCTATAAACAATACCATATTTACGCAAGGAATGGCGAGAAGGAATACATAACGAAAAGTCTATTATAAACCAACAATTTACATGTATTGTAATGCCAGTTTAAGGAGGTTTTAGTTAGAGGAATGACACGTTACCAGTCAGCTGTAGAACGGGGCACCGTTTCAATTGAGGGCGCTCTTAAACGACGGGTGTATACGCAGACGACGCTGGACATAGGCGTATTCACGAGTATTCAGGTTAAAATATGCGAACGAGGTTACCTGATCAAGTGAATGGGACGAACGCTTAACAACGGTTTAAATTCAAAAAATAGCATTTACAATTGGGATGATTAGCCATCCCGAACGGTTTTGGATTGGAAAATTTTTCTTCTAACCTATGATGAATTTTATGGGGTCATATAATCAAAATCCATTGTTACATTGAAACCAACGGAAATTCAAAATTAACGGCCGTTCGTAGCCACCGTCGTCTGTGTATACGTAACCAATGTAACGCACACCCGTCAATTTGCGCAATGATTACATTTTCGCCTTTTACCCCCAACTATCTGCATAAAAAGTAACTATCCGTCGAGTTGAGGGCAGCATAAGGTACCAGAACTCCTTGCGACATCCAGTTCGATGATACCTTTGACCCCAACATCACACGACACAAGGTAAAATTATGTCTTTTTGACCGGTTTGCTGCGATGAGACCACCATTTTCTTGACGATATTACACCATTCTATAGAATTTTTAGGGTAAGTATGATAATTTTTACATTAAATATAAGCCCTATAGTAATCAGAAGTGATGTCTTTGTAACGGTTATCTCTGTGATAAGAGAGTTATTTCGTTGTTTAAAATCTGCAAAATCGGCCTTTTATTAATTTTGAAAATAACTGTGACGTGAGGCCGTTCCCTTGGAAACGCAGTTCCGTTCTCAAGCCCGCCCTCTATTGAAAAGTGTTTTTTGTTCGTATTCCGGCGGGCGACGGACTTCCGTCACTTGATGAATCGCCGTGTAAAAAATGACGGCAGTGCGTCACTAAATAGAGCGCCCTCAATTGAAACGGGGCCCCGTTCTACAACTGACTGGTTACGCCATTAACGGTTATTGTGATGCCCGAAGTTAACGTCATGTTGATCTATGCTGTGATCAAATTGCTATTTTAAACGCTATTTTTCAATATTTAGGTAGAAGAGTAATTAAGTCGCATAAAATAAATACATGCGATCCCCATATCTATGGTTTTGCCAAGCACAAACACATTGGGCCGTATTCTCGTACTCAACACTAAACTCGTGTCTAAAATCAAAAGCAAGTTTATCTTTTAAACGACCATGTTTAACAAAACCCGATTTTTAAATCTCGTCCCCTGGGTGTTCGTGCATTCACTGTATACAGGCAGGGGTCTGCCTCTCAGCTTGCCGATAGGTTCCACTTTTAAATCGAACTTAGTCAGCATAGAATTGAGGGCGCTATACCGATCAGGCGTGATAATTGTAGCAGACGACGCAACGCTGGCCACGCGTCTCTCAGACGACCCAATTTGGCAACGGGAGTGCACCATTTTGAATTATTTTTAACAGTCATCGCCCGGTTAACGATAAAAATCCTTTTAATTATGATGTATTTGTCAAAATGATAGTTTAAATTCGCGATTACGTGTTATTCACTACGAATTCAAAATTTAGGTTTCACGTGGCCACCGTCGCCTGTGTAAATCTACAGCGCCCCCAAACCTATGCTGACTAACATGCCGTTTAACCTGCCGTTAAACCTGGTTAAACATTGTTAAACGCGTTAAACGCCGGTCACCGACACATTCCGGACGATAACCATAATTTATTCAAATATGCAAAAGGGTCCGTTTTCGCTACGTACGTTGGTATACGACTTTCCTATCCCAAAGTTAATAGTATCCCTGATACAGGTTCATTGTGGCCCAAATGAGTAACAATATAGATATCGACAGAATTCCTCAACTGCTCGTGTATTTTTAAGATTACACGATCAACCAGGCACGGTTGAGTTATCATTCAAGGCGACGTATAATTGGTCCAATAATTTAGTTAAACCATGAATTAAACTACCCATGTTTAACATTAGACCGTGGTTCAAACTACCCCCATACCCATGTTTAAAGTTAGACACTTTTCAGTGAGTTCGATGCGTGTTTAAGTTGTTTAAAAATTCGAGAATTACGTTATAGTTACAGGATGTGTTTAAAGTTAAGGTCAGCGCGTGTTTAGCCTAAAACCACGTGTTTAAAACGTACGAGAATACGGTCCATTGATTTAGTGTTTTGAGCAGATTAGACAATGTTTACTAATTTTATCAGCAGTCATGAGGAGATGTTGTGATCAGTCAACAAATTGACATTATTACTGGCTACGAGCTACTACAGAATTAATCCTTCTCGGTTATTGTTGTCGTTAAAAGTAGTTGTTCCCCTGATAACTGTACCCTTAGCAAATACTTACCGAATACAATTATCGTAAGTATAGTCCATATTTGGATCGGTCTGCGGCGGTATACTGGCGTCTTTGATAGCAGCGTTGCACTGCGCAGGAGTGAGCTGAGGCCACCGGCTACAGTCTTCATCTTGTAGCTCAGGAGATGCACACCAGTGGTCAGACTTACCAAAAAGAAATACCTGTATAGTGGAGTTAAAATTGAACGAGCATTACGGTTCCGTGCCCTGTATAAAATCCAACTTTCTTGACCACGTCTTTGATGACATATCCAGGGTAATAAATCACCCCTCCTACGCCATTTATCTGATTTATTTTACACCAACTGTGTCTTGCCAGCATGGGTGCTACCATTTCCACCGCTATCCTAAGCATAGCTCAAGGCTCTTTGGTGTTGGTATAACTAGAAGCCATATATACTACTTTTGAAAATGTTCTTGTGATAACAAATTCCAACTTTTAATTTCAATTTGTCATAAAAAAAACTAGTGCTATATCATATTTTATAAAAACAAATGTTCAAATTTCGAGAAAAAAAATCACATTATATTATCCAAAGAGCAGATTTTAGTTTTAAAGGTCCCCCAGCATGTAGTAAATGGTGTTGGATGGATCAAACTTGGGCTCAAACCTTACAGGCAACTGGAATGTAATGAGTACTGCGTTAAAAGTTAATTCGTAGATTGACGTCAAAGCCTAGTAACTGCCTGACAACGGCATATGCCCACGGTATTTTTATAAAAATCATGGGATGCCCAATATTGACCAAATAAGGTGAATTACAATGACGAAATATCAGGGGAACAAATGACGGGGAATCCCTAATCAGCATACGTTCAGCGTATATATACATGTATACATCAGAACGATATCTAGAATATTTCTTGACCGTTTCTGGCTCGATTTGGGCATTGTATTAGCAGATTTTGAATGTATAGTTGTGGGGAACTATAGAATGGCATACCGTTAAACATCGTCTATAAGCCCATACTGACTAATAGTTAGTATGCTGAAAATAGATAAAAAGGTATGAGCGCCCTCTTTTGATCTAGAGAAATTAGCACGAATGAGTTTAGTGTATTCGATATTCAATACTATAAAGTTGTATTACTATCTAAATAATTTCATGGACAGACGAATTGCTCAATTGGTAAAGCGTCAACTTCAGTATCACGAGGTGGGTGGTTCGATTCTCAAGTACACCCTTTGCAATTTCTTTTGAAATCCTAGTGATATAGAAATTAATGCAAACTTGAATGAAAACTTATTACTCAACTATACTAGCTTTATTTCTATTTTTCAAAAAACAAGCGCATAATTAATTTGATTGTAAAAAGTAATGATCTTAATATAGTCCAACCTTTTTATAAGCTAAAAAACATTCATACTACAAATTAACTACAGTAAAATGTATTCATTGGCTTATTTTAAATGTTTCACACAGTAATCTTAAACGTTTCCTTCATCATGATTTAAGGGCGAATTATGATGATGCATATTAGGTTGGTAGATCAAGTTAAGCAACAAAATGAAAGTAACTATGCAAACCACTGTAATCCTGGTCTCACAGGATTATAATTGAATGGCTATTAAATCAATTTATTTCCAATAAGATAGAGGGCCGTCCATTTATACCGACCCATCAATCATACATGGGCAGTTCCGTAGTTGCGGACGTACATTTCAGACACTTTGAGGGCTTGCAAAATCTAAAGTATACCAGTTGCTTGATTGTTAACACCTGGGTTTCAAGTATCTCTAGTAGGAGTATCATAAAACCTGAAAATTCCTTTGCTGTACCATTTTCGGTTAATGAGATATGGTGTGAAAACCCTCCGTTGCGGACGTACGCAGAGAAAGTGATTTTTTCAGTACACCTGTATTCCTATCAAAAGTTCTCTGAAGTGTTCAGGTCTGTAATGAAAACTAATATTGTTTTGTTTGTAAGAGGGACAAACCTAAAGAAAACAAACAGAGAAAATTATATTAAAGTTAAAATTGACTGATGTTTATCCGTTGCGGACGTACATATTAGTGTTGCGGACGTACATCTTTGAAAACAGATGTACGTCCAACACAGATGTACATCCGCAACACTAACAAGAGACCATGTATTAAACATGGAAACAGATACAGAACAAAATAAGTTTTAAACAAGTATGAATCATCAGCTTTAGAAAAATACTTACTTCATTGGTATCCAACATTGCCAAAGTATTGAACAGAGTGGTTAAAAGTAGCAGCTTTGGGAATTGTACGTCCGCAACATGCAGAAGGTACCAAATTTAATCCAAAAAGCATAATTCTTAAATATTTTGGTCATTTTAAGTAACTATTTTATATCATACATAACACATGATCATTGTTGTATTGATTGTATTAATTTGCAATACTTGCCTTAGTTCATTCATGGAAATAATTGCACTTCCATGGTGCGATTTCTACTAAAAAATGCCCTGTACGTCCGCGACAACCTCAAAATCAGCCAAACCGAGAATGTTAGATCAAATTCCAAATTATATCATGAAACTACAACCCATAACCTTTGATATAATACATAAATTAGGTTATATCGACGATTTTCAGTTTTTTCAATTTTTTCAATTTGGGTTACCTAATTACGGAACTGCCCACATGTAGATATAAGACAGTATCTGACATAGCAGTTCCGTTTAGCTCAATGGTTCCCAACCTTTTTCTGGTGGTGACCCCATTTCAGAAACCAGCATCAGAACGCGACCCCTCACAGAAAAAAGTCACCAGTGGCGGCACCAGCATAATAAATTGGGTGGGGGAGGGGGCAAGAAACAATTTAGGTGGGGGCAAGAATTGAAAAATGCGCGCAATTTGTTTTGCCATTTTACGCTAAAACTGTCAAATTTTGTATAATTTTAACTAATTTGGTAAGCAAATTGCATTATTTGGTCTTATTATACCTAATATGGTGATAAATGTGCGCGCAGCGCGCCAAAATTGTATGCTAAAATTGTCAAATTTGATCAAATTTTAACCTTTTTGAAATGTGCTACCATGATATTTGCTATAACTATACGTACAGTACGGTACAAAAACATAACATCTTATTTTTTGTTAAATTAGGCTAGTCCGCGACCCCACAAATAACCAAGTGCATAATTTTGTTCTGCGTATTGTGACACCTCGATCGTTGAGATACGATGTTGCGAAGCGGAGTTATTGTCATTTCAATGATCGTGTGTCCAGTTTCAAAAGTGACACTCATCATCCCTATTGAAAAGCACGAATCTGATCATTCTAAACAGTAATAATGCAAACTTCTTTCTATAGGATGATTGTCACTTTTGAAACTGGACCCACGACCATTGAAATGACAATAACTCCGCTCCGCAACATCGTATCTCATCGATCGAGGTGTCAAAATACACAGAACAAAATTATGCACTTGGTTATGTGCTTCGATTAATGCATGCCTTTCAAGCCGTTATATATTGGAATTGGATCATTTTTAAGTGTTTCGATACTTTTTGTGAGGAGTTTATACGGCCTTTTCGAATAGTGCCCTCTTAAGTGCCCTGGTATTATGAAATTACATTGTTCGATTTAAGCTATCCGCGTGCCCTGCAAAACATGCACCTTCTACCGTATACCCGAATAGTATACTAGTACTCCTATGTGAACTCAGCTTTTAAAGGACTTTTCCACAGAATAAGCAGTGTCAAACATGTGCTGAAGGCACCTAAAGGTCATCTGACCTCCAAGGGTGGTGAGGGAACGACATTGGATATAGTGAGAATTTGAAAGAAATGTTCATAGGTTTGACGGTGGGCAGTGGTGGGATTCATGGCACAAAAAAAAGTACAAAAGTACAAAAAAAGTACACACCAAATCCCCCCCCCCAATAATGACGTCGTGCCGGTTGAGATTGGCACTGTCGGTTCATTTGACGAAAGGATTCATGGAATTATGATGGTCAAAAGTACACATATGAGCCAACATGTAGATCAATCGTGCAAAAATAGCTGTAAAGTCAAAACATTTCGCGCTCTACGCGCGCATCTCTTTATTCACAAAATCTTGGATTGTCTTAGGAGCCCCCCCTCCCATTTCAAGTTCAAGTCACTGCCCCTTCCTGCCCCCCCCCCCCCCCCCCCCCCCCCCCCCCCCCCCCCCCCCCCCCCCCCCAATGAAAAAGTCTGGTTACGCCACTGAGCATACTGGATTGCTGGTATTGGTCAAGAAATCTTCTTTGACTAATAGTAATAACCTTTTTTAAGAAGTTTTTCGAGCGAGATTATTGTTATGATTGCGCAAGGTGACCAAGAAAACGGGTTGTATAATTAAAGGGACACAATGTCATGTTGAATTTTTTTTTTTTTAATTAATTTACTTCAGAATTCAAGATGAACATTAAAAATTGCCATTATTGTTGTTTCTACTAAAAAAAACCCAGCAAAACTTGGTTAAAACATTTTTTTTAAATATGTTGGAATACCACCCTTAACCATGTAAAATGCTGGTTGCGGCTCTACCAGCATTTTTAAATCGACGTTTTGTTGTACAAAGAGGGCTGATTTGTCTTAATCAGGTGAAATTTCATACATGTAATACAATTGTAATACATAATACAATTGTAATACATTTAATACAATTGTAAAAATATACAAATCCCAGATGTTATCATATATTTCTGTAATTTATGGCGCTGCCTCCACCACATCTCTTAATGCCCCTTTAAGCATATGGTTGCTACGGATTAATTTGTAGTCTGGCAGTAATGAGAAGTGTTACGCGTGTTATAGGATGTACTCTCATAATTAATGTATAGATGTCTTATTATTTAATAATACTTATGTATTTACTGATATAATAATGACCAGTCCCTCGTATCCACAGTACCATGGTCTACTTATTCCCTAAGCTAGCATTCCTCTAACTTGCATGTAACCTCTGATCTCTTGTCCCCTGCACTACCCCGGGCACTATTATATACCCCCGTACTTGATCTAGCTAACTAGCACTGCCCAGCCCAACCCAATTTCTCTCTAGTTGAGTTTTACATGTATTACTTAGTGTACTGATGTTTTCTACGTTCCGATGACACATTAAATTTCATAGATAAATTTAATACTTCCAGAGCAGAGTAATTTACTGTAATTGTGGTGAATATGAGTTCAACAAACCGTCGGTATTAACAGATCACTGAAAGTTATTAGGAAAAGCTATCTGTTATGATCTGAAAAGCGTGGGCAACACGGCACGTTATAAATTCAATGCGAAAAATTAGGATGCAATTTCCTCATGATGCCCATGATCGCGGGAAAGATTTCTTTTAATGTCAAAGAAAAAAGTATTATTTTCGTTAAATAACATATCAAGTTAAGGATAATGCATGGCCGAAACAGAAAAACTAACACACAATTAGATACAAAAATTTTACAAACATACAGAACAAACCGTGCGCTCACGGTGGGTGATAAATGCGTGCGAAATTGTCAATTGCGGGTGTGTGACCCCCTGGTCGAGGGGACTATAGACACTATGACCCATGCTTGAGGACCCGAGATCGAATCCCGTCGTCGGCAAGTCCGGTTTTCCCCGCTTAATTTCGCCGATTTGCACCTCGGAAAGTGTTTTCAACATTTCCATCCCAAAAGTGTTAGGTACTTAAAGGTAGATGACCCGATCACATTTCCGTTTTTCAACTTGAAGTTTTCTATTCTACATGAAAGGTCATCCTTAAAAAAGTCGTGTTCCAAAGTTTGAGTTGCATAGCTCTAATGGTTCTTATTTTAGACGCACAAGATGCTGTGAACTGTACCCATTGAGTAGTACACAAACTATATCGGTGGTTACCACCATTCGCGGTAATTCGACGTTATTTCATCGATTTCTCCGTAATTATACCGATTTAGGCCGTCAAATTTCAGTATGATGATGAGAAAAATACGAGCTTTCATATGATATGAAAATCTCCGTATGTTTGAAATAATTCTGTGTTACGAAAATGTGATCGGGTCATCTACCTTTAAATAACATATCAAGTTAAGGATAATGGCGGAGACGGACAAACTAACACACTATTAACACTTTACACGCGGCTATTATTTTTACCATATTATACAAAACAGATTTTTCATAAACCTCTCCCAAATCTCATCATAGTCTATCTCAAGAATTACTTAACCAATACTATGAATGTTTGTACTTATTTCAATGCATTTCTCATGGTGATTCCAAATACGGTCATAAAATTCAATAATGTTGACATTTTTTAAACATTTTGTAAAATTTTGTAATGTCGTCTGCAGCCGCCTGCCGCGTGGAAAGTGTTAAGATAACATTAAACAAACTTACAAATCAAACAAACATAGTGTAATGTTCTTACGTGTGACATCCCGTTGAACGCGCCAGGTATGGCTACGAGACTAACGAGTAAGAACACTCGTAGTTGATAGCGTCCAAATTCACCAACGTCTTGAAGGATAGCATCATACGTCATCATTCACCAAGAACTTCAAAAATGTGATGCGAAATACGGTGATCAGTTAACAATTTGGTTCCATACTTCCAGGGGCAGCAACGATAGGTTAATCCGGGAGGTTAATACTGCGTGAACTGACGTGCGTCCCAACGGGCGTCAACTCTAAATAATAGTTATTTGGTTGTAGGCTAGATATGGTGTAAACAATACAATACAATACAATACAATACAATACTTTACAATACAATACAATACAATACAGAAAGCATTAATTGCGCCGTTTCCAAAAGGAGTGCTTACAAGATAAAAACCTTAAATATAAAACTTAAACTACAAAATGTGAGTGTAACTTAAATATTTACTCAACATTTTACACAACGTTGATGAAGTATGCAACCGCTTAACACTTTCCACACGGCTACTATTTTCACCATACACAGAACTGATTTTTCAGAAACCTTTCACAATTTTCAAAGTTTATCTCAAGGATTACTGGACCAATACTAGGCATGTTTGTACTTATTTCAATGCATTTCACACGGTGTTTCCGAATATGGTTATGAAATTTAACAATTTTGACATTTTTTAAACATTTTGTGACATTTTGGAATGTCGTCTGCAGCCGCCTGCCGCGTGGAAAGTGTTAACAGTTGCGTAAAATTTACCCGTTGGATTACATTTTTTTACCAACAGTTGAACAAATTACAGTTACTCAACAGTTGCACCATTTTAATTACACAACAGTTGGATATTATTAATTAACCATTTGTTGGGCATTTTGTGACTGTTGCTTAATTTGTGAATTGTTTTCATTATATATTGAGCATTTTTGTATAGCAACTGTTGCTTAATTTATCAAATATAGCCATATGTTGGGTATTTTATTTGTGTCAAGTTTTTATTATATATTGAGCATTTTTGTATAGCAACACGCGGTAGGCAAAATAATGTGAATTCTGGGCGATGCAGCAGAGCTACATACATCACTTCCTCCCGGTAGTGAACCGGTAACTTGTAATGGGAATTCTAGGCGATGCAGCAGAGCTACATACACTGTTCCCGTTCGGTAGTGAATCTGTAATTTATTTTAACATGTTATTAAACTATAGGCTTATACATAATATCTGACATCTCTTATCAATGGTGTTATTACTGTGAACTTTTGCCAAACGTAGTCTTGCTATCTGGGTATGAAGGTATAAATAGTCCATATTATATAATACATAAACATATTTATGTGATTCTTTTGGTGCAAAATAGATCACATGACATGAACTATTCAGTATATTTTCATGTCGTGTATTTTTGGCTATAAAAATCGACTATTCAATATTCATCGCAAGTGACGTCGCTATAACACCGTTGAAATGATATTCATAAACAAATATATGTCAAAAAAGCTTAGGATGGCAAATTTAAACTATTTGTCAGTGTATTCCGTTTTGGATGCGAAGACAGAATAAATCTAATTGTGGTCCTGCGCTGCAAAAAGGTTGCTGAAATATTTACTCAACATTTTACACAACGTTGTTCAAGTATGCAACCGCTCAACTGTTAAGTAAAATTTGCCCAACACCGTTGGATAACATGTTTTCACCAACATAGTTGAACAATTCTAGTTACTCAAAAGTAGGCAATTATATTCAATCAACAGTTGTTCAAGTATGCAACAGCTCACGAAATTGGCTTTTTTGGACAACAGTTGCCTAAAATTCACATGTGCGTAACTTGCATCAACTGTTGCGTGATTGTCCTCAATGCTCATGCAACAGTTGCCAAAGTGGAATATTTTTACGCAACATATTTTAGCAACAGAAACAGTTTCCACCAACATTTTAAGGACATTGTTTTCGACGAATTGCTCAACGCTGGGGATTTTTTACTTTTATACAACGCCTAACTTTCTACATATATTGAATGAATTTTAATCAACACGTCAACCAACGGATGATAAAATTACTTTTAGCAACGTATTTTAAGCAACCTTTTTGCAGTGTAGTACAATATATTATAGTACATACAAAAAAGATTACTCTCTAAATGTAAAACGAGTGGAAAGAGTGGAAATTCCCTCGAAAAAGAGTGGAAAATGTCCACTCTAAAATGAGTGTGAAAGTTAATATTTCTCTCTCAAAAGAGTGGAACATTGTCATATAAAATCCTCTTTCACTCCTTTTAGAGTGTTTTTCCACTCAAAAACGTGTTGTCCTGCGTTTAAATACTTGAAAGAGTGGAAATCCACTCTTTTACTTTTAGAGAGTAGAAACAAAATATATGCAGAAAAACTGTTAAGGAAACAAATAAGTTTTAATAGCTTTTTGAACACACTTGTTATAGATGATGATTGTCTAATACAGATCTATATAGTATTTATTGTTTGAATTACAGCTTTGTTTAAAATTATTAAAATTATATTTATTGCCGTGTACAAATGCCTAGTCCGGAAAAGCAATAAGTTACAGCTTTAAATATACACCATTTTCTTTCTCCTACCTTTTCCCGCAAACAGGTTTCATTCAAGTTATCTTTATGCACAGAGAGCCTTATCATCACAATTTTGAATTTCGTGTACAATAAGGTTAACAATACACAGTGATGGTTATACAGGTATGTAAGTAAAACCTAAACCAAAACCAAAACCAAACTAAGCAAAACCAAAAGCTAAGAAGTAGAAGAAGCAAAATAAACGAAAGAAGAAAAGAATTCAAAGGAAAAAAGAAGAAAAAAAACATGAAATAAAGCATTTTAAAAAGCGATCCGTCCAATTCTATGTTCTTTCTTTTTTTCTCGGCAGTGTATAATAATTAATACTACTTCAGATAATGAAACAAATCTGTACTGGTACAAGTTCAGTACTCTCATTGCAGAGATCAACTTATTTTCTAGCAAGGTCACATCATGGATATAATTGCAATTCGTACTCTAAGTATAGTGTTAAATAAGGCCACACAGAACGGTCAAGTACCTTAGTTTCATTTGCTGACAAATATCACCCTCACTATACATGCATATAAACACACAACCCTGTCAATCAATCATAACAGCTGATTATAACTATTTCCAATTATCCCTACACAGCCTTTTGACAATTTTGCAAGCATACCATATCATGTAAATTACATTATGAACAATTTACTCACATGTGGGGTCAACGGGTCATGTGAGATTTTAGTTTCTTAATTGCATATTGGTGACAGATTTATCATACTCCAATCCTGGGCTGGTTGTCAACTACTACATGTAGACTGCTATGGGTGAAAGGGTGAATAATCAATGATTGATCATTGATTATTGATACTTAATTAATCATTAATGAATCATAAGTAATTACCCGTTACTTAATTAGTTGTTTTTGCCCCGGTTGACTTTGATGTGATAGGTCTTAGTCTATTCATAATTAGATGCAAAGTATTCCTATGTGGGACCTTTAACTCAAATGTTCAGGGGAGTTTGTACAGTATAACTATGGCCATAGATCTTTTCTTCTCAAGGACCTATGCTATGCTATTGGGAAAAGTTCAGTTTGCATGATACACGGTGTCCCGGAAAAGTATGAATACAATGTTTAGTGTTATCAAAATAGTTAAGAAATCATTGAATAAGTTTATTAGGACTGTAGATATTAAAGGGGCACTAAGAGATGTGTTGGAGGTTGCGCCCTCAATTATGATAAAAACTGGGATTAGTATATTTTTATAATTGTATTACATGTATGAACTTACACCTATAAGGATTAAGAAAAATCAGCCCTCTTTGTACAAGAAAATATCGATTCAAAAATGCTCGTACAGCCGGGACGAGCATTTTACGTCCGACGGTATCCCACTGCAGTACGCGTGATACATAACGCGAACCATATTTGCATAGAGGGCGTTTTTCAATAAATAGCGATGATATTGTTTTAATCAAGTTTTGCTGTGTTTTTGTTAGTAGAAACAACAATAATAGCAATTTTTGATGTTCATCTTGAATTCTGAAGTAAATTTTTAAACATTTAAAATTGTCAACACCACCTAATGTCCCTGTATGCAGGCGTCAATGTGCATCTTGAACCTACCCTCCTCAAGGTTAGTCAAAGATAAGACGCCTAATCTTTGCCTAGTAATATTTTTGGAGAGGTGAATCTTGAACTAATTTATACATTGGACAGGTGATTCTATGGTGAATCTTCACCTATATTTCAACTTCTCCCACATATTACTATTGAACGAACATGGTGCACCAAGGTGAATCTTCACCCTATACATTGCAGGGTAGACCTAATCTTGACCTAATTTATCCTGAAGAAAGGTGAAGTGAATGCTTGAGGAGGGTAGGTTCAAGCTGCACATTGATCCCTGAAATGAAGTGAAATTGATATTTTGTTGAACAAATCCAAGATGTTTACTCATATTAGCACTTTCCACGCGGCTATTATTTTACCATACACAAAACAGATTTTTCAGAAACCTTTCACGATTTTCAAAGCCTATCTCAAGGATTACTGACCCAATACTAGGCATGTTTGTACTTATGTCAATGCATTTCTCATGGTGATTCTGAATATGGTAATGAAATTCAATAATTTTGACATTTTTGAAACATTTTGTGAAATTTTGGAATGTCGTCTGCAGCCGCCTGCCGCGTGGAAAGTATAAAGGACGGTTATGTCAACCAGGTCGTCTGACTTCCTCAGTAATGGTTTGAACCACTTCTTTTTTCGGCATAATTCTGTTATACCCTTCACACCTACATATCGGTAGTATGCGTCGTTCTTAAAAATCATGCACTAAGAATACCTCTGTGAAGGGTAAAACAGAATTACTCCCATTTTTCTCGCGAGAGTTGTCTTTCTCGTTCCCATGATGCAAAGTTGTGATGAGTGGATCAAACACGTAACTTCAACCATTACTGAAGAAGTCAGCCCGACCTTAGTTGTCGAAATCGTCTAAATGTGACACGAAAACTCGACTTAAGTCTTTTGTAATCTTTTGTACAAATTAGTAGTGCTTCAAAGTGATTGGCATTTTTTTATCATTAAATTTGCAAATTTTGTTATCAGTTTAATTAACACAGTATCATAAAAAGGCAACTGAATGACCTGTACGTTACTCTGACTAAATGCCAATTACTTGAACACTTTCCACGCGGCTATCATTTTTACCACATAGGCCTACAAGACAGATTTTTCAGAAATCTTTCCCAATTTTCAAGGTCTATCTCAAGGATTACTGAACCAATACTAGGCATGTTTGCACTTATTTCAAAGCATTTCTCGTGGTGAATCCAAATATGATGATGAAATGTGATAATGATTCTATTTTTTAAACATTTTGTGAAATGTTACAATGTCGTCTGCAGAAGGCCTGCGCTGCTGGAGTGGAATGGACAAGATTTGTTTTCTTTTTTCGCAGCCTCTGACTAAGAGAATAGTGTGAACCTAACAGAGTCTATTGTTTAGTACACTCTCAGAAAAAAAGGTTCTAAATCTGTCCTCTATTTAGAACCCTTAATGGTTCTTGAATGGAACCAAAATTGGTTCTTCAGACACCTTGCAGAACCATTTTTAGTCTCTATAGAACCATAAAAGGTTCTCCAAAGGTTTCTTAATTTTTGAAGAACCTTTTATGAAGGTTCTATGAGGAACCCTTCTCTTGAACCTTCGAAAAAGGTTCTTGAAAATTTGAGAACCATTTTCAGAACCAATAAAGGTTCTAAAGAGACAAAAAAAGGTTCTGTAAGGTGTCTGAAGAACCAATTTTGGTGCTACTCAAGAACCATTAAGGGTTCTAAATAGAGGACAAAAAATGGTTCTTAAATTTCTGAGAGTGTAGCAGTGCCAAATGTTTACAAGAAAGACTTATATCCCATCGATTGCAGTCAATCTTATTCATTCACTTCTTATTACTAAACTGCTCACAAAAAGTATCGAAACACTTAGAAATGATCCAATATATAACGGCTCGAAAAGGTATGCATTAATCGAAGCAAATAACCAAGTGCATAATTTTGTTCTGCGTATTTTGACACCTCGATCGTTGAGATACGATGTTGCGGAGCGGAGTTATTGTCATTTCTATGATCGTGGGTCCAGTTTCAAAAGTGACAATCATCCTAATAGAAAGAGGTTTGCATTACTGTTTAGAATGATCAGATTCGTGATTTTCAATAGGGATGAGTGTCACTTTTGAAACTGGACCCACGATCATAGAAATGACAATAACTCCGCTCCGCAACATCGTATCTCATCGATCGAGGTGTCAAAATACGCAGAACAAAATCATGCACTTGGTTAATTGTTTCGATTAATGCATACTCTTTCGAGCCGTTATATATTGGATCATTTCTAAGTGTTTCGATACTTTTTGTGAGCAGTTTAGATATGTACATGTATGGTTATACAGAAAAACGGGGCTAACTAGACTCGTGTCTAAATTAAACGCAAGTTTATCTTTTAAACGGCGTGTTTAACAAAACCCGATTTTAATCTCCGCAAAACACGTCCCCAGATGCAGAGTGGTCTTGCGTTTACTGTACAGATTTCAATTTATTGTGGCCCAAATGGGTTACAATAGATATCGATCGAATTCCTCAAATGCATGTGTATTTTAACCCTAACACTTTTGGAATGGAAATGTTGAAAAAAATATCCGAGGGTGGAAATGGGCGAAATTTAGCGAGAAAAACCGGACTTGCCGACGACAGGATTCGATCCCGGGTCCTGGGATCTTAGTCCACTCGGCCAGGGAGTCACGCGCCCGCAATTAACAAATTCCTTGCGCATTTATCACCTGGTGTCAGTGCCCGGCGAGATAGACTGAGGTGACACGTGCCTTCAGCATAGTTTTCAAATGGAATTTTATGGGGTTCAGGGCTGTAAGGGTTATGACGACACAATATGAACGTCAGCTTGCACGGTTGAGCAATCCTTCAACATGTTCAAGGCGGCGTACAATTGGTGCACGAGTTTAGTTAAACCCGGCCAGTTATCGATGTGAAACTTCTCCCATTCCCATTGTTTAAAGTTGACACTCATTAGGCTACAAGGCCCGCTTAGCAGCGCTATACATTCATGTAAATTGGTGCCCTAAAAACCGGCACCAAATTTAAATATTCGCCTTCCATCAAAGCTGGTTGCTATATATATGTCATAATTCTCGTATGCAACCAACCGGCTGCAACATAATGGAAACTCACCCATGCAGTTAGCAAGTAGTACCGCTCGTACACGCCCCGAATTTAAATATGATTGCCTTGTTTGGCAATCCTCTCGTAGTATTTGATAACAATAGATTTACCTGACCGAATTAATAGCGCTCCTAAGCGGGAAATGTATGTCATGTTTCAGTGCGTTAGACGCGTGTTTAAGTTTAACAAATATTCAAGAATTGCGTGAAATGCGTGTCTAGCTTAAAACCGCGTTTAAATACGTACGAAAATACGACCCAATACGTAACCCCCTGTTAGATTGACCATGGAGTATTTCCATGATTTGACATAGGCCTAGCATAACTGTACCATGTGTCATTATATGAAAGTTGAGGTATTTGTCTACTTGCAATTTTTTTTGTTTTTTGTATGGACCATGTTGATATTTTAAATGTATTTTCACGATATGCTGTGTCTTGTTAAACACTCCAAAATTGCTGGCGTTTTATAATATTGCAGTTGGCTGAGTTTAACTTTCCAAAATGTTATCATTTATTTGCGTGTTGCCATTTGAATTAATTGATTAATTAATTAGGCGTTACATTTGTTATGTGATGTAACTTGTTTTTTGTTTGTTTTGAATATTATAATAAAATATGAAATGCTTGTGTTTTTTAAATATTTTGTTCATGAGCATAATTTGTAATTAAAGTTTACATCATTTGGCATTAGGGGAAGGTGGAGTAATGGCGGACGCGGGGTAATCGCGGACAGGGCTGTATTTAAAGGCAGGTGAAAGAAGGTGGTATTTTGCCACCCTATGATGTTAGGTGCCTCTCCATTAGACGCGTGTTTAAGTTTAACAAATATTCAAGAATTGCGTGAAATGCGTGTCTAGCTTAAAACCGCGTTTAAATACGTACGAAAATACGACCCAATACGTAACCCCCTGTTAGATTGACCATGGAGTATTTCCATGATTTGACATAGGCCTAGCATAACTGTACCATGTGTCATTATATGAAAGTTGAGGTATTTGTCTACTTGCAATTTTTTTTGTTTTTTGTATGGACCATGTTGATATTTTAAATGTATTTTCACGATATGCTGTGTCTTGTTAAACACTCCAAAATTGCTGGCGTTTTATAATATTGCAGTTGGCTGAGTTTAACTTTCCAAAATGTTATCATTTATTTGCGTGTTGCCATTTGAATTAATTGATTAATTAATTAGGCGTTACATTTGTTATGTGATGTAACTTGTTTTTTGTTTGTTTTGAATATTATAATAAAATATGAAATGCTTGTGTTTTTTAAATATTTTGTTCATGAGCATAATTTGTAATTAAAGTTTACATCATTTGGCATTAGGGGAAGGTGGAGTAATGGCGGACGCGGGGTAATCGCGGACAGGGCTGTATTTAAAGGCAGGTGAAAGAAGGTGGTATTTTGCCACCCTATGATGTTAGGTGCCTCTCCATTGAAATCATACAAAACCTAAAAGGGATGGTTGTCTCTCAAATTCTCGCGAGAATTACAAAAATCACTTTTTGGGCAAGTTGATATTTTGGAGCATTAATTTCTCTTTGAAACTGGTATTTCTACATCAAGGAAAACAAAGTCTTATTATTTTTTTATGTGATGTATGATACCTTCTGATAAAAAAGAAATGAATTCGGAGTCACAATGATGAGCATAATAATAAGAGAGGATGTGCCCATACATTGTACATGGATTGGGGGTAATCCCGGACATGTACCGTTTCCATGGTAACCAATATGGGCGTGGTCAATTTAACATCATAAATCGGTAATAGTTGTTGACCATATAAATATGTGACATTGTTCTTTGATTTCTGCTACACTTTTAAAAAGGGTATTTTTTAACTCCCATTGAAATGCTATATTCCAATAAAAAGAGAGCTGCCATTGATAAATACGGTCCGGGATTACCCCCAGAGTGTACATGATTTTTATTGTTATATGACGTATTATATGTGTGTTATACCTCTCTAACAAAATGTGACCGTCATTACCCCACCTTCCCCTAAGTCTCGGAACGATGGAACATAAGAAATGAACTCATCTAAGTTATTGTGTTCAATTCCGAGTTTGTATTAGGGAGCGATCATTTAATACGGCAGGGGCGGGGAGGGGGGGGGGGGGGGTGGGCATTTTGGGGGAATCCGAATTTTTCTCACAAACTAGAGGGGGGAATCTGAATTTTATTTCAACCATTTGGAGGAATCCGAAGTAAATAAGTAATAGGCCTAAGATAGTTGTTTTTTGGGCGCTGCGCGCACATTTGTCCCCAATACAATTAAGCAAGGCTGGTCACGAGATCGAAGAAACATGACAGCATTTCTAAGATCATGCGTGATCTTCATTGGCTTCCCATTCGTAAGAGGATCATTTACAAGATTTGCCTAATCACATACAAATCTCTGCACGGACTTGCTCCAATGTACATATCTGACCTCATCAAGCCATACAACCCCTATCGGTCTCTCCGTTCTTCAACACATAACCTTGTAAAAAACCCTCTTCGTCGTCCACGCACAGCGTATGGTAGAAGATCATTTGAAGAGGCTGCCTACAAAGAATGGAACATTTTACCCACACACGTAAGACTAGCGCGCCATCTATTAATATCTTCAAAAAAACACTTAAAACCTTCTTATTTGATCTTTAAATTTGTTCAAGTGCAATATCATGAATAATGACATAGTCATATTGTTCTGGTTCGACCTCACGTATCATCTCGGCCTTTAAATGGTTTGTTTGTGCAATGCTCTGCAATAGCCACAACAGTTTGAATTTGGCATACTTCTATCAATCGCTTTTTTATTGTTGTATATTACTGTTTTGCATATATTATACTTTTTACCTTTTAGTATTTCACACAGTTTTATTGTTTATTATATATTGATTTCAACGTTGTAATTTAATCAAAATTGTGTAATATCATATATATTATGTTCAGTTGTCCATCCATGCATTTGCGTGTTCATCCTCTTCCTTTGTTATTTGCTCGCCCTCTGATCCTGTCATTTCTCTCTCACGCATGTGCATGCATGGGCAACCTGATATCATGGTGCACTATGATCCTTCATGTATCATCTCGGCCTTTGAATGGTTTGTTTGTGCAATGCTCTGCAATAGCCACAGCAGTTTGATTTTGGCATACCTCTATCAATCTCTTTTTTATTGCTGTATATTATACTGCTTTTATACTGCTTTTGCATACATCTATATATTATACTTTGTACTCTTTTAGTATTTCACACAGTTTTATTGTATCTTAGATTTTAATGTTGTAATTTAATCAAAATTGTGTAATATCATACTATGTTCAGTTCTCCATCCATGCATTTGCGTGTTTATCCTCTTCCTTTGTTGTTTGCTCGACCTCCTGTCTTTTCCCTCTCACGCATATATGTGCATGTATGGACGACCTGATCATAGGTTGCGAGATAGCGAGTCGAAATTTATGAGACCATTTGGTCGTGTCCGTCTTTCTCATGTGTCCTGATGCTCGACCCACTATTTTAGCGACCTTTTTATATATATTGTTTGTGTTATTGTGTTATATGCTATCATAATATGTTGTTAAGCGCCTTGAGGCCCCTTTGGGCTAAGGGCGCTATATAAGCGCTTGGTATTATTATTATTATTAATAGATGTTATTCTATGAAGCTTGTTTCAAAAGCCAAAATGTACCTCAATCTTGGACAAATTTGTGATATAGTAAGTATCCAATTTTTCGCGCGCTACGCGCACATGTATATGATTAGGTTCACGCGTTATTAGCTCGCCTCCCAATAGGGTAGTGCTGTTACACTTTTTAGTAGGCCTATCATGCTGTCATATTCCTTAACAAAAAAAAATTAAAACCACAAAAACTATCTCAACAAATTTTGTATCATTTTAAAACCCTAATAACAAGCTATCCGCCTGCAAAATGGCATTGGTATAGCTAATACCATGAATACAGAAGGGGAGCTACAGCTTTTTGAAGCTTGGGGACCAGGGGTGGTGCCGGAAGAGGTGCCGCCGGAAGGGATGTCGCATGTACAAACTCAATGAGGATAATCCCATGATTTGCTCTTTTTACAATAACTAGTCATCCCTGATGCTACAAACACCAATTATAGTCCCATTTTAAAGGATATTTAGTAGTCTTTCAGTATGGGATTCAACAGACTTGTCAACTATTTGTAACAACTAATCAATTATGGATAAGACCATGATCACCAGCTTTCTTCCTATTCGCTACACAGTCAACATGAATAATCAGCCTCAATTTACCGGATTTATAAAAATGACTATAACAGAAAATGTTTTCAACCTATGATAGCAAAAGTATACATTTTTGTAAAGCTTGTAACTAGAGGAATTTAGAAATGCAGTTTAGATCAGGGAAGGGTACATCCTTAAAAGTATTTCTGAAAATTCTCAAAATATATAAAATAACAATTGGAGATATTCATTAGCCGGTATAATTACCTTATCGACGTAGTAACCTTTGACAATTATATATCATCTGATGGATAATTTCATGAGGAATTTAATTATGTAAAGTAAATAATGATAGGGGTAGGTATAAACAGGGACAATCAAATGGAGGGACAAGAAACTATTGTACTATTATATAAGTATGCGTGTTGCGGGGGTACAAATATCATCAGTTGAGCAAGCATACACAATACATTCATGAATGGGCACTGGTACAAATCTCAGCAATCATACTGCACGAGTCGCTGTGTGTCTTGCTCGATACGGATGGACCCTTAGTCGGGTGAAAGCTCGACATGACCGTGAAGTAGGGTACAAATGTGATTTTATTGCTGAAAATCATGGATGAGTAAGTCTAGATTCACACCACCGGGTGCCAAAATGGTACTCTTGGGCATCTTTTTTTTTATTGACGTCTTAAGCCATAATAATGACAGTTATAATAATGACAAACATCTTGTGTTTGGTATGAAATTAAAGCACGGCCTATAGATTCAAATTCAGGCTAATGACGCAATCGTTTTTATTTTAGCATTTTTAGTGTCTTAGCTGTTCTCAATGTTGTTAGTTTCAAAATATAAGTCTTTGCTTCTATTTCCAGCTTATTTTGAATCACTTTACCCGCAATATTATGCTATCTCACAGTATTTCCAAATTAATGAGGCCTAATGTTGTTTTTACATGCCTGTACGCAACTATTCATATGTCCTTAAGAAAATCAGTGGAGAAGTAATATAATGAGAATACCGGTAACTGCAGTATAGGGGTTTCTTATGTTCTGAGGTTGGAATTGTGAAGTATTATATACTGTTGCCTTCAACAAGGCACGGTTTTAATTAAACAAAATAACCACAAATAATGAAGACCATGGTCTCAATCTACTTGTATTAAATATTTGAACGTTTTCAAAAGAAATAATTATCAGTATGCTGATGTGCCTCTAACTCCAAATATATTACTAACAAGCACCTGATGTGTATGGAGGCAGGCATTGACAGTTTGACAGTTTTACTTGTACCATGGATGAAGTATCACATCTTGAAATAGACAGGCAGGATATAGCGTTTTATGTATCGTTACATGAAATTACAGGTGACATGAAATTACAGGTGACATGACATGTATGAATACATTTTAATCACGTTTGACCTCTTTTGACTTTTGTATGTATTTATTATATCATTTTATATGTATTCCAGGAGTCAACAGCTTAAATTTGATACCAAACATGATATTTTGTTTATAAGACCAACTATATTTGTCATAAATATAACATTATCGAAAAGGGCGTGGCTTGACGTCATTAAAAAAATTCTGAATCTAGACATTCCCCCTCATGTAACATTTTCAGCAATAAAATTGCATTTGTACCCTACATCACGGTCATGTCATAATTGTGAAGATATCCACTTGACTACATACCTGTGCAATTCCTACTGAACTACTATACTCTAGAAATGCAAATATATATCAGCAAAGAACATCATTTTCCGATTAATTTGGATATTGGATTCAATAGGAACAAAATGTCTATAGTTTAAACTTCCAAGGAAAAATATTAGTTTCTTTGTTCCAGCATGTTTTCACATTTTTTATAAATCTAAAATTATCACATTTTTCTCAAATATGCCGATTATTATTAACACTAGAACGTTATTTATTGAACAAATCACGTATAAATTGTATTCAGTTTGACCTAGGCCCAAGTTTTTTGGAAAATTATATTTTGATCATTTTTCGAAAGATTATAGGGCAACATTTGAGTTCTTTGAATAAAAACACACCGCAACTACTAGAGCTAACCCGCAACACGCATGTTTTGTTCTTTTTTGTAATTGAATACAATGATGTAACGATACCATAGGCCGTTTCTAGTCCCTCCATTCGATTGTCCCTGGTATAAACAAATATATGGATTTCAAATTAAAAATTAAAAAATCTGATATTTTTCCGAACATTGTGAATCATACCATTTTAGTCTTTGGTCGTACTATAATTTCAATGGCATATTTGGATTTCTCATGCAATTTCACTTCAGAAAATGTATACTTTTAATACCTGAGGGGGTATACAAGCGAATGTAAATGTGTAAAGTTAAAATCATGTCGCGAAAGCCAAATCCGTGTAAAAGGGCCTGACAATGAACATGACTAACGCTGCTGCAACGTTTGCGCTCTGACACATGCGACTATTAGTGCCCATTCCAAAACTAAAACAACGCCCGATCAGGAAAGCGTTCTCCGATAATTCGATCAGCCTACGGTTTGGGTGAGAGCGGCGAACGCACGGGTCAACGCTGAAGTTGAATTCAGGTCAACTTTGTAGCGTTACCGCTGTCCACCAACCAATCAGCAGGCAGAACACTTTGCCGGACTTTTGACGTCACATATTTTTCTTGAGCTCCCATTCATGAAAAGACAGCCGAAATAGGCAAATCCAAGGCAAATCAGGCTATTTCTGCTGATGGAACGATATTGTGTATGTCAAGGTATGTTTAAACAGTAGGCCTAAGCAAGTTTGTTGCGATGTTGATGCCTGTGATGTGCTAGAAATACAAATTTACGGCGTTTTGTGAGGTAATTTGGTCGTCTGTACTCCAGAACACCATAGGCCCCGCCCACATTTGCTGATTAGGTCGAGCGTTGACTAAACGCTAGCGTTCAGCGTAGATTCCCGATGAGCGGCAAAGCGTTGGTACATTTATGACAAGCGTAGCGTTGGTACATTTTATGATCAAGTGCAATTTCTGAAGATGAACCAAGTCTAGGAGTCGCGCAATTAGCGCTAATAGCGCTAATTGCACTTGACTATAGCGTTGTAAGCGCTAAAGTGCAATTTCTGAAGATGAACCAAGTCTAGGAGTCGCGCAATTAGCGCTAATAGCGCTAATTGCACTTGATTAGCGTTTTATAGCAATTTCTGAAGATGAACCAAGTCTAGGAGTCGCGCAATTAACGCTAATAGCGCTAATTGTACTTGATTAGCGTTGTAAGCGCTAAAGTGCAATTTCTGAAGATGAACCAAATCTAGCCTAGAGTCGCGCAATTAGCGCTAATAGCGCTAATTGCACTTGATTAGCGGTCTTGCGCTAATAACGCTAATTGCACTTGGTTAGCACTCTGCCGCAATTAGCGCGTTAGTCCGTGTTCCTAGCGTTGTAAGCGCTAAAGTGCAATTTCTGAAGATGAACCAAGTCTAGGAGTCGTCAATAAATGATATTTTTGAAACATTTTATGCAATTTTGAATGTCGTCTGCAGACGCTTTGATTTCCAAATAGAGTATGTGAGAGAACTGTCGCCCATTGAGAACAATGTCCAACAATGTGGACAATGAGTCAAACGACTTCTCAGTGTATTAATGTGATTCGTCTGTCCTCCGGAACCCTGCGGGGCTCTATATAAACATGTTCCGTTAACACAACCTTTTTAGAGACACCCTGTATAACTATGATTTGCTTTAGTGAAAAAATAATGCATGTAAGTATTAATCTGGCAATCTCTTGAATGTAATCAACATGAGATTTACGTGAAAATAAGAATGTCAAACAATGTGGACAATGAGTCATGTGACGTATACTAGGCATGTTTGTACTTTCAATTCTCCTGGTGATTTCCAAATATAGTAACGGGATTCAATAAATGTGATATTTTTGAAACATTTTATGCAATTTTGAATGTCGTCTGCAGACGCTTTGATTTCCAAACAGAGTAACGGGATTCAATCAATTTGATATTTTGGAAACATTTTATTTTAGCACCAGCGATGCTATTAGCGCTCGTGACGATGGCATCCCTCATTTTTTTTGAAAACTTATTTGATAATAGCGTTTTTCGATCGTATAATAGCGTTTTTAGCACTTACCTAACAAATTAGCGCTAATAGCGTTTTTAACACCAGCGATGCTATTAGCGCTCATGATGCAATTAGCGCTAATTGCGCGATGGCATCCCTCATTTTTTTGAAAACTTATTGGATATCGTATAATAGCGTTTTTAGCACTTACTTGCAAAATTAGCGATAATAGCGTTTTTAGCACCACCGATGCTAATTAGCGTTATTAGCGCTATTAGCGTTATTGCGAATTGGCGCTAATTTTGCTAATTATCAGGGATGCTAACTCCACGCGCTAATGTGCTAAAAATCATGACACCTTACCCCATATCCTTATATTAGCGATATTAACACAAATGGAGCAAATTAGCGCTAATTTCGCTATTAACACAGATGCTAACTCCCCGCGCAAAAGCGCTAAAAAGCCAATCCCGCACCTTCTACGAGCGTAGTGGAGTATGGTCAGACCTTAACACGAAAGGAGGCGAGTTAATAACACATGGCCATGTATTATGATTTATAGTGGTAAGAATTTGCTATTTGAATAAACATTCAAACTTAAATTATGTTAAAATAGCATGACCAATATCAGGGGCGGAGCCAGAGATTGCGTTTACCGGGGGGCTGAAAATTAGACGGAAAAATCGTGAATTTTGTGGTGGTTGACTATCCAATGCGGTGCGCAGCACCGCCCTCCGAGCTATGCTCGGACAGGGGGGAGTCTGAGGGGGGATGTGTCCCCCTCAGAAGTAGAAAAAAATACAATTTTCAAAATCATTTGGTGCGATCTGGTGTATACTTTTGACTAAAATTTTATTGAAAAGCCACCTCTTTATTTCCAATAAATATTTTGTTTTTTATCAATGCACGAAAGAAGTAGCGCATAACTGATATTTATATTCTTGATTTAAATATAGGCCTACATGGATTAAAGCTCCAACAGGGGGGAGTCTGAGGGGAGATGTGCCCCCCTGAGAAGTAGAAAAAAATTCAATTTTCAAACTCATTTGGTGCGATCTGGTGTATACTTTTGACCAAAATTTTATTGAAAAGCCACCTCTTCATTTCCAATAAATATTTTGTTTTTTTATCAATGCACGAAAGAAGCAGCGCATAACTGATATATATTCTTGATTTAAATAAACATGGTTTAAAAGATCCAACAGGGGGGAGTTTGAGGGGGGATGTGTCCCCCTCAGAGTAGAAAAAAAATCAATTTTCAAACTCATTTGGTGCGATCTGGTGTATACTTTTGACCAAAATGTTATTGAAAAGCCACCTCTTTATTTCCAATAAATATTTTGTTTTTTATCAATGCACAAAAGAAGTAGCGCATAACTGATATATATTCTTGATTTAAATATGTACATGGTTTAAAAGCTCCAACAGGGGGGAGTCTGAGGGGGGATGTGTCCCCCTCAGAAGTAGAAAAATATTCAATTTTCAAACTCATTTGGTGCGATCTGGCGTATACTTTTGACTAAAATTTTATTGAAAAGCCACCTCTTTATTTCCAATAAATATTTTGTTTTTTATCAATGCACGAAAGGAGTAGCGCATTAAACTGATATTTATATTCTTTAAATATAGGCCTACATGGTTTAAAGCTCCAACAGGGGGGAGTCTGAGGGGAGATGTGCCCCCCTGAGAAGTAGAAAAAAATTCAATTTTCAATTGACCAAAATGTTATTGAAAAGCAATCCCTTTCCCCCGTTTCTTCTCTTTTTTTCCTCTTCTTCTTTTTTTCTTTCTTTGCAATAAAGTGGGGCGGCCATGGCCGCTCGCGAATTTATTAACCGTACTCACTCACTGTATAGATGCATTGCTGTACAATGTACATGTGCTATGCACTTTACTCCGTCAGGTATCAAATGTTGTTTACGGTAATAAAGATCGCTGGCCGCTCGGCCGCCCCGATTACGTCGCGCCTGTATAGGCCTAAATGTGACGTATCACGACGTTACTTTATTCACCAATCAGTCACTCAATTAAAGGCTCTTTCTCCCTTTCTCTCCCCTTCCCCCTTTCCTCTCCCTCTCTCTCTTTCCCTTTTTCCCCCTTTCTCCCCCTCTTTTCCTTTTTTTTTTTTTTGGTTGATTTTTTTACCGGGGGGCGCGCGCCCCCTCCGCCCCCCCCCCCTGGATCCGCGCCTGGATATTCTACTAATGAACCCTGACACAACAAAACCTACACTGCTACAATGTTTTACCCATGCTCCCAGTCCGTTACCACACTCTGGAGGCCTATTAACTGGCGAGCAAAAATGTTAAAGATTATACAGGCTCGCTATCACATTTGGCAGAGTGTCAGACTTGCACGCACCTAAGATGTGATCCTTTTTTTCTCAGCCGATTAAGTTATTACCAAAAACATGCCCGGGTAGTTTACAAGGGGCACAGCACTAAATAAACCGCCCAATGGATTACATGTAAATTAGGGCTAAAAGAGTCGCTATTTTGGGCCCTTAGTAACCATTTTTGGAATGTCTCGAATGCTTTATTCTAATAAACAAACATTCAAATTTCATAAAATCGTCAAGAAGTGTTACACCTTCCAATTAGATTTTACGATATGATCATTTAAACAGCGCCACCCCTATTTTCAGCCCGGACGCTCGCCTTCTAACCGCCTCCGATCACGTGTGTTCATCCACGTGATAAATTTTCAATACAATATAAAATCAATATTTTGCAATATCCTGATCAAAGTACACCAGATTATCTTTCATTTTAATTATGAAATGCTACCCTCACGCCAAACTGATTTCCGAAGGACCCCATTAATCACAAAATCGTTTTTTGTTTTTGCCGGAACTTACTACCCAAAACGAGGAGTGATTTAGTGCTGTGCGCCCTTATAGAGTGACCTTAAAATAGTTACCAAATTGTATTGTAAAAATAGTTCCCTAAAAATCTGTGGAGGGGGGAACCTGAAAAAAATGTTAGTAATTAAGGGGGAACCCGAAATTTGTGACAGAAAATTAAAGGGGAATCTCAAACAAATTGGATAAAAAAAAGGATAATGCCCACTCCCCCCACCCTGTCGTATTAAATGATCGCTCCCTTACTACCAATATTACACGTTATAACTTGAGTATAGAATTGTCATTGTGGGAATCAAAGGTAGATGAACTCCAAACTGTGCTCTCCCAGCTTGAAATGTATTTAAACTGAAAATGGGAAAACCCCTAGTCACTTCCCTAGCCACTCTAAGTGGCTATAGGGTTAAAAGGTGGAGCAAATGAAGTTGCTCTACTATACTGGCGTTATCCCCTGAGGTAATTGGTCAGCATTTTAGTTACAGGGTGTTTTATATATATTTATCCTCCTCACATATGGCACTTGTGTCTGTATAGAAGATTACTTATATTTGGCAGTTCATACCAAATTTGACCCCTCGGCATACTAACAACAATACAATAACCGTTTTCAAGAAATGTGCGTTATGGGCAGCACTTCATTGACTGATACTGGACACCTTTTTATTGTAAACCCTTTCCACTTTCCACTCGGCTATAGTTTAACCATATACCACAGTGAGTAGACAGTGACCATATACAAAACAGATTTTTTATATACACAAAGAATTAAGTTAAGCACCCCCCCCCCGTTTTTTTACAACCTCGCACATTACAAGTTTGTTGTCGTCAAAACAGTGTAGTATACCCATGATATTGCTATATTTTCTGGAGAAGTGATATTATGGTCACATAAAAACATAACAATCATGCCGTTTTCAATATTTTATTCTGAATAATTTAAGGTGACATTTTTTGGGAATTTTAGGCATATTTTCACCTCAATTTAAGTATGGAGCTATAGGTCCATCACGGACAGTGTGGATGACGTTTATGTTTTCTAACGTACAGTCATTGTTCTGAGAAGACCTCTAGCGATCTTTGCGTCAATAACGTGTGTAGGACCCACGTGATCGGATCACTGACTCAACCCTACGACCTACGACCACGTAGATGATAACACGAGCGATGGGCGTCACAGATGAGTGCACTCATCTGCATTTCATCAATGGATAATTGCTAATGTCATACCAATCATTATTATTTGATCTCACATACCTTAGAATATATGCCAATGTATACATATATTAGGGGGTGCTTAACTTAATTCTTTGTGAAATTAAATGATTCAACATACAAGCAAATGCACGTAAGCTTAGCAGTACAGACCGTCAAAAAGTTAACACAATTAATATAAATTTATAATGTAAAAGCTGAATGCAAACTGCTTATCCACAAAAATAGCCTGTGTAAGTACTAAAAGTATTAAATATAAGAGGACCTGACGTTTCGATTCTAACAGAATCTTTATCGAAGGTTGAATGAAGATTCTGTTAGAATCGAAACGTCAGGTCCTCTTATATTTGATACAATTAATATATGAATTTAATACTTTCCACGCGGCTATTTATTTTTTATATACAAAAAGAAAATCAGAAACCTATCCCAACTCTCAAGGATTAGGCCTACTGAACCAATACTAGGCATGTTTGTACTTTTTCAATGCATTTCTCATGGGAATTCCAAATAATAGTATTGAAATTCAATAATGTTGACATATTTCAAACATTTTGTGACATTTTGGAATGTCGTCTGCAGACGCCTGCCGTGTGAAAAGCGTTAATATTCCGTTGCATGAACCGTGATACGAAATTGGCCTATATAATTTATCATGAAATAGGTGTGTCTTCTTTCTGAATAGCTTACACTTTCCACGCGGCTATTTTTGTCCATATCGAAACAAATTGTTCTCAAATGTCAGAGTCTTATCGCAAGAATTAGTAAACCAGTACTAGACATGTTTGTACTTATATTAACGCTTTCCACGCGGCTATCATTTTTACCATACACAAAACGGATTTTTCAGAAACCTTTCATAATTTTCCAAGTCTATCTCAAAGATTACTGACCAAACACTAGGCATGTTTGTACTCATTTCAATGCATTTCTCATGGTGATTCCAAATATGGTAATGAAATACAGTAATTTTGACATTTTTGAAATTTTTTGTGAAATTTTGGATTGTCGTCTGCAGCTGCCTGCCGCGTGGAAAGTGTTAATGCATTCTTCATGGTGATTCGAAATAGCAGTGAAATTCAATAATTTTGACATTTATGAAACATTTTGTGAAATTTTGGAGCTGTCGTCTGCAGACGACTCCCGGGTCCATTGCCGACAAGCTGGCACAGCCCTTTTATGGCAAAAGAATGTATCTTATATGTAGTTTTCTAAGAGTATACTTCCTTTTAACATGATTAAAGTTAGCTTTTTTCTCCATAAATCATGTAGTGGTAAAAGGCAGTATATTACTTTTATTGTCTTTACAAGTTGCAACCTTTTCCCAAGTGAGGATTATTGAATCAAGTTAACACAATCCATGTTAAAAGGAAGTATACCATTAGGAAAGTACATATAAGATACATCCTTTTGCCATAAAAGGGCTGGAGTACGTCCATAACACGTATAATCTCTACTAACAAATCATCATAGAATTTACATGTAAAACACTGTAAAATGATGGGAATATGACAGTATTTTACCGTTTCTAAAAAAACGGTCAAATAGGCCTACTGTATTTTTCACACTTGATTCTTTAAGCCATCGTTGACTAAAATGAAAAGTTGAGCTATAAAGTGGCTTAAGACTTAACATTCTCAACATTAGCTACACAAAAAAATATATTGTCAATTTTTTGACCAAGTCCTAAATTTCATCAATGTTAATTTTACAGGGGTTTGTTGGCAGATTGGCTGCCAGCCTTTTTACCGTTAATTTTACAACATTTTCAACAAACGCCTGTAAATTTTACTTTGCATTGTAAAAAAAGCAGTAAAATACTGTATATTTTTACAGTAATTGCTTTAAGAAACTGTAAAATTTTACAGTGTCCCGTTAAATTTTACAACTATTTACTGTACATTTTTACAGTACAATGTAAATTTTACAGGGGTTTGTTGGCAGATTGGCTGCCAGCCTTTTTACCGTTAATTTTACAACACTTTTTTAACAGTGTAGCTAGTTCCAAAACGTTTCTATTTCATAAAATGGGCTATTCCATAATATGTGCACACCCCCATTGAGGGGTAATTTTTAATTTCTGAAAATTACCGGATTTCCGAGAGCAAATTATAAAATAATTCGGATTTCCGGTCCCCAAATTGATCTTTGGGAAATCTGGATTTCCGATGATCATTCGAACCTAAAAAGTGCGGAAAATCCGAACCCCTCTATAATAGGGGGTGTGCACATATTATCTGGAATAGCCAAATGACACTGCATCCCGGTGGCAGGGAGAACAATATCAAGGATTACGGTCGGGGTTGGGTTAGGACACACTCAAAACAAACGTTGGAAATGTTGACACAAACAAACATGTTATCAAAGATGCACTATGTTATATCTCACTTTATTGTATCGAGTATCGTTTTCTTAAGGGGGGACTTTAAGGAAGTTTTTGACTTGATTTTTTGAATTTTGTGAGTGCTGTAATTATTGAACTATTAATCAAATGCATATAAAAGTATACATTTTTGGAAAGGAAATGGATCAGAGAATCCACATTTTGGGTCAATTTTGACCAAAAAAGTAGATTTTTTGAGAAAATCACAAAATTCACTTTTTTGACCCAAATCTTTTTGAACAAAGCTAACAAAAATAATTTTGAGTAAAAAATTTCAATATCACTTTATAATGATGTTAAGATACTAATGAAGGGACGATTTTTTTTTTTAAAAAACCTAATCTAATATTTTTGAAAATTTTGACCAAAAAGTGCCAAAAAACGTGAAAAAAATGATTTTTATTTTTTTTTACCCTTTTTTGTCAAAATTTCAAAAAATATTGGATAAGGTTTAAAAAAAAAAAAATCGTCCCTTCATTAGTGTCTTAACATCATCATCAAGTGATTTGGGCATTTTTAACTCAAAATTATGTTTGTTAGCTTTGTTCAAAAAAATTGGGTCAAAAAAGTGGTTTTTTGTGATTTTCTCAAAAAATCAACATTTTTGGTCAAAATTGATGCCAAATTTAGATTCTCCGATCCATTTCCTTTCCAAAAAGGTATACTTTTATATACATTTGAGTCATGGTTCAATAATTAGAGCACTAACAAAATTCAACAAAAAACTTCCTCAAATGATTCAACATACAAGCAATATGCACGTAAGCTAAGCAGTACAGACCGTCAAAAAAGTTTACACAATTATAGCGGCTATTGGTTTTACCATATACAAAAACAAAACAAAATCAGAAACCTAACCCAACTTTCAAGGTCTATCTCAAGGATTACTGAACCAATACTAGGGATGTTTGTACTTAATGCATTTCTCATGGCCGTTCCAAATATGGTAATAAAATTCTATAGTTTTGACACTTTGTAAACATTTTATGAAAGTTTGGAATGTCGTCTGCAGACTACTGTCGTGTGGAAAGTGCATGTTAATAAAAGAAATTCGCAGACATGTTTTCAATTTTCATTATTCTATTTTTGAAAGCTAGCTATATATAATGCGCGCGTATCTCGACATGGGTCGGCCTGCCCCAACCTCCGAGTTCCAATCAAATCATATCGCAAATATCAACATAGGGCCAAATAAAAATAACAACTAGTTTCTCGTCCTAACTTCGGAAAAAAAGGAGGATGAGGGCACTTGGTGTTTTTCTTCTTTTCTGTTTTTAATAAACAATGCGAAATCGCCATAATATACCGGCAAGGATTGCCTGATTGGTTGCGTAATTTCAAGAGGGCGAGGCCTTTGTAAAATCTGTTATTTCATGGTTTTGGGGGGTTTGAACACAAAACCTGATTTAAATTAAAATGCTCATTATGGACTAATGTATTTCCAAGATGTCAGCTTTTTTAATATTTTAACAAAATAGTTATGGAAGAAAAAAAGAACATTACATAATTCCTGAAAAAGGATGCGCGAGGGGACGAGCAACTACTTAATTGTTACTTGCTTTAATTACTAGTTACTATAAATCTACAATTTAATACGGCTGTATGATTATTTGTCATCTTTGCCTGAGCTAAAATGGTCCGGGTCCACCAAAGTCGTTGATATATTTGCGTATCCAGAGGCTGAATTCTGAGACTCTGACGAAGATATCTGGGTTATTCCCGAAACCGTTGATGCCCTGCAATATCCACTGATTGGTATTCGATTTGCACACCAGAGATCCGCCATCATCCATCTGTGAACAATAAATAAAACATGGCATTATCAATATCAGGCATTCAAAGGTCCGCCATCATTCCCCTGTGAACAACTATAAAACATGGCATTGTCAGGCATTCAAAGGACCACGTCAACATGGATGTGGTTAGTTCACTTCGTACCGTGTGTAATTTCAGTGTCACACAACGCGAACAACACCCTCTGATACTTCGCCATGCCAAAACCAGTGGCGTAGCTACAATCAAGGAAAATAATAGTTGGCACACTTGGCGCAACTTATTACAAATATCCCTGTGCTCGCAATTGAGATCAGACTTGGGACATAGCACTGTTTAATAGAAAGCAAAAGTCTCCCCCTTTCTTATATCCTTCCCCATCCCCCATCAATCAATGTTGGGGGACCTACCATGGCTTCTGATAATATGACTCGGATCAACATTGCCTCCGGGGAGAGGGGCGGGTTTTTTCCGTAATTAAGACAAAGTGTGCCAACCTTTTTTTCCTTGATTGTAGGTTATTGATATTGGGGGGGGGGGGGGAGAAATACAATGAACCGACAAGATTGTTATGAGTCAAGATATCATGCGTATGATTATCGCGTTAGCGTGCCCACACAAAGTCGCCGGCATATGCGTTGTGCGTATAACGCAGCGTTGCCATGTGCGCGTGTGCTTCAGAACGAGATTAATTCAAAGCAGGAAGTTGGTAAAAAGCTCGCTGGATTCGCCGATTTTATAAAGGGGGAAATTTGTTGTTGTTTGATTGAAATCAATATCACAAACTGCGTTATTTTAGGATAAAAGATCAAAATAACCAATAAACTAAATAAGAATGAACATAAAGTATAGTTCTTAGCTGTTTTGCTATATACTATGGTCTTATATTGTTTAGGCTGTACCATATTTGTGTCGTCGTATATGGCCGCCTGCGGCGACCATACACGACTTCAAATATGGTACAGCCTATACAATATAAGACCATAGTATAGCAAAACAGCTAAGAACTATACTTTATTATCTAAGTATTGTTCAGAGAGTGACAAGGAAATTAAGGAAAAGCTATATCGAAGCAGACTAACATGTGGTATACATGGCAGGGTCATCTCGACGTGTGATCAGTAGCGTAGCTAGGGTCTGCGAGGGGAAGGAAAGATGTGGGTGGAGATTTGTGATGGGATCCATTATGTTCCCATCCCTTAACACTTTTGGACCGGTGATTTTGACATTTCGCTGGTAATAAATCATCTAATATGTTGTCAACCGCAGACTATGTGGCCCATTTTCAGGGTTATGAAGGTTAGTGTATGCCCTCGGGGCATAATTATGTCCTTTGCAGTCTTTTAATTGGACCACATAGTAAATAGATGATTTATTACCGGCGAAATGTCAAATCACCGGTCCAAAAGTGTTAAGGGAGTGGGAACATAATGTCATAATCGACTATACATAGAGTTTGTCATTTAATTTGGGGCGAGCCTTCTGGCAGACAGAATTACCCTCCCCCTTCCCCCTCTACGGTTACGCCTCCAGCAAGTGATCCTATGGAGAGCGAAGGCGCTGCCTTTTCTCAGTGGATTTGTTTTCTAGCAAGATCATTTAGCAAAGTGTCCCTCACGAAAGTGTGGTAGGAATCCGTGAATCCAAAATGACCGCAGGAGATCAAAAATTCAAATTGCTTGAAATTTCTGAAATCCTCGTGATCAGATGAAAAATGTGAGATATTATTTTTCAAAATCGGAGCAATTTTAAATTTTGAAACATCGAAGTGTTTAATTTCAAAATATATAACACTCTAAACACTTTATATCGTCCGTTGATTTATAATCACTTTTAAAACAGTGAATGTTCAATAAACATATTCATCCTGTAACAGAGATCACTGTTCATCTCTTGCACAATTCAGACAAAATAATAAAAAAGAAAACAAAAACTATAGTTCCATCAGTTCCTAATTGGCGAGAGATATATTTGGTTTTTATCTATGCGCGCAAAAGTAATCCAAGCGTACAAGCGCGGTTTTGTCATTCGCAAGCGTCACGCATATAATGACGCTGCGACATTGCACCATAAGTAATTAGTCTATGCATTGCACGCCATATTGCGCCATTCGAGCATTTTGTGCTTGACGCTCTTCTGAATTCATTCGCTGCTGTTAAAGGCATATTATGTGATCTTTTCCAGAGAGAACGCCCTCTATTCATTATTTTTTTTAGAAAGTAGATTTTCTTGTAGATTTACATTTCTGATCATAAACCATACATCTATTACAAGTAACAGAGCGATACGGTTCCTAATTACCTCAAAATCATGGTTTTAGAGTGAATTTAGAGTGAAAATAATAAACTGTCGGATATTCCGACAGTTTATTTTCAATCTAAAATCATGATTTTGAAGTAATTAAGAATCGTATCGCCCTGTAACTTGGAATGTATGTACGATTTATGATCCGAAATGTAAATCTGCAAGAAAATCTTCTTTCAATTTTTTTTCGATGTTGAGGGCGTTCCCTGGAAAGATCACATAATATACCTTTAACAGGTTTCGCCAATTTCGCCAATTTGGAGCTGACTAAACTATAGAAACACTTACAGTAGCCGTATTCTGATTATATCCTACAGCACAGATGTTAGTATCCGCAAGTGTAGTACCCCATTTAGCGTTCACCGTAGTACTGCAGTCGGTTTGCGTGAGAAGTCTCATCTTCAACTCCCGTAGCTTATTCGACATTGACTCTAATGAAAAGTGGAAAATAAAACACATTTAATACAATAAGGTTTATCGCAAATAGAAAAAAAGCCATTGATTATCCTTTTCTGATGCATTGTGGGTGAATTGTGACTGCAAATATGCTCCATTTGCGGACCCACAATGCATCAGAAAAGAATAATTAATGGCTTTTCTCTATTTGCGATAAACTTTATGGACCTACGACACATTCTCCTGGCCACAGTCCGACATAACGGACGAATCGAACTTTGATCAGCTGCGCGCGCATGCTTCAAAACTCACAAAATGCCGCTAACCAATTAGAGCCGTGAGGTCGAGCTTGCGTAACGTAATGCGCATCACGGATGTCCCGTTGCACCGTTTTTTGGGTGAGGTTGAACTCGCGTACTTTACGCGAGGTCAACCTCATGCGTCCATACGGCCGGGCTGATAACAAACACAGCTTATTGGCCGAATTGTCATTTTCAAACGGACACAGGTTAAAAACTATTGGTCGACGATCAAAGTTGTGATCTACTTTTTTGTTCTAAAAAGCCAGCCCAACAATAATCTCATTCCCAATCTTTAGGATCAATAGCCTCGGTTTTTTAACGTCGGCGTTGAACGATGCGCAACGACTGGAGTATGTAACGGACCTCAATTTAATAATTAATATCAATTCAATACTTAGTGTTTTCCATCATAACAACAAGGACAAAATACAATGACAATTTAACAAGTAAAATATGATGGAGGAGGAACAGCTAAAAGCAAAAGCCTGGCGTTGTTGCACCCCTTTAAACAAAGCATACTTGGAATGGTCAATGGTATCGAACGCTTTTTATAGACCCATACAAATACCTACATTATACATTCCCTCGTCTAACTTTTAGTTAAATCATTTAACCACATGTAGAACTGCCAAATAAGTATGTTTTCAACGGAATCCATTTTGTTTATGATACAAAATATTATTCCTTCACTCACTTACCCCCTTCACTGACTCCCCATCCGACAGCCCAACAGTTATCATAATTGACACTGTCTGGTTGCAAACAAACCGGTCTCACATGTCGGCCGTATATCAGCGCTTCATCCAATTCTAAAAGTGCTATGTCATTGGGTATACCGTCGCTGACATAATCAGGGTGCACCCACTTCCGACGTACACGCCTGGAAACCCCCGGCTCTGATTGGTCAGTTATTTTGAACTTCAATGCCAGTTGGTTAACCTCATGACCATTCCTATATTGTAATGACAAATAGATAAACGTCTGAATAAAGGCGTGAGTGGATACTCCTTACAGCAATGACCCAGACCATTAGACATACCAAAATAATAAGGGTAGACAATCGGTACCCTGGCAGATTGTCCGCTAGAGGGCGTTTTCCCAAATGGCCGGCGAAACCAGACGACGCTGGCCACGCGTCTCGGACGATCCAATATGGCAACGGGAGTGCACCATTTTGAAATATTGTTAACAGTCATCGCCCGGTTAATAACGATGAAAATAATTGAAAAAAATAGCATTTACAATTGGGGTGATTAGCCACCCAGAACGGTTTTGGATTGGAAAATTTTTCTTCTAACCTATGATGAATTTTTCAAAATGATTAGATCAACATTCGCGATTACGTGTTATTTCAATACGAATTCAAAATTTAGGTTCCGCATGTCCATCGTCACGCGAAACCTAAATGTTGAATTCGTATTGGAATAACACATAATCGCGAATGTTAATCTTATCATTTTGAAAATTCATCATAATAGTAGATTTTTTTTCCAATCCAAAACCGTTGGCTAACCAACTCCATTTTGTAAATACTATTTTTTAAATTATTTTCATCGTTAACCGGGCGATGACTGTTAAAACTATTTCAAAAAGCTGTTAACACTTTCCACGCAGCAGACGGATGCAGACGACATTCCGAAATGTCACCAAAATGTTTAAAAAATGTCAAAATTGTTAAATTTCATTACCATATTTGGAATCACCATTAGAAATGCATTGGCATAAGTACAAACATGACTAGTTTTGGGTCAGTAATCCTTGAGATAGACTTTGAAACTTGTGAAATCTGTTTATGGAAAAACCAACAGCCTCGTGGAAAGTGTTAACAATATTTGCTACACTTACACACAATGAGCAGCAGTTGTAACAAACCGTCTGGCGAGGCTCTGCCGTACAATCGGGCCCGCCGCCATCAATCTCTAATAACGCCATCCACGGCCATGTTCCTGCAGAGCCCACGTTTCTTTTCTCTCTACCATTGTTAGTGCGGCCACACATCGATCTATGCGTGTCCCAGTCATCGGCAGCTGAAAATAAAGGGCAAGTTGACGGACAGTTAGGGAACTGGGTCACTCTAATTTACTGGTCATAACATGGTTGGTACAATTCCTTTAAAGGCATATTATGTGATCTTTTCCAGAGAGCGCCCTCTATTCATAATTTGTTTTAGAAAGTAGATTTTCTTGCAGATTTACATTTCCGATCAAAGATCATGCATACATTCCAAGTTACAGAGCGATACGATTCCTAATTACCTCAAAATCATGGTTTTAGAGTGAATTTAGAGTGAAAAATATAAACTGTCGGAATTCCGACAGTTTATTTTCACTCTAAAACCATGATTTTGAAGTAATTAAGAATCGTATCGCCCTGTAACTTGGAATGTATGCATGATTTATGATCAGAAATGTAAATCTGCAAGAAAATCTACTTTTTCTATTTTTTTTTCGATGTTGAGGGCGTTCCCTGGAAAGATCACATATTATACCTTTAAGTACAGCAGGTAGCTTCCCGGGATTGTTCTTATCTGTTTACACTGCAGCTCACTATACAGGGTGAGTCAAAATAGTCCGGTCCCGATTTCACCGATTTTTTAAACCAGTTAAAATTGTAAAATGAATATATTTAATGACTTGCCTAGCAAGGTGGCATTGCTAGCTATAACCTAAATTTTATTTCATTAACATTTGTTATTCGAAACGGGAGATATGATAATTTTTCTAAATTCTGTGAAATAAAATCTGTTCCAACTTATCTAAGGGATCCCTATGGATGTTATTGTTAACGTTTAACGCGCGCCTTTTGAATAAGTCAATCGAAGGCGTGTTGGTATTCACAGCAATAACAATAGGAAAAGAGATTCTATTGTCTTTGCGGTTATGTTTTCAATAGTTTTCGTGCAATCAGAGATAGCCTATAACAAACATTATTGAGTTTTAACAAAATGTTGACCAAAATATTTTGAAACTTGTTATTTTAATCGAACTGATATGAGAGAAGTCTGAGAGAAAACAGATCTTATATCTTTAAACAGTTTGTGATTTGGCAACTTACCAGGCAAAGTGCATAGTCCATTTTGATGAATATATTTGTGCAATACAGAGTTATATTATAATATATTTAAATACTTTGCATGCAATATCGTTCAATTTATCAGAGATTCAACAAAAAAAACCATGATATTTTGGTATAAATTGCAACAGTTACACAGTGTGTTGTGTTGTATGAATAACTAATATTACAGTAGAATTAACATCCACCACCAAACTTGGAACACTTTGGATTACGCGTCTTTTTGTAAAAATGTTATAAATCTGGCGTGGAATATGATATTGTCTTGAAAACATCACCAGGTATCAAGGAGTATGTCTACTCTCATAAACAATGAAAACAATTACCAATTTTGTACAAGAAGTATTTTTCTTGATTATTTGAAAACGGGACCGGACTATTTTGACTCACCCTTTAGTCACAATTCACCAAACATTTCCGAATCCTATTGGGAAAAACACAACACGACCGACCGACCGACCCTATCTGAGAGGTCATTTGCCGGTAGAGGGGGTCATTTCGTCGCCTTAGCATGACCATGATACTAAATTATACGAACTTTTTTGGGAGTGTAAAAAAAACTGTCGGTACATCATGCCTTCCGTCGGTACAAGTATGGTCGGGCCCCCCAGTTTCCAAAAGCTGGGTACGCCACTGCTTGGCATGATCATGATACTAATTATATTTTGTATGCAGTAGCAGTAGGCCTAAGCAACCCGCAATCTCCGACTAGGATTATAGGATACAAAAACCCAGTACGATTCGACCACAGTTGATTCACAATGGATCCAAGTAAGGGCAGCGTAAGAATGAGCTATAATGGTTTGCGATGGTTTCCAGTTTTCAATACGATTTATTCCGTTAAAATAATCTACCGGGTTCCATAGTGTCGGCAATTAATTAATTCCTTTCATCCTTCCGCGGCCCTTACCGAGGTTCATTTACAATTGTATGTCACTTACCTTGAGGAGCCGGAGGAGGAGGAGGAGGAGGTCTAGGTCTGGTCGACCGTCGCGACCAGCAAGATGACACCAGTGAAATGCAGATCCCCAAAGTCATACATGTGAGCAATGCCACAGTAGGCCTATGAAATGGTGAAAGTGACATCATTCTGTCTTCAACAGTCCGAGTACGGTTGTCAGTGAACGATTTGTTTAACAAGCAGCAGACGTGATTTTATACAAAAGCGTTTACAAAATGGTTGCGCTCACAAACCATGCTAACATACAAGCCCCAACAGGCATCTGTTCCAACAATTTTCGAATGTCAATCCTCTTATACCGCACATTGAAAGGCACTTATAGTTCGCACTATAGGCTCCTTTAAAGGTATATTATGTGATCTTTCCAAGGAAAGCGCTCAACATCGAAAACAAAATTGAAAAAAGCTTTTCTTGCAGATTTACATTTCTGATCATAAATCGTACATACATTCCAAGTTACAGGGCGATACGATTCTTAATTACTTCAAAATCATGATTTTAGTTTATTATTTTCACTCTCAATTCACTCTAAAACCATGATTTTGAGGTAATTAGGAATCGTATCGCTCTGTAACTTGGAATGTATGTATGATTTATGATCAGAAATGTAAATCTGCAAGAAAATCTACTTTCTAAAAAATATAATGAATAGAGGGCGCCCTCTGGAAAAGATCACATAATATGCCTTTAAATGACGTCACCCACCCTTTTCGCTAAACATCGGTTCCTTGTTTCGGGTCTATTTAGAGCGTGAGAACATCATCATCATTATTAGCATTGTGACACCAAAGACCGTCCGGTCTCTATTTTGACAACCAAATTTCCCAGGGACGCCCAGATGACGGGGGAATTACCCGCGGAAATGTGACGCGATCAAATGATCAAGCGGAATAGTCGTATGTCGAAAATATGGATGGACTCATTTCGCTTGATCCCGTAACAAATGTCATGTGTGCAAATCGGATCCGAATCTTGTCTCTCTTTGATAACAATCGTTGTCGCATAAGGCGAATTTATTAACCGTAGGCCTATACACACTTACTGTATGTATTGCTGTACCATGTACATGTGCTATGCGCTTTACTCCATCAGGTATCAAATGTTGTTTACGGTAACGAACATCGCGTCGCATCGCCCAGGTGCGAGTGCCGTTTTATGTGTGACTTTTTGTCCGATAATGGGCATGATTACGTGTAGCACGTTTAGGGGTTTAAAATAGATATGTCACTCTTTAGGGTCATATTTGGGAGGGGAGGAGATTGTTGTTGTTTGTACCTCAATAATGCAACTTTTTAAACTTTTTTGGGCAAAAATTAAACAAACTAAATCTGTTTAGAAAACAATAAAGACTTGATCCTAGAAAGTGACTTTAGGTGATTTTGGTGCAATTTAAGCATTTTTTGAGAAAAAATAATTTTGTACGATGTTCGAAAAATGTTGAGCTAAAAAAGTGACTCTTTTGGTCCAAGTCAAGGTGACACAGGGAGTTATTTACAAAAAATGTTATTTGAAGTGCAGGAGAAAATCAACCTACAATAATCATCCTTGCCAACCTGGATATAGTTAATAGGCATTTAACCTTGATTTTGGGTAGACGGTCACATTTTGTTAAAAGCCATGACCACCACCATGAACCGTGACGAGGGGCAGTATCATCTCTCACATGTTTTTGATGACCTATTGCTATCTGGAGAAAAAACATCTAGAAACTCCAGAGTTGTCGCTAAGCAACCAGATAGCGTCGATAGCAGTAGTTAATCACTCACTACCTATCATGTGTTGATAAAGGCAACAGTGTTTTACTGAAACGTCCACAATAAAAAGTAAGTGGAAATTGGATTAGATATAATGAACCTCTCTTCTCACGGGTAACAATAGATATCGACCGAATTCCTCAAATGCACGTGTATTTCTAAGACTACGCGATCTGCAGGTCAGCTTGCACCGGGCTCGGTCGAGTTGAAAAATCATTTCACTAAGGCATTAAAAGCACATTAAGTGGTGTTGAAAAGTTTAAATGTTTAAACATTTACTTCAGAATTCAAGATGAACATTAAAAACCGCCATTACTGTTGTTTCTACTAACAAAAAACACAGCAAAACTAGATTAAAACAATATCATCGCTATTTATTGAAAAACGCCCTCTATGCAAATATGGTTCGCGTTATGTATCACGCGTACTGCAGGGGGATACTGTCGGACGTAAAATGCTCGTCCCGCGGGACGAGCATTTTTTGAATCGACGTTTTCTTGTACAAAGAGAGCTGATTTTTCTTAATCCTAAAGTTCATACATGTAATACAATTATAAAAATATACTAATCCCAGTTTTTATCATAATTGAGGGCGCTGCCTCCAACACATCTCTTAGTGTCCCTTTAACTACCCAATACCTATGTTTAAAGTTAGACACTTAGGCCTACTTAATTGTCAGTGAATAAGACGCGTGTTAAAGTTAAACAAATTGTCGAGAATTGTGTTTAGTTACGCGATGTGTTTAAAAAGGAGATGTCTAGCAAGCACATCATTGTCCATTATGTTATATAGAACAGTAATCATCGAGCCTAAATCGCGTGCAATGGCGTAACCAGGGGTCATTACCTACACCATTACCTATAACCTATACAGTGAACTGCAATGAACAGCCATTCTATCCAAATTTATGTCAAAAAATAGAGGGGGAACTAACTTTTTTCGTAAAATCATGTAATTATTTTAAAAGATATAAACATATTATGCGATATTTTTCATGAACGCCTTTCAACTTGATGTTTTCTATTTTACATGAAAGGTCAACATCCTTAAAATTGTTGCATTCCAAAGTTTGAGTTGCATAACTGCTATGGTTCTAATTTTAGAAGCACAAGGTCACAATACATTTGCCCATTGAGTAGTACACTGTACACAGACTGACTGGAGGTTAACGCTTTCCACGCGGCTATTATTTTTACCATACACAAAAGAGATTTTTCAGAAACCTTTCATAATTTTCAAAGTCTATCTCAAAGATTACTGACCAAACACAAGGCATGTTTGTACTTATTTCAATGCATTTCTCATGGTGATTCCAAATATGGTAATGAAATACAATAATGTTGACATTTTTGAAACAATTTGTGACATTTTGGAATGTCGTCTGCAGCTGCCTGCCGCGTGGAAAGTGTTAACCACCTTTGTCAGTAATTCACCACATGTGAGCCTATAATTTCTAAATGGAACATTTCTGTCCTCTAAGATTTTACAGACATAATGAGAAAAATATGGGGATTCTTCTGATATCATAATATCTTGATGTAAAAAACAATTCATAGCCAAAAAAAGTGATCGGAACATACACCCCTATGTTACAGGTACAGACCAATGCGAGTCATAATATTACTTCAAAATCAGATTTTGAATTAAAGGTATATTATGTGATCTTTCCAGGGAACGCCCTCAACATCGAAACAAAAATTTAAAGCAGATTTTCTTGCAGATTTACATTTCTGATCATAAATCGTACATACATTCCAAGTTACAGGGCGATACGATTCTTAATTACTTCAAAATCATGGTTTTAGAGTGAAAATAAACTGTCGTGATAGATAACACGACACTTCATATTTTCACTCTAAATTCACTCTAAAACCATGATTTTGAGGTAATTAGGAATCGTATCGCACTGTAACTTGAAATGTATACGATTTATGATCAGAAATGTAAATCTGCAAGAAAATCTACTTCCTAAAAAAATCATGAATAGAGGGCGCTCTGTGGAAAAGATCACATAATATGCCTTTAAGTTGTCCGGGCATCCGGGTACTAGGACAGTTTATTGTCGGGGTGGGGGTTTTTTTCGTTCGTAAATACTGAGACTAATTTAGGTATATTTGTCTCATGTAAAATAGACATTTACAGTGTTTCCGGTTACGACCCCACAACTGTACAAAAGTCTCCTATACGGAATGCTTTATGATGAAAATCGAAACAAATATGTTCAAAAAATTCCTAATTAATTGGAAGACGATTTCTATTATGAATTAATAAAAAAACACCTCTGTGATGGGGTTTTTTTGGAAAATACAGTGAAAGTTGATTTAAGCATTATGATTTAAGAGTCCAGTTCCTATTATGGGTAAAAATTTGATAAAAGATCAAAGAATTGCTTTAACAAGGGCAGGCAGCGTGCTACTAAAAGATCACAGAATATTGTAACCAGGGCAGGTATCCAGGGTAAGGTTGCCTGATTTAGAGGAAGAGGAGGCGTGTCTAATTGGTTTCAATTGACCTGTTATTGTTATTTTGGATTGAATAACGGTGGGAAATCCCTTGGTATTGTTTGGCTCTACTTATACCAGAGAGAATAACGGTATAGGGAAATCCCTATTATCACTCTGACCAGCTGCATACAAAAGATATTTTCATATATACAAACATATTTGAGATGGAGGGGTGGTGCGAACTATTGTTTGAGAATGATACCTTCGGTTAAGACGCTCGCTACACAGAAAACTTTTCTAGGTCACAAGTGGGTCACAAGACACATTTACGTGAGTCTTTCTTATTTTAACCACCTAAATGGGTCAATGTGACTCAGATCACAAGTACATTGACTCTCTTGTGATGGGTCATTGCAATCCCGAGAATGTAATGGGTCATTTGACTCAATTTTGTGTAGTTACTGGGTCAAGATACTTGACTCACTTGAATTTATAGCTAGGTCAAGATCGCTGTGAGTCACTTTCGTGTTTTACTAGGTCAAGAATGATGCTTGACCTGGCTGTATTTTTAAGTATGTCACAGACCATTTTTCTGGGTCACAAGCGGGTCACTTGACCTATTTGACGTGAGTCACTTCTATGCAACTTACCTAGATGGGTGAAATGACCCAGATCATGAAGTACAGTGACTTATCTGAGATATGACAATGGGTCAACTAACATACTTGCTTATGTGACTCACTTGATTATGTGCAAGTGTGTCAAGATCGAGTCAATATAAGTCATTTGACTTACTTGCTCTGGGTCATTCCAACCATGAACGTAAATAGGTAAACTGACTCAGTTCCGTATAGTTACTGGTCACGATCGACATCTGACCCACTTGTATTTTGCAAGTAGGTCAAAATCGATATCTGACCCACTTGCATTTTACAAGTAGGTCAAGATCGATAGCGGGCGCTGTGTAGCGCGAATGGCATTATGGGATGGGTCCCAGCCAACATCGATCGTGGGCCCACATGGGACCCTTAATATTTTGTCCACTTGGCCTGTATACGGGCCAAAGTGGACAAAATATTAAGGGTCCCATGAGGGCCTACTGTAGGCCCACGGTCGATGTTGGCTGGAGTGTGCATCGGCTTCTTTAAAATTAACACCATGGAAAGTAGATTTCGTAAGGATATATATATCCATTTTATTAACATGATTAATTCGAGACGTCACTCACTAAGTGATTGTTCACAAACCAGGTACATGGGACCCTTAATATTTCTGAAGACCCACTTTGCAGTTTGTTGAAATTAAATTGTGTTTCAGTCATGTAATTTTTGGTGTGTCAGTTTTTACTCATTTCATCATTGGTGTGTCAGTATGACTCATATGATTTCCAATGTGTGTAACTACATGGATGAAAACAAAGACCTATGAAAATGGGTCAGTTTGACCTGCTTAGCCATGTCAATCTGACTCATATGAGTGAGCTGATGTGACTCATTTGGATTTGAGGCGAGTCATGTGACCCAAGATGGTGAGTACTAGTCATGTGCAGAAACTCGTTAAATTTGAATAACGTGTCATATGACCCATATACATGTGTTGTTGTGACCTACTTTGTAGGTTATTTTGACCTATTATATGTGTTTTATTTGACCTACTGTATTTTCCAAGGGTGTAACTAGGTGGATACTCACTTACGTGAGTACCGATGACCCATATAAAGTTGTCTGTGTATCTCTTCTTAAAGGGACATTAAGTGGTGTTGAAAAGTTTAAAGGTTTAAACATTTACTTCAGAATTCAAGATGAACATTAAAAATCGCCATTATTGTTGTTTCTACTAACAAAAAACACAGCAAAACTAGATTAAAACAATATCATCGCTATTTATTGAAAAACGCCCTCTATGCAAATATGGTTCGCGTTATGTATCACGCGTACTGCACGGGGATACTGTCGGACGTAAAATGCTGGTCCCGCGGGACCAGCATTTTTTGAATTGACGTTTTCTTGTACAAAGAGAGCTGATTTTTCTTAATCCGCATAGGTGTAAGTTCATACATGTAATACCTGAGACTAAAATACCTAAATTTTAGTCTCAGGTAATACAATTATAAAAATAAACTAATCTCAGTTTTTATCATAATTGAGGGCGCTGCCTCCAACACATCTCTTAGTGTCCCTTTAAGAGCTCGATTTTTCGCGACGGTTTGGTGTATGCTTAAGGGGGGTGTGCACCTTCAGGTACAGCCTCCGTAAAACTGCCGTAACTTCTTCATTATTCATTTAATCTATATAAAAGTATACATTTTTTTGCAAAAAAGGGTTCAATGAATCCAACCATGATCATGAAATTGACCATTTTGGAGAAAATTATTAAAAAATAGTGCGGTAGTCATGGTCTGCACCCCAAGCCGGGCCCCGAGCACACACTGCAATAACACCGGTGTTAAAAATAACACCATTCGGTGTTCTGAGAGGTCCACACCAATTAGTGTTATTTTAACACTATCGTGGTGTTACATTAACACTTACAGTGTTACATTAACACTTACAGTGTTACATTAACACTTACAGTGTTACATTAACACTTACAGTGTTACATTAACACTTACAGTGATATTTTTCACACTTGCAGTTGTTAAAATGACACTACATGGTGTTGATGTAACACCAAAAATTTAACACCGGTACACCGGCGTTAATTTTTTTTGGTGTGGACCTCTCACAACACCAATGGTGTTATTTTTAATACCGGTGTTCTTGCAGTGCAATGAGAGACGACCAGGTACTAAATCTGGTTGCACGACACATCATAAGGGCAGGTGCTTTTAAAATTGGCGCTCAGTGATGAGTATTTTGCTTTTGAATAGACCTATACGTTGAAAACTTCCGTAAATAGATTCATCAGGTCTGTAGATAATCATGAAATAATTCAGGTGTAGATGAAAAATTTAATTTTTTTCAGAACTGACAGTTTGCTGGTCAACATCCAGCTTTCTCAAAGCTACTGATCGACTGTTGATTTTGTCGGGGAACTGACCGGAAGTGGTCAGTTTCGTGACGACCTTGTTGGTAGAGGGCGTAATCATGTGGATCGTATACACCCTGCGCGTATACATTAGGTTATGCTAAAATTACTCTGTAAAACAGTGTTCCACTTTATACCACGTACAAGACATGTCAAAATTAACACTTGCATGTCAGTTCCCAATATATTTAATATTATAGGGGAGGATGGGGCAACTGGTCCGGTTAAGCATAGGCCTTATAGTGCGTATGCAGTAATCATGGACTAGATACCTTTATATGTATTCAGACCAGGCGATAATCAATTTATAAACACTACCGACGTAAACAACGGTCACATCATGATCATCTATACCGGTGGCAAAATGATAAATAGGTGAAAATGTTTCGGTCATAGTTCAAAATCCATGGCGGCACACCAATACCCAAAATTAATGAGTAAACCCCATCCCCCACCCCGCCCCCCCCCCCCCCACCCCCCACCCCACTTCGAAATATTTCATACTAGGAGGGCGAAAAAGTGAACCGACAAGATTTGTGAAATTGCGACCGGTTGGCATTGACGTACACAGGATTTGTAAGGCAGGTGCCCGGTCAGGTGGTCGAAAATTGCATTAAGGTGCGGGATTGTAAGGTGCGGGATTGTAAGGTGCGGGATTGTTATGCGTCGTTCTTTAAAAAACTACCACACTCAATGCATCATGTGTCAGGTAAATACACAAAAGTTACAATACCGCACCTAACTCGAAAATTGCCATGTTGTGTTTACCAGTCTGGATGAGGGCAGTGTTGGTCATTGGTATTTGGCACCGGGCAAAAGTGATGTCACATACCAAGGACCAATCACATGCCTCATCCAGACTGCCTACGTGGCCGCTGTGACATGTAGAGAAGTTAGCTAGAGGAGTGAAGCTATGGACAGCTCCGGCTGATGAAGAGAGAAGCTGGTCGGAGAAGAGAGTGGACGTACGATGCTAGTCTGGAGGACTAGGTCCGACTGTACTCGAGTTGGTAGCGAGATGAATAAAGTAGACAGAACTCTGTCCATAGCTTCAGCTCCTTCTCTCTCACTCTCTAACTCCTCTAGCTAACTTCTCTACATGTCACAGCGGCCACGTAGGCAGTCTGGATGAGGCATGTGATTGGTCCTTGGTATGTGACATCACTTTTGGTGTGCCAAATACCAATGACCAACACTGCCCTCATCCAGACTACTCACTGCCTTAAACATTGTGGGAGTAGATATAGCCTAAACCTACGTATGAACAGACACCGTGGGCGTTTTTATACAATATGGGGGTACTTCCACAGTGGAGACTTTTCCAGGTGGTTTTAAATGGCTTCTAGAGGGGGTATAGCCAATTATAGGCCTAGATTTGTATGTCATTATGGGAGTTTTTTCATACATCTATAATGACAATTTATACCTATTACAACACCCACAGGGCATGTTTGTACTTCCAATTTTGGTTTTGTGTGTATTGTGGGCGTACACCAACACTGTAGCCAGTGGCGTACCCGGGGGGGGGGGTCCAGGGCCCTCCCTGAAATATCCCCGTTGGTAAAAACCGACCCTTCGTCGGTAGATTTGCGATTATGACCATGCGATTTCTTTTGGTCGGTTATACGGACAACTTCATCGCTACCCCTCCACTTATCAAGATTTCAGAAAACATTGTCGGTACATCATGCCTTTCGTCGGTACAACTATGGTTGTGCCCCCTCCCCCCCCCCCCCCCCCCCCCAGTTTCCAAAAGCTGGGTACGCCACTGACTGTAGCTCTTGCGGGTATTGGTGCAAACAAATTCAACGTATATAGACCTCCACCTGTTACAGTGGCGTAGCTAGGATTTTTTTCAGGGGGGGGGGGGGGGGGGGCAAGATTTCTAAAATTTTCGTAAAAGGTTGCCCCAATTTTGTTTCAAATCACTTGGTCAATTTTGCCTTCTTTTTGACTAATAACCTCGTTCTTTTTTCATTTTTTTCCTATTTACTTTTTTCTCACCCCCTTTTTTATTTAGGGAGGTGGGGGGCGGGGGCCCAAATTGAGTTTTTTCGTCAGGGGGGAATTTGCCCTGCCCCCCCCCCCCCCCCGAGCTACGCCACTGACCTGTTAAATAAATGCGTAGTGCGCCGCGAAAATTTCTATTTTACACTAAATTTAGCCATGATTGAGGTAAGGCCTAAAAAAGAAATCTATAAAACGTCCATGAAATTTTATATACCAGCACACATATACCATACAGACATAAACAAATGGCACAAATACACATTTTCACTGTGTTTTTTTCTTTTGTATTACGTGGACAGCTTGCAAAATGAGTAGGCCTACCTTTATTAAAATAGGCATAACTCCTCTTCGCAATGATCAATTTGTGTCATTCTTTTTTCCTAATAAGCAGGAGAGAATGCTTGTTAAATATATGCCTTACTGAACTCTTGAGTGTCATTTGTTTGTTTTTTAAAACATCACCAATCCGGGTAAACTTCTTTTTGACTCACCCTGTATATCAAATTACACAGGGATTAAAGTTATTGTCTTTTTTATCATACTTACGCGAAAAAAATAGGGATTTACCTGCTTACCACATGATTCATACAAACATACAATTCAAATTTCCCTTGAAAGACAAAGGTTCATACTTTGTATTGATCACACTATCCCTCAATAGAATCCAGTCAGTGGCGTAGCTCAGGGGGGGGGGGGGGGGGGGGGCAGGGGGGCAAATGCCCCCCCCCCCCCCTGACGTGAAAAACCCATTTGAGCCCCCGCCCCCAAGACCCATTTGTGCCCCGCCCCAGCCCCTCTAAAAAAAAATTATGGAAAAAAAGAAAATAGGGAAAAAAAACCGAGATTGCGTGCGGGGTAGGCTACTTGTTTTGTGTGGGCATATTCAGCTCAAATAGTCAAATATAAGGTAAAATTGTACATATATAGTACATGTACTGTGCGATTTTTTTTGACCATGCGAAATTTTTACCTCACCCCCCCCCCCCCCCCAACCCCCCCCCCCCCCCCCCCAACCCCCCCCCCCCCCCCCCCAACCCCCCCCCCCCAACCCCCCACCCACTTACGTGAAAATCACGAGTTGGTGACTTGGAAAAAATTTGGGGCAACCTTTTACGAAAATTTCAGAAATCTTGCCCCCCCTGAAAAAAAATCCCAGCTACGCCACTGATCCAGTGGCGTACCCAGCTTTTGGAAACTGGGGGCCACGACATAGTTGTACCGACGAAAGGTATACCTTAAAAATTAAAAAATTGTCGGTGCATCATATATGATGTACCGACAATTTTTTTACTTTTTTACAGACTCCAAAAAAAATCGTAAAAGTTGCCCAATTTGTCTCCGTCAGCAGCTGAAATCTTGATAAGTGGGGGTAGGAGTGACGTTGTCCTCAAAATCGGCCAAAAAAACCTCATGGTCAAAATCAGAAATGTACCGACGGAGTGCCCCCCCCCCCCCCCCGGGCCCCCACTGATAGAATCACTCATGCATCCCATACATGATCACTTTCATCATTTAGGGACGCACCATTTGATTTTCAGGGGGGGGGGGCATGGAAGTTGGGGTCGGGCGGAATTCGGGCGGACACTGTTCTTTGATTTCTGCTACACTTTTAAAAATGGTATTTTTTAACTCCCATTGAAATACTGTATTCCAATAAAAAGAGGGCTGCCATTGACTAAAAAATACGGTCCGGATTACCCCCAGAGTGTGGGGTAATGCCGGACGACGCCATTTTTTTTTATTGCGTCGTAGCTTCGAATTTCAAAATGATGAGTTGATAAAAACTGATAAAAGGTAGAACCATCACAGTGCTTTGTGTTTACATGATTTTTTATTGTTATATGACGTATTATATGTGTGTTATACCTCTCTGACAAAAGGTGTCCGCCATTACCCCACCTTCCCCTACTCAACTTTCGGAGATTTTATCTTAAAATCTGTGCAAAAATTGCATAGATTTCTCATTGAGGCAGACGTGTTATCTTATTAGCTTTCTAAAAAAAAACTAGTTGGTTGAAATTTGTTGTGGTAAACATGTTATGCTCATTTGCATAAAAGTCAACATTTAATAAACTGAACAAGATTATCGATATTTTCTCTCATAAGATCTGTTGAATTCCACTATTGAAAACGGTTCACATTCTAGCAGGGATATGCCACTGAGCTTGCCGATCGGAGGCCACTTTTAAATTAAAATTTGATCGGCATAGAACTGATGGCGCTTTAAACCGATCAGGCGTGATTGTAGTCTACTCGTATGCCTTGTATAATTTCACTGTCACACAATCGAACAACACCCCCTGATACTTCCCATCCGAGAACCGACCAAATACAAGATATTACGTTAAACCTGGTTAAACATTGTTAAACGCCAGGCCCGTAGGAAGGGGGGGCGATGGTGGCGATCGCCCCCCTTCGAAAATCTTCCCCGGAAAATTTGTACACAGATGAAAAAATTGCGCGCGCTACGCGCGCATTTGTCTTCCCAAAATGCAATATTCTGTGTTACAAGCTTGTTTAGAGCCAAAATGTACCTCGATCGTGCGAAAATTTTCGCACGCTACGCGCGCATATTTGACTCAAAAAAATCTTCCGCTGATTTGTTTTTCTTCAAACGCACCCCCTTTGAAAAAAGTGTCTTACGGCCCTGAACGCGTTAAACGTCGGTCACCGACACATTCCGATGATTACCATAATTTATGTAAATATGCAAAATGGACCGTTTTCGCTACGTACGTTAGTATAGGACTTTCCTATCCCAAAATTAATAGTATCCCTGATTCTAGTCAGAGATGAGCCCGACTATCACAAAAGCCAAATTTGTTGTTGTTGTTGCTATGCGTATAATAAAGACATTGTTTTATCATTATTTCGCATTTAATGTTTGAAAAAATAACTGGGAATGTTTCAATTGTCTTTAACTTTATTAGTTAACTATTGCATACCAAGCATTTAATGGAGTAAAATGTTCAATATTGTGTTCGGTTTCAAAATGCAGTGACTTTACCAACATAGTCATATCTGGTAAACGGTACCATGAAATGTCATTATTCTTTTTGCTGATGATAGTGAATAAATGCATCTATTGCCACATACATTGATTGCCTTCATATTCGGATAATAAATATTTGTAATGACTTTACTTTGAGTACACTTTTTTTTTTTACTCACCCTGTATATTACAAGGCGGTTCTCGAACGGCGCGTCTCGCCTGTTCATCAAAAGTGACTTGAAAGAAATGATGATGAAACATATGATACAATGTAGCACTGTCACAAAGGTATGCATTGTAGTAAATGCAAGGGATGTAATACCTTGAAAAATTTAATCAACAAAAAGAACACACCAACCCCCTTCCCTACACCAAATCACATCAAGATAGGCCTTACAGATCTTATTTGACCCCAGATGACCTCTGATGACCTTGAAAATTTAATCAGCAAAAAGAACACACCAACCCCCTTCCCTCCAACAAATCACATCAAGATAGGCCTTACGGATCTTATTTGACCCCAGATGACCTCTGATGACCTCGAAAAAGTAATCAACAAAAAGAACACACCATCCCTCTTCCGTCCACCAAATCCCATCAAGATATGCCTTACGGATCTTATTTGACCCCAGATGACCTTGAATGACCTCCGATGACCTTGAAAATTTAATCGGCAAAAAGAATACATTACCCCCCTTCCCTCCACCAAATCCCATCAAGATAGGCCTTACTGATCTATTTGACCCCATATTTGACCCCAGATGACCCCGAAAAATTAATCAACCAAAAGAACACACCATCCCCCACCAAATCCCATCAAGATAGGCCTTACTGATCTATTTGACCCCATATTTGACCCCCGATGACCCCGAAAAATTGATCAACAAAAAGAACACACCATCCCTCTTCCGTCCACCAAATCCCATCAAGATAGGCCTTACTGATCTATTTGACCCCCGATGACCGCGAAAAATTAATCAACAAAAAGAACACATCACCCCCCTTCCCTCCACCAAATCCCATCAAGATAGGCCTTACTGATCTATTTGACCCCATATTTGACCCCGATGACCCCGAAAAATTAATCAACAAAAAGAACACACCATCCCTCTTCCGTCCACCAAATTCCATCAAGATAGGCCTTACTGATTTATTTGACCCCATATTTGACCCCCGATGACCCCGAAAAAATAATCAACAAAAAGAACACCCCATCCCTCTTCCGTCCACCAAATCCCAGCAAGATAGGCCTTACTGATCTATTTGACCCCATATTTGACCCCCGATGACCCCGAAAAATTAATCAACAAAAAGAACACACCATCCCTCTTCCGTCCACCAAATCCCATCAAGATAGGCCTTACTGATCTATTTGACCCCATATTTGACCCCCGATGACCCCGAAAAATTAATCAAAGAAAAGAACACACCACCCCCCTTCCCTCCACCAAAGCCCATCAAGATAGGCCTTACTGATCTATTTGACCCCATATTTGACCCCCGATGACCCCGAAAAATTAATCAACAAAAAGAACACACCACCCCCCTTCCCTCCACCAAATCCCATCAAGATAGGCCTTACAGATCTATTTGACCCCATATTTTACCCCCAATGACCCCGAAAAATTAATCAACAAAAAGAACAGACCATCCCTCTTCTGTCCACCAAATCCCATCAAGATAGGCCTTACTGATCTATTTGACCCCATATTTGACCCCCGATGACCCCGAAAAATTAATTAACAAAAAGAACACACCACCCCCCTTCCCTCCACCAAATCCCATCAAGATAGGCCTTACTGATCTAGTTGACCCCATATTTGACCCCTGATGACCCCGAAAAATTAAGAACAAAAAGAACACACCATCCCCCTTCCCTCCACCAAATCCAATCAAGATAGGCCTTATGGATCTTATTTGACCCCCGATGACCTTGAATGACCTCTGATGACCTTGAAAATTTATTCAGCAAAAAGAACACACCACTCCCCTTCCCTCCACCAAATCTCATCAATATAGGCCTAACTGATCTATTTGACCCCATATTTGACCCCGATGACCTCTGGTGACCTTGAAAATTTAATCAGCAAAAAGAACACACCACCCCCTTCCCTCCACCAAATCCCATCAAGATAGGCCTTACTGATCGATTTGACCCCATATTTGACCCCAGATGACCTTGAAAATTTAATCAGCAAAAAGAATACACCACCCCCTTCCCTCCACCAAATCCCATCAAGATCGGCCTTACGGATCTTATTTGACCCCATATTTGACCCCGATGACCTTGAATGACCTCCAATGACCTTGAAAATCTAATCAGCAAAAGAACACCTCACCCCCTTCCCTGACATCAAGTCCCATCAAGATAGGCCTTACGGATCTCTAGATATCGCGTCACAACGCGTCTCAAAAGTTTTAAGCATATTTGACCCCGATGACCTTGTATGACCCCCGATGACCTTGAAAAATAAATCAGCAACAGAACGCACCACCCCCCTTCCCTCCACCAAGTCCCATCACGATAGGCCTTACGGATCTCCAGATATCGCGTCACAAAGGTATTTCTTAGCACACGGCGGACGGCATACGGCGGACGCCGGACGCCGGACAGAAATAGTGATAACATAGTCTCTTTCTGATTACATCAGGCGAGACAATAAAAGTATATATTTTTGGAAAGGAAATGAGTCATAGAATCCATTGCTGATTTAAAAGAAAAATTGACTAACAAATCCTTTTTTGGCTCACAAATTTGTGGACAACGTAACAAAATCAGTTTTTGGTAAAAATGCCAAAATTGCATCAAATTCATCTAAAGACCCATCTCTAAGAGCGATTTTTTTTTATTATTTCATACACATTTTAGTTTTTAAATTTGTGACTAAAAAGTTTCAACAAATTAGATGTCACTGATTCAACTACAGTATCTGGAAACACCGTCAACGGCGGCGTTTAAACGGTGGAATTATGTAGTGAAACCAGATTCTATTTACAAACGAAAAAACACCAGGACAACTTATTTCAAAATCTGATTTTGAAGTAATTACGAAACATTGCTCTGTAAATTATATGCATTTAACATGTTTAATAGAGGATAAAAGAGGAGAGGGCGATAGACAGTGGCGTACCCTGAAATATCCCCGTCGGTAAACTTCCGTCGAGCTTCCGTCGGTAGATTTGCGATTTTTCAGCCGTTTTTGAGGCCGTTTTTGAGGACAACCCTCCTCCCTCCCCCACTTATCAAGATTTCAGCTGCTGATGGGGACAAAAATTGGGTCACTTTTACGATTTTTTTTGTCAGTACATCATGTCTTTCGTCGGTTACAACTACACCTTGCCCCCCCCCCCCCCACCAGTTTCTAAAAGCTGGGGACGCCACTTGCCATAGGCATTATGTCCAGAATTATGCATTTCTAATGGATGTGAGCAATCACTTGCAATTGCATTCGATGTGATTTGACCTAATAAACCATAACGGATAATAATATGATAACAAAATAACAAACACACGAAATGATCCTCATTCCAAAGTAGATGATCATCTTAGTTACATTTTTATTTCAAAACCTCTTCAATTATCTATTAAAGGTATATTATGTGATCTTTCCAGGGAACGCCCTCAACATAAAAAAAAAATAGAAAGCATGCAGATTTTCTTGCAGATTTACATTTCTGATCATAAATCATGCATACATTCCAAGTTACAGGGCGATACGATTCTTAATTACTTCAAAATCATGGTTTTAGAGTGAAAATAAACTGTCGGGATTCCGACAGTTTATAATTTTCACTATAAATTCACTCTAAAACCATGATTTTGAGGTAATTAGGAATCGTATCGCTCTGTAACTTGGAATGTATGTATGATTTATGATCGGAAATGTAAATCTGCAAGAAAATCTACTTTCTAAAAATAATCATAAATAGAGGGCGCTCTCTGGAAAAGATCACATAATCTGCCTTTAAGTTACAGTAAAAGCATGGTTACAACATGCCAATCACGGCAAAGTATAGTTCAGTAAATTTCACACACCTTTTAAAATTATAATAATTTGATTAACGCTTTTCACGGGGCTATTAGTTTTACCATATTATACAAAACAAATTTTGTATATATACATAGAGTTTATCATTTCATTGGGAGGCATCAGGGGCAAGCCTTCTGGCAGAGGGTGCCAATGCAACCCTTTGCCCCCTCGTCTAGTTACGCTCCTGAGCACACTGATGTGAGAAGGGAAAAGCAGTAAGTACTTTCAATATCAAATAAATGCATATCTAAGAGTGTTACAATTTCAACCAAGTGTACTTACATTGAGGTTCACCATGACATGATAACAAAATTATAAAAGACAAAGCAGAGTATCTGTTACTTACATTCAAGTTCATCATGATATCAAAATAATAAAAGACAAGCAGTATCTGTTACTTACATTCAAGTTCATCATGATATCAAAATTATAAAAGACAAGCAGAGTTTCTGTTACTTACATTCAGGTTTATCATGATAACAAAATAATAATACACAAGCAGTTTCTTTTCATGAAAATGTAATTATATGGGGACAAAATCAAACCCCTGTTGTACCGACCCAACAACGTTAACCAACCTATTTATATCAAATTTTCCAAAAAAAATTTAATTGAAATTTTTTGCCAATACATTTTAATTTTGTTATATGTTGCAAATTTCTTGCAATATTTTGTGTGTGATATATTTTACAATTGCCGAAAAGTCATCAACATTTCCCGACTACTGGTGTACTGCTGTAGGTTATCGAGCTCGATGTTTTTGCGCTGGTTTTGGGGATGTCACATCACCCCCATCTCAAGTCTCTAACTAGTGTTTGGGGGAAGTTACGTCACCCCCATCTCAAGTTTCTTACTTGGTGGCATGCCCCCCCCCCCCCCCCCACCCCAAATTTCTGACTCAGCAACCTCCCTCTGATATTTCTGACTCGGCGGCACGCCCCCTAAAAATAAAACAAATGCCCTACCGACCGACCTACCTGAGAGGTTTGTTTGCCCATACAAAAGGGGCTATTTGTTCTCGGCGCCAAAAGAATAATTAACTGAATCTTTAGTACTGTATGTTAATCCCAATCTAAACTAATTAACAGATATATGATGTGAAATAAAAAAATTAAAAAAAATAATTACAAACATGTTTTGAGCACCATATCTACATGATGTTGGTCTATCAAGGTTGTTTCTACTATGGTAGTGTTAAAATACAGTCATCAAAAAAAGAAACTATACAGGTAATAAATAGGCTTTTAACTCTAAAATTTATATCCTACCTAAAAATATTAAATTATAAAGTTGTTGAGAAATTTATATTCTTTAATATGAGATATTGCATGCTAGGATCGGTTTAATATTGAAGAATTGACACTCCAAATAGTAAGGTAAAGTCACAATTTAATTTTCACATTTTACATTTCAACACAGGGGAGAGTATGACAGGTAGCCTGTGTGTGGTGTATTGATCCATGGGAACAATACGGCCGTCTATCCAACCTGCGCATGCATCCCCCAATTGCACTCCCTGATATCTATAATGTACAGGTAGCTTGGTCCGCCTGTAGAAAAGAAAAATGTGAAAATGAAAATCGGACTTTACATTACATTTGGAGTGTCACTTCCTCAATATTCCCCTGATCCAAGCGGGCAATATCTCATATTGAAGAAGATAAATTTCTCAACAATTTTAACATTCAATATTTTTAGGTAGAATATATTTTTTTAGAGTTATAAGCCCATTTATTACCTGTATAGTTAGTTTTTTTGATGACTGTATGCATTTCACAGAGTCTGTCTCATACCGCATTTCACATAGCCTTTTTACTCAAAAACAGACCTGCATTTCACATACCGTATTATCCCTATTAAGCGCCCAGAGCTCTTAGCAAAGTCATTTTGGATGGGCGCTTATTAAGTTACATGGAAACTGTCAAATTGTTTCAGAATTTTGATGCACATTTTTGGTGGAAAATGTGCACAGCCCGCCAATATGTGGATCACCAACATGTTGTTGATGCCGGGACTTTCGGACGCTACTTTCATGCTTTATTTTGAGCTGCAGTGGCTAAAAGAATTTTTGGTAGTCATTGGGAAAAAGAGGGGTGGGCGCTTATAAGGGCATGGGCGCTTAATAGGGATAATACAGTAGCTGTTTTTCAGGTTTCTTCTGAGACAAACTTGTTTCTTTATTTGGCCTAATATTGCTGTTATAATAATTATAAATGTAAACTACATGGTAACTAAAATAAGGTTCAAGTTGGGTACATCGGATATAGGCCTGGTGTGCTCATCAGTGGTCATTACAAGAGGGGTATCAGGCATGTCCAAAACATCACGTTATTAGGGTAGTTTGCCAAACCGGGTACGTTATGTACGTAACATAAATAGGGTATCAAAACAAGCAAAATTAAGAAAAAGGGTATACTTTTCAAATTGGCTTACGTATTTAGGTCCTTCCTTTCTCCGTGAGGATTATGAATAGCCATGATACATGGATGGGATATATTTATCAATTTGTATCTGTCACATAGTGATCTGATAGATCAGCTCGACATTTGTTTCATAATCCTTTTAGGGAAGGAAAAAACGATTTGAAATGTATCATACTTGGTAAAAGGTTCAAATAATACAAATTACTTGGTTTTGACTACTTGTTTAGGGTATCACAATGTTTTGACTACTTGTTTAGGGTATCACAATATTTTGACTACTTGTTTAGGGTATCACAATATTTTGACTACTTGTTTAGGGTATCACAATGTTTTGACTACTTGTTTAGGGTATCACAATATTTTGACTACTTGTTTAGGGTATCACAATGTTTTGACTACTTGTTTAGGGTATCACAATATTTTGACTACTTGTTTAGGGTATCACAATATTTTGACTACTTGTTTAGGGTATCACAATGTTTTGACTACTTGTTTAGGGTATCACAATGTTTTGACTACTTGTTTAGGGTATCACAATATTTTGACTACTTGTTTAGGGTATCACAATGTTTTGACTACTTGTTTAGGGTATCACAATGTTTTGACTACTTGTTTAGGGTATCACAATATTTTGACTACTTGTTTAGGGTATCACAATGTTTTGACTACTTGTTTAGGGTATCACAATATTTTGACTACTTGTTTAGGGTATCACAATATTTTGACTACTTGTTTAGGGTATCACAATATTTTGACTACTTGTTTACGGTATCACAATATTTTGACTACTTGTTTAGGGTATCACAATGTTTTGACTACTTGTTTAGGGTATCACAATATTTTGACTACTTGTTTAGGGTATCACAATGTTTTGACTACTTGTTTAGGGTATCACAATGTTTTGACTACTTGTTTAGGGTATCACAATGTTTTGACTACTTGTTTAGGGTATCACAATGTTTTGACTACTTGTTTAGGGTATCACAATGTTTTGACTACTTGTTTAGGGTATCACAATGTTTTGACTACTTGTTTAGGGTATCATAATGTTTTGACTACTTGTTTAGGGTATCATAATGTTTTGACTACTTGTTTAGGGTATTGAAATTACCAAAATTACTTGCTTAAGGGTATGTAAAATAATGTCTATACTTGGTTAGGGGGGCTTTTTCACATTAATCTAATTACTTATTAGGGTACTTTTTGAAACTCCGTGGATGCGCCTGATACCCTCATACCCTCTTGTAATGACCACGGAGCACCCTGGATATAGGTCTATGACTGAGCATTATACATTTATAAGTACAGAATACTTTTACTGTGTAAACTATCAATTACCCATTTGACAATTGTAATTTTTGATTAATGATTAATTATTACAAGATTTAACATACTTTACAATTAATTAGGCAATATATTATGATTATTATTTGCATTCACATGCAAATAGATCACGGAATGTATATCAGTTAAAACTATTCCCAATTATAGTGCATCGTACACCATTATGTACCCTTTCATAAACATTTCTTCAATTTAGTTAAAGAATGTTAATACAATTGATTATTATACAGCGTGTCACAGAACGATTTATATCGTGTTTGAATAAATAATAACAACATTGCAGTCCAAGTGTTAGGCCAAACAAAGAATGTTTGAGGCCCGCCCGCATTGGTATGTGAAATGAGCTACCTGAGGCCTAACAAGAACAAAACAAAAACAAAAAGTTTTCTGTAAGTTTGGATCAGCAACAACAACAAAAATCGCATACCTCATATAACTTTTTTTTATTTTAAAAAGTTCAAAAAATTCGCACAGCACTTTAATAGCTTTTTTGCAAAATGTTTCCGAGACAAACCTTCTTTGTTTGACCTATTTATGCATGCAATATAATGGGGAACATGTTTGCGACTTATGTTCATTTCATTAAAATATCTTTAACCCTTTGAACAATGACACTCAATGCAATTAAGGCGTCCGCCAGTGTTCAAAGGGTAAACCGTTTCGATATGGCATGAATTATTGAAAATTGGCGAAAACCTGTATTTCACTTTAAGCATATTTCAATTGATAAAACTCATACCAAACTTCAAAACTACTGCTTAAAAAATTACTCCAGCAGAACAATTACCTTACACCATTCAAATATTGCTTTACACCAACTATTACTTTTGTATTGGAAATCAAAGGAGGATACAGCAAATTTCCTACGTATCATTTAGATCAAGTTTTGTGCTGAACATGTTCAACAATAGTCAATGATTTTATCAGTTTCAAAAGAAGTAATTTTGGTCAAACTTGGATCTACCATTAATTTACAAAAGCCTTCTTATTTTATGTCAGTAAGTTTCGATTTTGAAAATTAAAATATCCTAGGAATGCTAAAATTATGTAGATGTTAGAATCATAAACTCTTTGAGCAATAACAATAGCATTAATAAATGCATGTTTCTCAGTAGAAATCATTCCGGGACATCATGTAGGGGAGAGCGGGGCCGTGTACACACTCGGGGCAGGTTCGCCCACCACATGATTCTCATCATTGCCGCCACTAATTGAATTTGACGAACACGCAAATATAGACACCTGTCTTTATCCTTTACAGTAAGGCCTAGGGTAATAACATTATGGTCGCATATAGCCAAGATATCAATCTTTCATTAATGTCCATTCAATCTTTAAATTTGACATCTTTAAGCCAATTCAAAAATGGGTGTGTACACTCCCCGCTTTCCCCTTTACTGAAAAACATTCAACCCACTTACACTAACAATAATTATTTCCAATTGCGGATAAATTATCTCAAGATTGAATATACTTTATAACAATTAATTTACGCAATATATTATGATGATTAATTTGCATATTTACAATGCTGTGATGAATGTGAATTCATCATATATAGAATAGATGAGGTGACCGTTGTTTACATTTAGGACGCCCTCTGTTGATTTGAGACCAAACACACCGGGCAAGAGTTCCTATAGTTTACATAGGCCAGATCAGGTTTTCTAACTAGATTGTGGTGTCACAGCAAATTGTTATCAAAACTGTCTTTAAACTTGCTTAAGAATGCTATAAGCTATCGCATTTCACAACAACAAAAAAAAAATGAGTTTTACAATTCATAGAAAGAAATTTCATGTTGTCTTCGTTAACTTTACTGTATATTCTGCCTGGCGGGAATCAACAGAGGGTGTCCCATTTGTAAATACTTGACGTCACCAATCACACCATCTATATGTCGAGGGTTTAGTGCAACAGAGAGGGCTATCTGAATTTTTGGGCAAAAATGAGATTTTGGTATCAAAATGATCCGCACAAGATCAGGAACCTAATTATGAGAAAATAGTAAATTCACCTAATCAAAAAGGTTCGAATAGCATTTTCTTTTAACTTGTCAAAACCAATAGGTGACAATGATGAGTACAAACCTTTAATTCACTTTTTCTCAAAATGACCGAAATACAGATATAGCCCTTTGTTGCACTTAACCCTCTATGCATAGTCAGCGTATGCATAATGCTATGGAGATAAACTGCTCACAAAAAGTATCGAAACACTTAGAAATGATCCAATATGTAACGGCTCGAAAGGGTATGCATTGATTGAAGCAAATAACCAAATGCATAATTTTGTTCTGCGTATTTTGACACCTCGATCGATGAGATACGATGTTGCGGAGTGGAGTTATTGTCATTTCAATGGTCGTGGGTCCAGTTTCAAAAGTGACAATCATCCTATAGAAAGAGGTTTGTATTACTGTTTAGAATGATCAGATTCGTGCTTTTCAATAGGGATGAGTGTCACTTTGGAACTGGACCCACGATCATTGAAACGACAATAACTCCGCTCCGCAACATCGTATCTCAACGATCGAGGTGTCAAAATACTCAGAACACAATTATGCACTTGGTTTTTGGCTTCGATTAATGCATACCCTTTCGAGCCGTTATATATTGGATCATTTCTAAGTGTTTCGATACTTTTGTGAGCAGTTTAGATGCATACTGGGCGATTTAAAAAATAAACGCCTGTCCTGATTGGTCAATCGTGAAATCGTCACGCGCATACATGCATAGTTGTTCGCACGTTTCATGCATTGTAAACAGCCCTGCGAACAAGAACAAAACACACTTGTGTGAAAAAGCTTGAATTATGTCCATAGTATTATGACAGTGACTTATATCAGTTAAAAGATACACACCTACAGGGTGAATCAGAAAGAACAGGCACTTTTTTGGCGAAAGCGCCACCGAAATATTAGGCCTGCATATTCAAAACCAACTATAGTGTTACAAAGAACACATATTTGGCTTTCATTCGAAAAAGAATTTTTGAATTCAATCATTGCCTCATAAAGTTGCAACCATTTGAGTAGAACCCGGTATTTTAAAGCAAATCCACCGAATAGTAATAACCCATACTATTGTTGGTTGCCTGATTCAGAGATGTTGATCAATGAAACTAGTGAAAAACTGTAAAGGCACATGAATGTTGGATACAATATCTTAAAATGACTGGAAATAAATAGATCTGTGTAATTATGAGTAATAAAAAAGACTGAAATCAAGAGGTAAAAGTAAAGGAGGCCGATTCAGGAGGAAAACCCATTAGAATACTTTTAGGAATGGCTTGATAATTTGACCATTCCGTGGATTTGCTTCAGATTTTGAGGCTTTACTCAAACTAGTATAACATGATAACAAAATGGTCGAATTTTAAAATTCTTCTTTTAAATTAAAGCCAAATATTGAAAGCACTATGCTTGCCTACATCTTTTGTGATGCTTTTGTGAAAAAAGGGGCTGTTCTTTCATTCTGACTCACCCTGTAATACCCAAGGAAGGAACATTTGGGGATAAAATACAAATTTTATTGAGAGCAGACAGTACACATAAAGTCCAGATTAAGAAAATCAAATTATAGTTTGATCAGTTCCAAATTGGCAAAGCCTTACATAGTCCGGACGGCACGCTTTATAAAGGGTGGGACTCCAGAAATCAAAAAATCAACAAAAGGGTGGGGGTCAGAATATTTCTGATATAAAGGGTGTAGTTGTATAAAGCGTGGAGGTAAAATAAAAAGGGTGGGGGTTAATTCTATGTGGAGAATAATTTCTCAGCGATCATCAAAATAATCAAAATACCGACCTTGTCCGCTCGCTAGCGCTAGTAATATCATATATATGTATCCGATATCGCGTCCGATATACTTCGAAATTAAAAAGTTGCTATCTTTAAATTGACAGATTGAGCAGGGATTGAGTTTGTTGTTATATAGCGCCATCTATTGTGGAAATCGTGACATTTTTTCAAAATGGAAACTCGCCACAAGTTATGACAGTCTGTCACTTTGTCCTTTCTTCCAATTTGTGCCTTTTCAAATTTGAATGCACAAAATGATCAAACTGTCCCCTTTTCGGTATAAAGGGTGGGGGTTGAACATTCCCAAATAAAAAGGGTGGCTCTGTAAAAAGGGTGGGGCAAAAATAATAAGGGTGGGGGTCTGACCCCTGTCCGGACAGTGCCTTATAACAGCAGCGAATGAGAACAGAAGAACAAGGGCGCACATAACGGCAACAAGTGCACTATGCATCATATGCGTGACGCGAGCGTACAACAAAAACATGTGTGCGTGTGGCTATAATCATCATTTTTGCGAGCGGAGAGATAAAAAACGAATATTTCTGGCCAATTTGGAACTATAGAAAACTATTGATATCAACCATGCATTGGTAGTTACCAGATTTGTATGTTTATTGGAGAAGTTGGAAGTGTTTTCATAATATGCAAAATAATCAAAATGGCCAACAGTTTATTCAAATTTATGCTCATACCAGTGTACCATATTAACCCTTATCGTTTAGTAAGTGTACATACTTCAATCTCATTGGTTAACACGTATGAAATCTGATCCATATCGTGTAAACAACAAGTCAAACCACACGATATATTCCATATCGTCGATTAACCGCGTTACCAGATGGCGCGAAATGATATTACGTGTAAAACAATTGCTTTGCGTCTGTGGAAGAGTTGCTTAAAATACGATAAACAAATAAAATGGCGGATCATTTAAATGCAACCGAGTCGATTTCTGTTACATTCTGAGGCCGAAATATACCGCAAAAAGGTCTAACCCACGCCAAAAAATAAATGATCTGCATATAACCTAACCAGACATGTTTTCCGCGATGATTTTATGGACAGAGGCGATGGCGCAGAGCCTGTTAAAGGGTTGAATTTTACGGAGGTAAGGAAGGGAAGAGAATTCAGCGCCTTGCTCTAACCAGATACTAGTATTGTTTGACGTTTAGTTTTCCGCGAGTGTTTAAATACAATTTTTATTGGGACTAAACGATAAATTCGTTATCCCCTGCATGTTCACACAATACGGAAAAATACCTATGGTTTGTGCCATATCACATGCCAAACCATAGGTATTTTTCCGTATTGTGTGAACATGCAGGGGATAACTAATATTACTTTCCTGGGCAAAACAAAGCACTACACTACACTGCTAGCTGCTGGTTGTGCATGCTTGACAGGTCTATCTTGCGCAACAATCTGGCGGGCTACCAAATAAGACCTGTCATCACAAAATGAGAGTTAAGTCGGAAAGTTTTATTTTCAGGTTTGTCCAGATTCAAAATGTTCAGAAAACAAGCTTTAAAATGATATGCAACATGTCATAATTGCTCAATGTTTTCCGTGTCAAAAATCAAATTGTTGTTGCAAAATTCCTTTGTTTTCTATTGATTTTTGGGACGTTTGTTGGACCATATCTCCTAATGCACACTGGCGACTTAACGCTCATTTTGTGGTGACAGGTCTCATTAATGTGACCAGTCGCGTCAAAAAGGATAAGTTGTCGGCAAACTTAGTTTTGAGATAGAGGCCAATATAGTTGGTGAAATATAAGGAAAATAACAGAAAAAAAAATACTACTTCAAATCATATCTTGTGTTTACAACGTTTGATTACCTTCAACATGGTATAATTTCAAAGCTTAAAATATGCTCTTTCAAATCATACCAATAACTCAGATTTGTCCTGGGCCTCCAACATGTCCATTTTGATGTGACGGGTCACAAATGGTCTAGAAAAGGTTAACAGTTTTGAGCTTACACATTAGCTCAATCAGTTAGGTGTCCAACTTCCACGACGGTGGCCCGGGTTCGATCCCAGGCACTGGCAAAGAGTGAATTGACCCCGGGGGGGGAGGGGGGGGGGGCACTGACATTTGAAAAGGGTATAGGTATGTGCCGCGTTGAAGACCCCCTTTTTCACCCTCTGCTGCTAGTTCTTATGACCCCCCTTTTGAGCCTGCATCAGTTCTTAAGACCCCATTTTTATTGAAAATTCAAAAATTGTGAAATTTTGCGTTCCAAAGCACCAATTTTTTGTTCCAAATCCCCAATTTTTCGAAAATTTTGCGTTCTTAAACCAAAATAAATCGAAAATTGAACTACAGGCCAGTTCTCAAGACCTATTTTTTGGAAAAAAAATCAGTTCCTAAGACCCTATTTTCGTCATAAAATCCACTCAGTTCAGTTCTTTAGCCCCCTTTTTGAGACCCTGGGCGGCACACCCCTACCCAAAAAAAAGTTGAGTGCCCCCCCCCCCGGGGAATTGACCTGTTTTTCCCCCATGATAGTTTAATTGTTGAAAACATACCCGGGGAGTTATGGTTAACAGTGTACCATATCTACGCTTGAGTCATATCAAGTCAAATAAATCATAGTCAAAATTCAATGGGGTTTAGTTGCAGAATATCACTTAAAGGTATATGACCCGATCACATTTTCATAACACAGATTTTTCTCAAACAATGGAGATTTTCATATCATATGAAAGATCATATTTTTCTGATTAACATACTGAAATTTGATGTTCCAAATCAGTATGATTACGAAGAATTCGGTGAAATAACATCAAATTACCGCGAAAGGTGGTTAACCACCAATTAGTTTGTGTACAACTCAATGGGCACATTTCACGGCATCTTGTGCGTCTAAAATAAGAACCATTAGAGTAATGCAACTCAAACTTTGGAATACAACTCTTTTAAGGATGACCTTTCATGTAGAACAGAAAACTTCAAGTTGAAAATCGGAACATCTACCTTTAAACAATCATCTCATGTCTCCTCAGACCAAAAGTCATTCATTTACAACCCTAGAACTGATTGTAATTTAAGAAGCGATATATATTTTGTCATAATTAATTGGTGATTATTTCTCTAACAATACACATGCATAACATTGCTTATATAACATTAAATTAATAATTGTCATCTTATTATATTACTATTGTGATAATAAGTAGAATCATAGCATAAAAACAATTATACACTGAGCCAAAAAAGAAACTTATAAAAAAAGAAACTTATACAATTTTAACAGATCACCAAATAATATTCTGTGCATGAAAATGTACCAAATTTGGATACAATATTACTGCATGCTTCAAATGGTACTCAATAACCAATTATTTGCTTCAATGACACAAGAGAAATGTGCACTGCCCCTATGGTGATCTGTTAACATTTTATAAGTTTCTTTTTTGGCTCAGTGTATGTATTATCGTGTATAGTACATCATTTAAAACACAACCGGTCAATAGTGTTCCTTTAAACCAGAAATCTCACATTTAAATCTTGCAACGGTGTTGTGATTTCTGGCATTTTGGGAAATTCCCATAATTGTACAAAGTGATCTCTGAAATTTAACCTCATGGGGTCTACCTGTCTTACAGTGGTTCTGATTGGTTTATTACAAGATGTTCTCATATGAATAGCCAATTCAAATGCAGCTTGTAAAATGTCTCACTCCCATCTTTATCAGGGATACAATTATTCTAACAATGTCTCTCATTGGTGCAATAAATAATGTATCCATCTTTTTAACCAATCGGCCGGTAGTTCTCAGGGGGTCAAGTGACTTACCTCATTGTTGTTATGATCCACAATTAAATCAACGCATAATTTGTCAATCAATTATCTTACTGTCAAAGTGACCATTTCCGTGTGTGTAATTTGTTACATATTTTGAATAATTTTTTGAATAATTTTTAAAAATGTAAACATAAGGACCTGATTGTCCAATAATCTCCAATTGTACAATACAATTAGGGCCCCCATAATGCCCTGTTGTACATATATGCAATATACATGGGCTAAAGGGGCACATTAAAGGTAGATGTTCCGATTTTCAACTTGAGGTCATTCTTAAAAAAGTCGTGTTCCAAAGTTTGTGTTGCATTATAGCTCTAATGGTTCTTATTTTAGACGCACAAGATGCTGAGAACTGTACCCATTGAGTAGTACACAAACTATATCGGTGGTTACCACCATTCACGGTAATTCGACGTTATTTCATCGATTTCTCCGTAATTATACCGATTTAGGTCGTCAAATTTCAGTATGATGATGAGAAAAATACGAGCTTTCATATGATATGAAAATCTCCGTATGTTTGAAATAATTCTGTGTTACGAAAATGTGATCGGGTCATCTACCTTTAATATTTTACTCTTTACTTAAGGTCTATGCAAAGGATTACTGAATCAATACTTGGCATGTTTATACTTTAAATTGCAATGCATTTCACATCGTCTGCTAAACATCCTTTTGGTCGATCTCCTCATGCATTATTCATGACACTTGACACCCCAGATGGTGTTCTTTTTCTTAAATATACAAACCTTTCCCAACTTTCAAGATCTATCCAAAGGAATACTGAACCAATACTAAGCGTGTTTGTACTTATTTCAATGCATTTCACATGGTGATTCCAAATATGGTGATGAGATTCAATAATTTTGACTTTTTTGAAACATTTTGTAAAATTTTGAAAACGTTGTCTGCTAAACATCCTTTTGGTCTTTCTTCTCTTGCATTATTCATGACACTGACACCCCAACTTTCAAGATCTATCCAAAGGAATACTGAACCAATATCAATCGTGTTTGTACTTATTTCAATGCATTTCACATGGTGATTCCAAATATGGTGATGAGATTCAATAATTTTGACTTTTTTGAAACATTTTGAAACATTTTGAAACATCGTCTGCTAAACATCCTTTTGGTCTATCTCCTCTTGCATTATTCATGACACTTGACACCCCAGATGGTGTTCTTTTTCTTAAATATACAAAACTGTTTTTAAAAAACCTTTCCAACATCCAAAGTCTATCTCAAGCAATACTAGGCATGTTTGTACTTATTTCAATGCATTTCACATGGCGATTCCAAATATATGGTGATGAGATTCAATAATTTTGACATTTTTGAAACATTTCATGAAATTTTGGAAACGTCGTCTGCTAAACATCCTTTTGGTCTATCTTCTCTTGCATTATTCATGACACTTGACACTCCAGATGGTATTCTTTTTCTTAAATATACAAAACTGTTTTTAAAAAACCTTTCCAACATCCAAAGTCTATCTCAAGCAATACTAGGCATGTTTGTACTTATTTCAATGCATTTCACATGGCGATTCCAAATATATGGTGATGAGATTCAATAATTTTGACATTTTTGAAACATTTCATGAAATTTTGGAAACGTCGTCTGCTAAACATCCTTTTGGTCTATCTTCTCTTGCATTATTCATGACACTTGACACTCCAGATGGTATTCTTTTTCTTAAATATACAAAACTGTTTTTAAAAAACCTTTCCAACATCCAAAGTCTATCTCAAGCAATACTAGGCATGTTTGTACTTATTTCAATGCATTTCACATGGCGATTCCAAATATATGGTGATGAGATTCAATAATTTTGACATTTTTGAAACATTTCATGAAATTTTGGAAACGTCGTCTGCTAAACATCCTTTTGGTCGATCTCCTCATGCATTATTCATGACACTTGACACTCCAGATGGTGTTCTTTTTCTTAAATATACAAAACTGTTTTAAAAAAACCTTTCCCAACATCCAAAGTCTATCTCAAGGAATACTGAACCAATACTAGGCATGTTTGTATTTATTTCAATGCATTTCACATGGCGATTCCAAATATGGTGATGAGATTCAATAATTTTGACTTTTTTGAAACATTTCATGAAATTTTGGAATCGTCGTCTGCTAAACATCCTTTTGGTCGATCTCCTCATGCATTATTCATGACACTTGACACCCCAGATGGTGTTCTTTTTCTTAAATATACAAAAACCTTTCCCAACTTTCAAGATCTATCCAAAGGAATACTGAACCAATACTAAGCGTGTTTGTACTTGTTTCAATGCATTTCACATGGCGATTCCAAATATGGTGATGAGATTCAATAATTTTGACTTTTTTGAAACATTCCATGAAATTTTGGAAACGTCGTCTGCTAAACATCCTTTTGGTCTATCTTCTCTTGCATTATTCATGACACTTGACACCCCAGATGGTATTCTTCCTCTTAAATGTTGGTCTTGCGATTGCACAAAATGGATGCATGTTGACCAGTAAGCCTTGCAACTGACGTTTGACGCTATCCACAGCGCCCTCTGGAACCAGCCCAAACACGTCCAACGCTTTTAGAGATTTCACATTGTTGAGTTGTCTGTAGGGGAAGATAAAAGACAGGAACAATTATATTTATACTTTTATTAACCCTAACACACCCAAACCCCATAATATCCCATTTTAGTCATACTTGGCGTTTGGTGCTGTACAGACATCAACAGTACTAGTCAATGCTACCTGTTCTAAATGGGGTGACCTGCATGGGTTACTCCATTTGAAATCTGAACTCCCTGGTGAAAGATGGTAATTGTGTTAAATTATAATGCCTGATAGGAGTTTAGCCATGCAAGACAAGGTTACAGTAAACTCCTGAACCTTATGAATCGCCATATGGGATCATATATGGGATATTATGATGTCCAGACATGCACTGACATTTTACAAATGGGGTTTCAGGCTGTTCAAACCTTTGCCTGTCTGATACACAAAACTGTTAGGGTTAATCTAACTCTGTGCAGTGACATCAAGGTGTGTTCCAATAATCGTGCATCATTATGAGGGGAAACATAGGGGTCAATTGAGGTCATTTAGGTGACAAATTACACTGGATGGCCCCTGGATAAGACCCTGGACCATCATCATACTTACAGGAAAGTAGTGTAGTGTAGACTATAACACCTGTTGATGGCCCCTGGATAAGACCCTGGACCATCATCATACTTACAGGAAAGTAGTGTAGTGTAGACTATAACACCTGTTGATGGCCCCTGGATAAGACCCTGGACCATCATCATACTTACAGGAAAGTAGTGTAGTGTAGACTATAACACCTGTTGATGGCCCCTGGATAAGACCCTGGACCATCATCATACTTACATGAAAGTAGTGTAGTGTAGACTATAACACCTGTTGATGACCCCTGGATAAGACCCTGGACCATCATCATACTTACATGAAAGTAGTGTAGTGTAGACTATAACACCTGTTGATGGCCCCTGGATGAGACCCTAGACCATCATCATACTTACATGAAAGTAGTGTAGTGTAGACTATAACACCTGTTGATGGCCCTGGATAATACCCTGGACCATCATCATACTTACATGAAAGTAGTGTAGTGTAGACTATAACACCTGTTGATGGCCCCTGGATAAGACACTGGACCATCACCATACTTACATGAAAGTAGTGTAGTGTAGACTATAACACCTGTTGATGGCCCCTGGATAAGACACTGGACCATCACCATACTTACATGAAAGTAGTGTAGTGTAGACTATAACACCTGTTGATGGCCCCTGGATGAGACCCTAGACCATCATCATACTTACATGAAAGTAGTGTAGTGTAGACTATAACACCTGTTGATGGCCCTGGATAATACCCTGGACCATCATCATACTTACATGAAAGTAGTGTAGTGTAGACTATAACACCTGTTGATGGCCCCTGGATAAGACACTGGACCATCACCATACTTACATGAAAGTAGTGTAGTGTAGACTATAACACCTGTTGATGGCCCCTGGATAAGACCCTGAACCATCATCATACTTACATGAAAGTAGTGTAGTGTAGACTATAACACCTGTTGATGGCCCCTGGATAAGACCCTAGACCATCACCATACTTACATGAAAGTAGTGTAGTGTAGACTATAACACCTATTGATGGCCCCTGGATAAGACCCTGAACCATCATCATACTTACATGAAAGTAGTGTAGTGTAGACTATAACACCTGTTGATGGCCCCTGGATAAGACCCTAGACCATCACCATACTTACATGAAAGTAGTGTAGTGTAGACTATAACACCTGTTGATGGCCCCTGGATAAGACACTGGACCATCATCATACTTATATGAAAGTAGTGTAGAGTAGACTATAACACCTATTGATGGCCCCTGGATAAGACCCTGGACCATCATCATACTTACATGAAAGTAGTGTAGTGTAGACTATAACACCTGTTGATGGCCAGGTGCTGTATATTGCCATGCTCAATAAACAGCTGATAGACGTCTTCACTTATCGTTGTTGTGTCACTTATGTCTAACTCTCGCAGGTTGGGACACCGGAATAGGATCTGTTCGACGTCTAGAGAGAGAATAGAAATCAAAGAGAGAGAATAGAAATCAGAAAAAAACAGTAGAAGCCACACATTTCAAAGGGAGGGGGAGCCAAAATGTTGTTTTAGCCATGCTCAATGAACAGCTGATAGACATCTTCACTGATTGTTGTTGTGTCACTTATGTCTAGCTCTCGCAGGTTGGGACACCGGAATAGGATCTGTTCGACGTCTAGAGAGAGAATAGAAATCAAAGAGAGAGAATAGAAATCAGGAAAAACAGTTGAAGTAGAAGCCACAAATTTCAAAGGGAGAGGGGGGGTGGGGGGACAAGCCAAAATGTTGTTTTTGCCATGCTGAACAGTTGATAGACGGCTTCAGTGACTGTTGTTGTGTCACTTATGTCTAGCTCTTGCAGGTTGGGACACCGGAATAGGATCTGCTTTACGTCTAGAGAGAGAATAGAAATCAAAGAGAGAGAATAGAAATCAAAGAGAGAGAATAGAAATCAGGAAAAACAGTTGAAGTAGAAGCCACACATTTCAAAGGAGAGGGGGGGGGGGGACAAGCCAAAATGATGTTTTTGCCATGCTGAACAGTTGATAGACGGCTTCAGTGATTCAGTGATTGTTGTGGTGTCACTATGTCTAGCTCTTGCAGGTTGGGACACCGGAATAGGATCTGCTTTACGTCTAGAGAGAAAAAATATATCAGAAAAATAACATTGGCTTGTGACCTATCAAAGACATAAACAACAAAATGGTATGAGCACTTTTTATGATTTTGTTTTCAGTTTTTAAAAATATGTATTTAATTTTAAGCAGTGTATACATTCAGTACACACAATTTTAGCTTTAGTGTATGCAAACATATGATTCACTCGTCAGGGAACATGCTTTAGAATACCACTTTAGCGGAACAAAATGTCAAATCTGTGCAGTGGTTATATAGATGAGGTGACCGTTGTTTACATCAGTAGTGTTTACAAATTGATTAGCGCCTGGTCTAAAGACATGTTAGAGGTACTAGTCCATGACTACTGCATACATACTATTCGAAAGCAAAACACACATCACTGAGCGCCAATTTTAAAAGCACATGCCCTTATGGTGCGTACGTATACTGCCGGGCAACCAGATTTAGTACCTGGTCTCTCATTGTGCTTAGGGATGCAGACCATGACTACTGCACTATTACACCGTAAGCATGGTAGGTAATGATCAATCAAGTGTTAATTAAAGCACATTCCCTGGTAGGTGCGCACGCATACTGCCGAACACTACGTCACCAGTCACACCATCTATATACACAGAAGGACGGTGTGTTGATTTCTATTACAGTCCCCTATAATGTGCTGGTTTACATCCAATACAGATCTATGCATAACCCCCTGAGAACTACAGGCCGATTGGTCAGAAAGATAGATACATCATTTATTGCGCCAATCAGAGACAGTGTTAGAATAATTGTATCCCTGATAAAGATTGGAGTGAAATATTTTACAAGCTGCATTTTAATTGGCTATTCAAATGAGTATATCTTGCAATACACCAATCAGAACCACTGTAAGATGGGCTGGTAGTGCCCAGGGGGTTAACAAATCGAAATAAAGGACATTTAGGCCAAACAAAGAAGTTGTCTGTCTCAGAAGCCCGCCCGCAATGGTATGTGAAATGAGCTACGGCAGGCCTAAACTAAAATGGATTTTTTTTTTTACAAAATATTTTTAAAAAAAGGTCTCTGTAAGCTTGGATTAGCAACAACAACAAAATAAAATAAAATAAATCACACTGTAGCATCAAATGTTTCTGAGACAGACTTTCTTTCTTGTTTGGTCTTATGGTACATTATCAATTAAGTTACATGCAACTTGGGATTTGGTTATGGGTTGACTGATTTAAATCCCATTATAAATGTGATTGAAATAAAAAGATTTTTTTATAAAACCATGTGATTTAAATCAACCTTTTTAGTTTTGACTAATGTTGGTATTTCTTTTTAAATTGAATGTTTTACATCATTCTTAGTACTTCTGCAACTTTTGGATACAACTAAATACCCTATGATGTCATTTTATTCATTTCCAACAGTGATTTTCCTTCAATTTTTACCATATTTTTGCCCGCAAATTGTTCACATTTAAAAACGTGTTTCAATTTTGTTTTTTTAGGATTTGGCATATGCAAACCATTCGACATTTCAAACTTCAAAAATAATAAGAAAAAAAGAAGAAAAAAAAGAAGGAAAAAAAACCCAAACCAATTTTAAATGTTAAAAGATCTGATTTAAATCAAATAAATCAGATGTTTTTATAAAAAAAAAATTTACAAAATTGCCAACCCTGATTTTGTTGGTTTACTCCATCTTTGGAACTTGCAATGGCAACAACACAAAATGACCTCAAACATTTTCCATCATAGATATGCTTCTTACCTAAAGAACATTTTTTTAAGATACCACCACAATGCATTGCATTTTTGCGAAGTGCCTTAATTCTGGTCTCCAAATTGTCTTGGGTCCCATAGACATGCACAATCATGGCTTCATACATGTAATGCTTTCATCATTGGAGCTCTTAGGTTCTAGTGTATATCAATGAATAAATAAGTTATCAGTGTACCTTTTTCTTATTGCAAAAACTTAAGAGCTTGACAAATGCATTATTGTGTGAAAACAGATTTAGTTGGCTGACGTTTGCGCAATGCATTGTGGGAAGACCTTCAAATATTCTTTGCTTCTTACCTTTGTCTTGCAAGTGTTGTCTGCATCCACTAATATTGAGTTTATCTAGAGTTGATGGAACATAAGTCACTAATGCATCAAGAGCTCGTCTCGTTAACGATGTCCATGCTAGATTTAGGCTCTTCAAGCTAGGGTACAGAAATGAAAATATGATATGAATTGATAAATAATAATAATGTATACCTGCCCACATTGAAAGTCCAGATATCTGAACACGTGTAGTAGTCGCTCGTAAGGGTTGGGTTTAGGGGCCACCTAAGCTCCTGGAAATAACAGAATGTATTATATTGCCCAGACAAAACAGTTTTCAATACCCTTTTGGTAACCAAGACATACATTTTGAAAGTTTGAAACTGACAAAAGGATCTAAAAACACTTTTCAGGAAAAGGTTTATACATCTTGTGACTAAATTTTCATTCTGATAAAATGCCACATGGGAAGGGGACCGAGTCTTCTTTTATTTTTCCAGATTTTTTATATATATTATTTTCCTTCCTAATAGTAAAATGATGGAAATCGGAATGTTCAGATCCAGATTCAGCTGGTTTTGTTAACAATGTTCAAGCTACATTGTTGAGGCTGATAAAAAGCGAGTGAGTTGCTGCCAAAAAGCTTCCCCAGTTTTCAGTAAAAATAATCCCCAAAAAATGTTCAAGCTACATTTATTACACTCTTCTAACTAGAAAACTGAATTGGGATTAGATAGGAATTGAGTACTTGACATAGCTGTGATACAGACAGACTCTTCAATTTCAACAAGGACTAAATTCAATACACATGTTGGAACAAGGAAGTATGTTTTACTTTCTTCTCATTGAAAAGTCATAAATGATAAAGTGTGACTCCTTTCAAACGCTTATTGTTGTATTTATAGATTTTTGCTTTGCATCATCACACCCCGCTGTAGTCTTTTAGAAATAGCGGGTTATAAAAGCCTTTTTGTATGTATGTATGTTTGTATGTTATATTGGTACGTCTTGTAATAATAAAATGAGTTTCAAGTATACAGAACACAGGCCAATAAAAACCTCAGAAAAATACATTAAAAAGGGTCAACTTAGGCCAAAACAATAAATGGTTGTGTTGTAGCCCTCATCCGGCCGGGTCAAAATTCCGAAAAATGTCAGCCGTTTATTTAATATTTGTTTTAAAGATTTTTAAAAAACAAAGTTTTTTTTTTTTATATTTACACTATTTTAACCTATCTTCCGGTTGATAAATGTGTGGGCGGCCTTAACTCTGTACAACCATTCTCCTCCTTCACCCACTCCCCCTACATAGGTTGGGGCGGACCTACGTCACGCCGGTGAAAACAAATCAAACGCCGGTGAAAACAAAAACAAAATCAACTTGCGCAGATCAATCAATTAAGGCAACCGTACATTGCGCCTACTGCGGATCAAGTGTGTAACGCTCAGCGTTGAGTGCGTGCATGGAATGTTTTGTTTCTGAAACACTGGTTGCCAAGCAAATTTGCTAAAAATAACTCAAAGTTCCCGTATGTCCGCCCCTTCCTATTACCAACTAAATTAGCTGAAGCCCAAGAATATACCACCACAACTAATGCATCCAAGTACAGTGTTTCAAATAACAAAGGCCCTTGGACCTTCAAACTTTGAAAATCAATCAATGTCTAAAAAGATAATGTGGGGGCCCAGGCCCTTGAAAATTCAGTTTACACTTTGATGTAGGCTACAATGCCTGGTAAGCACTGCTCTCATACTCTTAACTCGCATTGTTGCTAATAAAATGCTCAATTTATCCAAAACAATAAAACTTGAATGTTTTCAACCCCTTTTGATTAACTTCAAAATGTAGGTTAAATTTCTTTTGGCCTGCAAAAATGTGTGAGGGCCCCTAAAGATGTAAGTCCACAGGCCCAGATGGCCCTTGGAAACTTTTGCTTATTTGAAACACTGTCCAAGTTGGCATGTTATTTAACACTTTCCACGCGGCTATTAGTTTTACCATATACACAAAACACATTTTTCACAAACCTTACGCAATTTTCAAAGTCTATCTCAAGAATTACTGAACCAATACCAGGAATGTTTGTACTTATTTCAATGCATTTCATGTGGTGTTTCCAAATATGGTTATGAAATTTAACAATTTTGACATTTTTTAAACATTTTGTGACATTTTGGAATGTCATCTGCAGCTGCCTGCCGCGTGGAAAGTGTTAAGGTAATTACAAAATAAAAATACTTGGTGCAATCATGTAGTTTAACTCTTTCCATGCAGCCGCCGTCTTAGACGACAGTTCTAAAATGTCACACAATGTTTAAAAATTGTTAAGATTATTGAATTTCATTACCATATTTGGATTCACCATGAGAAAAACATTAAAATTAGTACAAACATGCCTAGTTTTAATTCAGTAATTCTTGAGATAAGGCTTTGATTTGAAGGATGTGAAATGTTTCTGAAAATCTGCTTGATATGGTAAAACTAATAGTCACATGGAAAGTGTTAACACTTTCTCTATATCTATACACTTTCTATGCAGCTATAAGTTTTACCATACAACACAGATTTTTAAGGAACCTTTCTCACATATGAACAACTAGCGGACATCTGCTCCACACAGTACATGACCCTCATTTAACACGGATTACTTAACAAATACTAGGCATATTTGTACTTATTTAAATGCATTTCTTATGGTGATTCTAAATATGGTAATGAAATTCAATACTTTTGACATTATTGAAACATTTTGTGACATTTTTGAATGTCGTCTGTGGACAGTGTTAATACTTACTTTGGCATGTCTTGTAACAACGGCACCAGTCCCACATCTAGGACTCCTTCACACATACTCAGGTTGAGTTCCTCTAAAAGATGCCCTCGCTGGCCGACGCAAGTCAGGATGCTGACATTGACCTGACAGCTCTCCAGACTCAGCTTACGTAGTTGCGTACATAGTTCGATTATCTCAAAGAGGGCGCTTGGTGACGTGTCGCAAGAGGAGAGGTCTAAATATTGCACTTTTGCCATCGATGTGTGTTTGCTGCGAGAGAATGTAGAAAAGTTTTATTATAATTTTAGTCTGGTATACTTCAGTCAGTTCGAAGTTGACGAACCTGCTTATAGCAGTAAATTATCTAAAAATGTAGGTGTGCAAAATGCTCGCATGGCTCAACATGGCGCATTGTGAATTGTATGTGACACTTGCGTAGGCCAAAATAGTGTACATACCCATGGATTACATTTGTGCATGGAGAGATAAAAAGATTATATTATTATTTCTGGTCAATATTATCCCGGGGGGGGGGGGGGGGGGGGGGGGGGGCACTCAATTCTTTTTTGGGTAGGGGTGTGCCGCCCAGGGTCTCAAAAAGGGGGGCTACTGAACTAAACTGAGTGGATTTTATGATGATTTTTTAAAAAGTAGGTCTTGAGAACTGACCTATAGTTCAATTTTGATAGGCAAGAACGCAAAGAATAGAATTGGGACTTTGGAACGCAAAATTTTGTGATTTTTGAATTTTCAATAAAAATAGGGTTTTAGAACTAATGCAGGCTCAAAAGGGGGTCATAAGAGCTAGCAGCAGAGGGTGAAAAAGGGGGTCTTCAGAGCGGCACATACCTATACCCTTTTCCAATGTCAGTGCCCCCCCCCAGGAATATTATCTGACACAACTTGTTTTCTTTTAGAGGTTTCAAAAATTATGGAATTTAAACACACAGTGCGTGATCAAAGGAGGGTATTTTTAATATATTATGTGATATTTTAAATGGAACGCCCTCTATCTTTTTCCGGTCAAATTACATTTATAACCATGAAATTAAAATATCTTACTGATTAATTGTTTCCTATTTACTATAAAATCAGATTTTGAAATAAGTTTCTTAGTACCAGGATATTTTATTTCCTGAATGTTTTTTTTGTTTGTTCTTAAAATCAGATTTTGAAATAAGTTTCCTAGTACTAAGATATTTAATTTTCTGAATGTTTTTTGTTTTGTACTTAAATAGAATTCCATGGTTTGACAGTGAGTGTTAACATCGTTCACAGTGTTTCCGGTTATGACCGCAACTGTACACAAGTGATCACAAAGTGAACACACGCCTACAGAATGCTTTATGATGAAAATCAAAACAATTATGTTGAAAAATTACTTAAATTGGAAGCAGATTTCCTGTATGATTTAGTTAAGTTCTGTTATGTTTTTTTACGGAAAATATAGTCAAAGTAGATTTATATGAGTCCAGGAGAGGAAAAAATATGGGTAAAAATTTGAAAAAGATCACATAATAGTGCTTTAAGACCTTTTTTATATCAAAGAAGATTTCTTGATGCACCCCAGCATGCATCATTTTCATCACATGACCTACCAGCCACTAGTATCTACTGGTTCCCATTGACATTACAGTACAATGAATGGCTTATAATGTAGTCAAAAGAGGGTCTTTAAAAAAATCCTTCTGCAAGTAGTACAATTGATGTCACTTCAATTCAGTCCTTTCTTGTTTTTCTTAAAGACCCTTTATTTTTGGAATAACACGTATATGTATGTTTTAGTTGGAATACAACTTCTTTTCATATATTTGACCAAGTTATGCCTATCTCTATCATGTATTAGAAGGTGGAAGTCCAGACGACCTCCAGCTGTTAATTACCTTAACACATGTGTGGCACTGTTTGTTTTGGTGATAAGCCCTTCTGGTACTGAAGAAGCGCTAAGCATGATGGGGTGCATCAAGAAATCTTCTTTGTTTTTATATCAAGTTTGTCACAATGATACCCAGCCATGTAGCCAGAAATTAAGGGCATCAAGGCAACTAGGTGGGGCATCAAAGGCAATTGCTTAATAAGCACATGGGAAGTTGTGACAGAATCTAAATTCTTACTGGGTATACAATACTTTTTTTACAACAATCACCTTATTTCGTCACCATTTCTTGAAGTATTTCTAGTCTTTCTTTTCACCTCATCAATAAACACCGGTTCGTCTATCTTTGACCTGGACAATTTGATGGCTATTGGTCCTCGCAAAAAAATGTTGCCAAGTGCGCCGCTGGCAAATCGCCGTGACGACAGGTTGACACGCCTCCACAGACTTTCATCACACCTGTCAATTGTGTTTTTTTTCAACAATAAAAAAGTTTTAACTGTGAAACATGTGATCCATCAAGATAAAGTAAACGAGGCACACAATGAGGGAAATATGAATATTTAGTTATTATCATGATTTTTTATCATGTTAAAGGGGGGACTCAAGGAAGTTTGACTTGATTTTTTGAATTTTGTGAGTGCTGTAACTATTGAACTTATTAATCAATGCATATAAAAGTATACCTTTTTGGAAAGGAAATTGCTCAGAGAATCCACATTTTGCGTCAATTTTGACAACAAAATTTTATTTTTTGAGCTAACAAAAATAATTTTGATTAAAAAATTCCCAAATTTCTAGATTATGATGTTAAGACACTAACTCAAGGGACGATTTTTTTTTTAAAACCTAATCTAATATTTTTTGAAATTTTGACCCAAAAGCGCAAAAAAAAGTCAATGTCATATCAACATTCCAAACCAAAGTTACAGATGATATCAAATCACTTTGTATCAAAACATCAAATATAACGTCGCTGTTCTGACATACCGGCACATCACAACAGAAATAAGTAAAGAGATGTGCCGGTATGTCAGAACAGCAATGATAAAGTGCAGTTGAAGAATATAAGGAATCCAGGGAGGAAATTTGCTGATGTAGTGCACGGCTGTTTGATCCCACATAATGTGTCCGTTTTATTCTGAGAACACCATAACTTGCTGGCCCGGTTCTGGTTTTAACTGATTCAAGTACCTGAATATACTGGCCATCTTTTGTAGAAATTTCAGAACATTTGTTGGTGCCATTTCTGAGAAATAGAGCTTTGAATATTATTATTTACTATGATAGCGCCCTCATCGGCCACATTTCCCATAGAATTTGGAGGACAATTTGGGTATTTGAAGGGAAATATAGATATTTTGAGGGAAATTTGGGTATTTTGAGGGGTATTTGGAGGGACATTTGGGTATTTGGAGGGAAATTTGGGTAATTGGAGGGAAATTTGGGAATTTGGAGGGAAATTTGGGTATTTGGAGGGAAATTTGGGTATTTAGAGGGAAATTTGGGAATTTGGAGGACAATTTGGGTATTTGGAGGGAAATATAGATATTTTGAGGGAAATTTGGGTATTTTGAGGGTAATTTGGGTATTTGGAGGGAAATTTGGGTATTTGGAGGGAAATTTGGGAATTTGGAGGACAATTTGGGTATTTGGAGGGAAATATAGATATTTTGAGGGTATTTGGGTATTTTGAGGGAAATATAGGTATTTTGAGGGAAATTTGGGTATTTTGAGGGAAATTTGGGTATTTTGAGGGAAATTTGGGTATTTGGAGGGAAATTTGGGTATTTGGAGGGAAATTTGGGAATTTGGAGGGAAATAATTTTGTTTGCTTCCTGGGAAATATACATTTTTCCAGCCCTGATTAGTAAGGCCGTGGTCGACACGCCATATGTCGACATTTATGTCGACACAGAGTATATTCTGACATGTCCCTATAATATTTAATATATCGACAGAATTAAAATTCCCTCACAAGACCTTCAAAATACCCAAGAGCCTGATTTTGAAAGAAAACAAGTTTTCATTTTGACACTATTACAACTTTGTGCATATAAAAACCACTTATTGAACATACTGAGAAGTAATTACCCCTATGATGACCCTAATAGAAGTTCAAAGTCCAACAGTTTGGGACTGTAGGGACTGAAAAGACGCAATCTGGGTCAGTGAAAGTAGGCAGGCAGGTGAATGTCCATCATTTTTTATGTTTCATATGTTCACTAATATTTGCTAGTTTGTCAATATTAATACTTTAAAGTGTACCAGGATATTATTGTGGGTTAATTGTGAATTTTCAGGGCTTTGAAATTTAGATTTAAGCTTACCCACACATCGTGTATGGTACAGATATTGTTGGAAAGCATGTTGAAAATTGTTATCATGATAAAATAATAATATGATTGTGGTTACATATATCACCCATGATAATGTCGACACAGATGTCGACGTCGAGATCAAATTAATATTGACATGTCGACATGAAAATATTGTTCCGACCACAGCCTTACTGATTAGAATATAACCAGGGCTGGAACAGATTTGTTTCAAACAGCCAGTCAGGCAGTGACAAAAACACCTGCCAGTGTTACCCACTTACTACTGTGAGTTTTAAATTGTTTACCTGCCAGTCAGTCTGGTACTTTTGCGTCTACACACGCATCACGCAAAAGTACCTGCTATTGGCAGGTGGATAGCGGGTAGGTGCTATTTCCAGGCCTGAATATAACCCTCCAGTTGCTCATGCTAATATTCTTCAACCAGTAACCATGAGTTACTAACGTGGACTACATCAACATATTATAGAACAATTATATTGGTCCTATTGGTATGCAATTACACTGCAAATTATGAGCGTTTACTTTTAGTTTGTCCAAAAGTAAACGCAATTCTAAACAAAAAAGTAAACGTAAAAGTAAACGCATAACTAAACGTTTCTTTCATTTTGCACCCAATTGACCTCAAAGCATGCTCCAAGTGAGTGAATATAGTCACAGATGTTTCCACCATCTGTGATTTAATGGGACAGTTATTGATTAGAGGCTGGGTGGAAAACAGCTGAGTTGTTGGGCTCACATAAGTGTTTAGTATTGCGTTTACTTTTGAGTTTACTTTTAGTTTGTCCAAAAGTAAACGCTCATAATTTCCAGTGTTAGTAAAATTGATAAATAAAATAACCCAAATGAAAGCGCAAACGTTTTGTTAAAGTTAAGTTTTTTAAAATTATTTTTATTTTAAATTTTGATTAACTTTATATTTTTATATACTTACACCAATGCATGAAAACGTTTACACACTCTTGAGCAATGTGACAGTGTTTTCAATGGAAGCCACTGGAAAATATTTAATAAGATTTCATCAGCAAGGCAAGAAAAAGAATCTGTATCGAACAAAAAAAAGAAGGTATAAATGTCAAATTAAATGTATGCATTAACAGCATTAGGTAACAGGCTTGTAATAAATCAAAACCTACTACACGCATGAGCATCTTTGTCACCCCGAACATTAAAGGAAGGGTCGCGCAAGCACAACATTTAGCATTATGTGTTAGAAAAATAATTATCGAGCAGAAATTACGTAATTATATAGAACAAAACACCATACTAGTCACAAAAATGAATGAAAACTTCCATCACTTAATAACATGCATTTTTTTAAATTTGAGGATATTGAAATTCCCGGTGTCGATGACGTCATGGGTATTGGTGCTCAAATGTGCGCATGTGCATTGTATAACTATGACATTATCGACACTGGGACTTTCCACCGCCGCAAATTTTAAAAAGTGCATGTTGAGAGATTGCCGTTTTTATTTGTTTTTTCATAAGTGTTGTGTTTTGTTCCATTTAATTACAAAAGTTGGGCTCGATAGTTGTTTGTCTAACATATAATGCACACTTTTATGCTTGCGGGCAAGGGTCACGTTCTTGCGCGTCCTCGCGTCCCAGGACCCCTCATTTTCTTGTGGGACGCGTAAGTTTACATATTGAACTTCACTAACGGGTCCCAATCGAAAATGAAGGGACCCCTTAAATCTGACGATGTATGGACGTGGAAACCTTAAGACATTCTGAAAATTGTCAATCTCCTACATTTTAAATTTGTTAATGTCCGTAAAAGATAAATACAATGCAAATCCTGTATTTTTAAAGTTTTTAAACACATAGTTTCAAGCGATTTCCAAATAAGTATCTTCTACTGATTAACATGGACACGACATAGGCATGAGTTACACGTTCACTAGCAATTTCTTGCGACCCTGCAGTTCACCTGAGATCCCCTATCCCCTAACCAAATCATAAGTTAGTTTGTGACCTCTAATTTCTCTAAATCGTTTTTTTGACCATTTTCAAAGGCTCAAACTTCAGGACCCCTTATTTCTGGGGGACCCTTTAAATTTAGGTTTTGCAGTCCTTAAAGGGTCCTGAAAAATGTAATGGGACTCCTCACATTTTTGAGCCAGTGCTACCCCTGCTTGCGGGACACCTCCTTTAAGAACTCTCAAACCTTTACTTAACCCAATCTGACCCAAAGAGAGCACACCACAAATAGTATTGTTCGTCATTGGCACGGAGCAAGACAGGTACAAAAGGTGGATCAGAGAAGCAATTAAAATTAGAAAGAGAGGGACCTTCCCGATGAACGGAGACGAGGGGCAATACAACCTCACTCATGTTTTCGACGATTATTTATCATCTCAGGGGTGTGAGAGTTCCTCTTTTTAGCTGATTTCCTCTTTTTTTGAATTTTTCTTATGCCAACATTTCAGCCTTTTCTTTTTCTTTTCAGCCCATATTTGACAATTTTACGCTGTTTTTCCTCGTTTTTGTCTGTTTTCCTCTTTTTTATTTGTGGCCTCTCAAACCCCTGTCATCTGGTAAAAAATCCCCAGATGATAAATCAGCTGGCAACTCCTAGACTGCAAAAAGTGCCATGAGTCGTCAAGAACGTCACTACTAAAAGTGTTGACAAAGGATACAGACCTATCAGAAGTGTACACGTGAGTACCTTTATACGCTGGATCAGTACAATGATCATTCATATCATATTTTCTACACAACCCTTGCTTTCATAATAAAGTGGAAATTTTGAAAGAGGATCTGAAACTTGTCAACAAGAGATCATATTTTCTACACATACCTTGCTTTATTGACTTTTTGACTATTTGACTATTTTGTTGTATTGGAGCAAGGACTAGTGATTAACCCCCTGAGAACTACCGGCCGATTGGTCAGAAAGATAGATACATCATTTATTGCGCCAATCAGAGACAGTGTTAGAATAATTGTATCCCTGCATAAAGATTGGAGCTACATTTTATTTGGCTATTCAAATGAGTATATCTTGCAATACACCAATCAGAACCACTGTAAGATAGGCTGGTAGTGCCCAAGGGGTTAATAAGAAATATTTGGATCGCATCGCATCTGTGTGCGATATACTTGGGAAATTTATTAGCTATTCTTCACAATTCTGTCGCATTTTGAGATGCGATACCGGATATCTTGCACGCTGATTAGGATTGACCCTAGGTTAAGTCTAATTTCAATATCCTAGAGAATGCAGTCATGCACAAAGCGCTGTAAATGTACCTAAATGTTTTATGATTTGGTATTGTAGATGGTTTCCTCATAATTGGACCAAAATCTCTAGCCTTTTCATGTGTGATATTAGTTTACATAATTTCACTGTTTACGCCGATTTAGAGCTAAAAACAGAATCCAGACAGCATGTCGTATCTAAGCTAGATGTCATTGTTCAGTAACGAAGAAGTCAATGCGATTACTTTTGAATGAACCAGTTAAAGAAAAAAATAGTGGTTTACCTATTGACCACACAAAGCAATTTGGAACTTATTTGGTGATGTGGGACCCACATGAAACATCACATTTTGCCTTGATCCCATCTGCATCACGACTCCACAATATTTGAAATTTGAAATTTAACATTAATTAATTGCTGAATCAACACAGATAACACAGATACTGGTATAGTTTATGTAGAGTCCATTGCTTTTTAATAAAAAAATTAAAAGTATCATTGAACTAACCTGAGCTGTTGATCTCGTCTAGTAAGCGTCTCTTACAGCTACAAGATGTGCCGTTGTATATGTGGTACTAACCTGAGCTGTTGATCTCGTCTAGTAAGCGTCTTTTCCAGCTACAAGATGTGCCGTTGTGTATGTTGTACTAACCTGAGCTGTTGATCTCGTCTAGTAAGCGTCTCTTACAGCTACAAGATGTGCAGTTGTATATGTGGTACTAACCTGAGCTGTTGATCTCGTCTAGTAAGCGTCTCTTACAGCTACAAGATGTGCCGTTGTGTATGTGGTACTAACCTGAGCTGTTGATCTTGTCCAATAAGCGTCTCTTACAGCTACAAGACGTGCCGTTGTGTATGTGGTACTAACCTGAGCTGTTGATCTCGTCTAGTAAGCGTCTCTTACAGCTACAAGATGTGCTGTTGTGTATGTGGAACTAACCTGAGCTGTTGATCTCGTCTAGTAAGCGTCTCTTACAGCTACAAGATGTGCCGTTGTGTATGTGGAACTAACCTGAGCTGTTGATCTCGTCTAAGCGTCTCTTACAGCTACAAGATGTGCCGTTGTGTATGTGGTACTAACCTGAGCTGTTGATCTCATCCAGTAATCGTCTCTTACAGCACGAAGACGTGCCGTTGTGTATGTGGTACTAACCTGAGCTGTTGATCTCGTCTAGTAAGCGTCTCTTACAGCTACAAGATGTGCCATTGTGTATGTGGTACTAACCTGAGCTGTTGATCTCGTCTAGTAAGTGTCTCTTACAGCTACAAGATGTGCCGTTGTGTATGTGGTACTAACCTGAGCTGTTGATCTCGTCTAGTAAGCGTCTCTTACAGCTACAAGATGTGCCTTTGTGTATGTGGTACTAACCTGAGCTGTTGATCTCGTCTAGTAAACATCTCTTACAGCTACAAGATGTGCCGTTGTGTATGTGGTACTAACTTGAGCTGTTGATCTCGTCTAGTAAGCGTCTCTTACAGCTACAAGATGTGCCTTTGTGTATGTGGTACTAACCTGAGCTGTTGATCTCGTCCAGTAAGCGTCTCTTACAGCTACAAGACGTGCCGTTGTGTATGTGGTACTAACCTGAGTTGTTGATCTCGTCTAGTAAGCGTCTCTTACAGCTACAAGACCTGCCGTTGTGTATGTGGTACTAACCCGAGCTGTTAATCTCGTCTAGTAAGCGTCTCTTACAGCTACAAGACGTGCCGTTGTGTATGTGGTACTACCCCGAGCTGTTAATCTCGTCTAGTAAGCGTCTCTTACAGCTACAAGACGTGCCGTTGTGTATGTGGTACTAACCCGAGCTGTTGATCTCGTCTAGTAAGCATCTCTTACAGCTACAAGACGTGCCGTTGTGTATGTGGTACTAACCAGAGCTGTTAATCTCGTCTAGTAAGCGTCTCTTACAGCTACAAGACGTGCCGTTGTGTATGTGGTACTAACCCGAGCTGTTGATCTCGTCTAGTAAGCGTCTCTTACAGCTACAAGACGTGCCGTTGTGTATATGGTACTAACCCGAGCTGTTAATCTCGTCCAGTAAGCGTCTCTTACAGCTACAAGACGTGCCGTTGTGTATGTGGTACTAACCCGAGCTGTTGATCTCGTCCAGTAAGCGTCGCTTACAGCTACAAGACGTGCCGTTGTGTATGTGGTACTAACCTGAGCTGTTGATCTCGTCTAGTAAGCGTCTCTTACAGCTACAAGATGTGCCGTTGTGTATGTGGTACTAACCTGAGCTGTTGATCTCGTCCAATAAGCGTCTCTTACAGCTATAAGACGTGCCGTTGTGTATGTGGTACTAACCTGAGCTGTTGATCTCGTCTAGTAAGCGTCTCTTACAGCTACAAGATATGCCGTTGTGTATGTGGTACTAACCTGAGCTGTTGATCTCGTCCAATAAGCGTCTCTTACAGCTACAAGACGTGCCGTTGTGTATGTGGTACTAACCTGAGCTGTTGATCTCGTCTAGTAAGAGTCTCTTACAGCTACAAGATGTGCCGTTGTGTATGTGGAACTAACCTGAGCTGTTGATCTCGTCTAGTAAGCGTCTCTTACAGCTACAAGACGTGCCGTTGTGTATGTGGTACTAACCCAAGCTGTTGATCTCGTCTAGTAAGCGTCTCTTACAGCTACAAGACGTGCCATTGTGTATGTGGTACTAACCCGAGCTGTTAATCTCGTCCAGTAAGCGTCTCTTACAACTACAAGACGTGCCGTTGTGTATGTGGTACTAACCCGAGCTGTTGATCTCGTCCAGTAAGCGTCGCTTACAGCTACAAGACGTGCCGTTGTGTATGTGGTACTAACCTGAGCTGTTGATATCGTCCAGTAAGCGTCGCTTACAGCTACAAGACGTGCCGTTGTGTATGTGGTACTAACCTGAGTTGTAACCCGAGCTGTTGATCTCGTCTAGTAAGCGTCTCTTACAGCTACAAGATGTGCCATTGTGTATGTGGTACTAACCTGAGCTGTTGATCTCGTCTAGTAAGCGTCTCTTACAGCTACAAGACGTGCCGTTGTGTATGTGGTACTAACCTGAGCTGTTGATATCGTCCAGTAAGCGTCTCTTACAGCTACAAGATGTGCCGTTGTGTATGTGGTACTAACCTGAGCTGTTGATCTCGTCTAGTAAGCGTCTCTTACAGCTACAAGATGTGCCATTGTGTATGTGGTACTAACCCGAGCTGTTGATCTCGTCCAGTAAGCGTCGCTTACAGCTACAAGACGTGCCGTTGTGTATGTGATACTAACCTGAGCTGTTGATCTCGTCTAGTAAGCGTCTCTTACAGCTACAAGACGTGCCATTGTGTATGTGGGTACTAACCTGAGCTGTTGATCTCGTCCAGTAAGCGTCGCTTACAGATACAAGACGTGCCGTTGTGTATGTGGTCTTCTGATTTCACTTCAGATGACGGAGTTGCTAAATGAGATGTCGGTGGTGAGACGGAAGAATCATCTGTGCTGGGAGGCTGTACATGTAAGAGAACAAAGTATTCAAGTAAGGCCAAACAAAGAAGAAGGTCTGTCTCAGAAGCCCGCCCGCATTGGTATGTGAAATGAGCTACGGCGCGTAGGTCTATGCGCTGGGGGCTATTTTTTTTTTTTTTTTTTAAATTTGATTTTTTTTTTTTTTTTTTTTTATTGATTTTTTTTAAAAAGTTTAAAAAAGTTCTCCGTAAGCTTGGATAACCCAACAAAAAAAAATAGCAAAAAATAAAATAAAAAATCTCATACCTCATAGCCTTATTTTCTAAAAAAAAAAAAAAAAAAAAAGCACAGCACTTAGCTTATTTGCACAATGTTTCTGAGACAGACCTTCTTCTTTGTTTGGCCTAACACCTCCCGACACATATCCCACAAGTACACCCACAAGTCATGATCTTAAAGGCATATTATGTGATCTTTTCCAGAGAGCGCCCTCTATTCATGATTTTTTTTAGAAAGTAGATTTTCTTGCAGATTTACATTTCCGATCATAAATCATACATACATTCCAAGTTACAGAGCGATACGATTCCTAATTATAGTCAGGGCCACTATGTAATTTCGTTGGATTTTTGTGGGGAGTTGCTAATTTTTGCATCTAAGTAATGTTTATAGACCACTGATACCAGAAAACAATGTTTACACATTTTTAAAATTTCCAATGGCGGCCATATTTGGATTTTTAAAATGGCGGCCACATTTTGACATATTTAAACTATTTTTAAACAAAACATGACATGTGGTCACTTGTTAAAGCTTATTTTTTGGTATAACTGTCATGTCTGTTGCCCATAAAGCAGAACTAACTAGCCCTGATCTTAATTTCATAATGGCGGCCATGACTAAGGGGTTATTCAAGATGGCGTCCAAAATGGCCGCCTAAACTGGTCAAATCTCATAATATGACATAGCAATCAAAATGTATGGTTTAAGTATAGTTTTAATAGTGGGATGTATGTATTACATCAATAGACACTCATATCCAGAATTGTTGCTTTCTTAACACACCCTAAACCAAGATGGCCACCAAAATGGCCGCCAAAAATGGTAAAATTCCATAAATTGGCATAAATGAACCAACCTGTATGATCAGAGTATAGCTTTAACAATGGGATGTATGTATTAGATCACTAGAACGTCATATCTAGTATTCTTGATTTGTTAACATACTTTAAAACCAAAATGGCCACCAAATTAATGGCAAAAAATTGTCAAATATGGTCAAAATTTAATAAAATAGCATAATATCAACCGATATGTATGATGAAAATATGATTTTAACGATGGGATGTATGTGTTAGACCACTAGTAACTCATATCCAATGTTTTTGCTTTGTTAACATAGTTAAAAATTCAAAATGGCTGCCAAAATAGCCCCAAAATGGGTCCCAAATGGCTGCAAAAATGGTCAAATTCTATTAAATGTGATAATATCAACCAAAATGTATAATGAAAATATAGTTTTAATAATGGGATGTATGTATTAGACCCCTAGTAATTCATATCCAGTATTTTTGCTTTGTTAACATACTTATAAATACAAAATGGCCCCAAAAATGGGTCCCAAAATGACTGAACAAATTGTTGAAATTCCATAAAATGGGATAATATCAACCAAAATGTATGATGAAAGTATAGTTTTAACATTGAGATGTATAATTTAGACCACTAGTAACTCATATCCAGTATATTTGCATTGTAATAGCATACTTTAAATCCAAGATGGCCACCAAAATGGCCGCTGTAAATGTAAAAATAGTCTACATAAGTGTAAGATAATCCAGAATAGATATTGTAAGAGTGTATATTACATTACATGCAGCAAATAGTATGTTCTAAACTGTTGAGCATTGCTTTTAGATATAAGGCCCACCTCTGTGACAGTTTTGATTCGGTAAAACTTTCCAAAATGGCTGCCAGAATGGTTAAGTTGATGTTAAATTACCCAAAACAATTGTTTTATATTGTAAATGACCATTTATTATGTAATGCCAACACCCAAAATCTAATGGGACAGCATTCACTTTTATGTCTATGATAAAGCTAGGGGCTGTACTAGATCTAGTTTGAGTATTTTAAAATATATAAGATGGCTTTTTAAAAGGTTAAAATAACTGAAAAGCAGTATTAGTTCATTGTTAGTGTTACATTAGATATGACCAAATTATTATATGTATAGCTTTTAATCCACCTCGTAGACATATTTGTATGTGACAATGTATGATATAATGTTATAGAGTCCATTTCTTTCCATTCGAACCATATTTTATTCAATTGGTGACCACTTGTAGTAATTGTTTTGATCATTTGGAGGTAATTGTATTGACCATTTAGAGGTTTACTGGATGGATTAAAAGCTGTAGATATAATAGCTGGGTCATATCTAATGTAACCCTAACAATAAACTAATAGTGTTTTTCGGCTTGGATATTTAAAAATACTCAAACTAGATCTAGGCTTTATCATAATATTATAGTGAATGCTGTCCCATTAGATTCGGGGTGTTGGTATTACATATTATGGTCATTTACAATACAATACAATTTTGTTAGGTCATTTAACATCAACTTAATAATAGTAGGGACTGCTCAGGAATATAGCTACAAGAAAAACCGAAGTCAATCGAATAAATATAGACAACGCAACACGTAGACGCAACACCTTGAGCAAATCATGATTAGGGGATACACAAGCCAAGCCCGGTTGAAATAGTGAAATGTCACGGTACAAAGTATAGTGATGATACTTTTTGGTTTATTAGTTGCTAAATGGGAGTGCTATAGTAAGATAGATTTATTTCGTAAACATGTAGGCCTAACTCTAATTAATTGGTAGAAATCGGTATTTCAACCTTGATAGTTAAGCCAATAAAGCTAGAGTAATATATGCTCAAATGAGCATGAAATATTATACACGTTTTACAAAAAAAAATCTTATAGCAACAGGCGATACCATGGTTTCATTAGGCGGATAGGGCCTCAAATCATCAGTCGCCGACCATTTGGTCAGTTCAGGGCATGTATTGAATAAAGTAAACATGAAATATTCACTGATTGAGCATTGTAGGCTTATATATATAAATATATAGGGCATGCGTCGTTCTTAAAAGCACGCACTTATGAATTATACACCTATCAGTTGTAAGACGCACCCTATGACCCCCGGGAGTGGTGCGTCACTTTACCGAGGTGCGTCGACTTCTCATGTACCATGACGCACCCTGTGTCAAAAAAACGACGGACCATTGCCTTCCAAATACGCACCCTCCGTCAATTTTTGGACGCACCATTGGTGGATTCTGACGGACCATGACGACGCACCCCGTCGTCAGATATCGTTGACTATAACTGGATAAAACACGATGACTACTGGAAATGAAACTACTTTTAATTCACGGGGGATCTGCCCTTATTCGATGTTGTCAACACTGGCCCTCGAATAATTATATAGACTCCGGACCGGGACCGGGATGGACCATGGACGGAACCAAGAGGAGAGTTTTTATATGTACAATGTTATGTCTGACTGGTGTCCGTGAGCTTGATTGACAAATTATGTGTGACCTTTCTTCGGGGGGGGGGGGGGGGGGGGGGGGGCGGTGGGAGGGTACTCGCCTAAGCGGTGGCGCTACATGTAGTGCCGCTTAGTCGCTTTTAGCTAAAAAAAAAAACATAATGGGGTATGATTTTGTGATGGAAAATTTCTAAAAATAAAAAAATTGCCCCACTTGCTACAGATGGTTCTATTTTCAAATCCTTACAAATGGGTATATTTTCACGAATTGCGAAGATTGGGTTTAGTTTTCCACAAAGAAAATCATATAAATGGGTGTATTTTCGCAAATGCGAAATTTTGGTCTATTTTCCAGATAATTTGCGAACGGGGTCCATAAATGAAGCAAAATCCTTAGAAATGGGTACCGTTTTTTCAAAAAATCACCTTTTAGAAATGGGTAGGCCTATGTTTTTTATTTGAATCTCCTGTCGCACATCCCCGACCAAATTCAATTCCGGGGGCCTGTCCTACTACCTCTGTGTTCTTAGATTGTTCTGCGCTTGTGCGGAAGAGCGCAATGCTGATCCCCTATCTTATACCATGAAGATGCTTGTATACGTGACACTTCTCTTAAAATGAAAGGTTCTCGGTCTACTGCGGTTCCTTGTTTTTTTCGTTTGCCAAACTCTTGTATTGATGATCGAGTGATTTCAGGCATTTTAGAACATGCGGTATAAAATATCGGAGTGATGTTTGCGGTATTAAAGTGGAGCCTGGTTGGCGGTATTAAGGAGTTATGTGGTATAGTAGCCCTATAGCGTATATTTAAAGGTCGTATTTTGTTGTCAGTAAACAGATGTACACTGTGACGCACCCATGTAAAGTGACGGACCTTGACGCACCCTCCGTCATTTTTTTGACGGACCAAAGGCTGCCACTGACGTACCCTCCGTCAAATATTTTTGGTAAACGACGCACCCACGACGCACCTCTCCCGGGGGTCATAGGGTGCGTCTTACAACTGATAGGTGTATTAATGGCAGTAATGGCAGCCATTTGGAAAGTGCTACAGAATCAAAATTGTCACAGAGGTGGGCCTTATATCTAAAAGCAATAGCTTAACAGTTTAGAACATACTATGTGGTGTATGTGATGTAATATTCTTACAATATCTATTCTGGATTGTCAGACACTCATGTAGACTATTTTTAGCGGCCATTTTGGTGGCCATCTTGGATTTAAAGTATGTTATTACAATTCAAATATACTGGATATGATTTACCAGTGGTCTAATACAAACATCCCAATGTTAAAACTATACTTTCATCTTACATTTTGATTGATATTATCCCATTTTATTGAATTCCGACAATTTGTTCAGTCATTTTGGGACCCGTTTTGGGGCCATTTTGGATTTTTAAGTATATTAACAAAGCAAAATCACTCGGATATGAGTTACATGTGGTCTAATACATACATCCTATCATTACAACTATATCATTACAACTATATTTTTATCATACATTTTGGTTGATATTATCCCATTTTATGGAATTTGACAATTTTTGAAGCCATTTTGAGACCCATTTTGGGGACATTTTGGCAGCCATTTTGGATTTTTAACTATGTCAACAAAGCAACAGTACTTGATATGAGTTACTAGTGGTCTAATACATACATCCCATCATTAAAATCATATTTTCATCATACATTTCAGTTGAAATTATGCTATTCTATTGAAATGTTTATAATATTTGACCATTTTTGGCCATCAATTTGGCGGCCATTTTGGTATCAAAGTATGTTATCAAAACAAGAATACTAGATATTAGTTTCCAGTGGTCTGTATCATACATCCCATTGTTAAAGCTATACTCTAAACATACATGTTGGATCATATATGCCAATTTATGGAATTTTACCATTTTTGGCGGCCATTTTGGCGGCCATCTTGGTTTTCGGTGTGTTTATAAAGCAAAAGTTCTGGATATGAGTGTGTAGTGGTCTAATACATACATCCCACTATTAAAACTATACTTTCATGGTTTTCACCATACATTTTGATTGCTATACGTCATTTATTGAGATGAAGATTGGCGGCCATTTCGAAATTCCAAAATGGCTGCTATAACGGATTTTAAAAATGTGTAAACATTGGTTTTCACTTTCTGTAGACCTTTACCTTCATGAAAATGCAAAAATTAGCAACTCCCCACAAAAATCCAACGAATCTACTGCAAAGCACATATAGTGGCCCTGACTATTACCTCAAAATCATGGTTTTAGAGTGAATTTAGAGTGAAAAATATAAACTGTCGGGATTCCGACAGTTTATTATCACTCTAAAACCACGATTTTGAAGTAATTAAGAATCGTATCGCCCTGTAACTTGGAATGTATGCATGATTTATGATCAGAAATGTAAATCTGCAAGAAAATCTGTTTTTTTTTTTTTGATGTTGATGGCGTTCCCTGGAAAGATCACATATAATATACCTTTAAATGGACATTGAGAGATGTATCGATATACTTAATGAGAAAATAATGTACAAATAATCATCAACATAGCCCAAATCCAAAATGTCATACAATTCCGACATCGCCTTCATGTAAAATAAACAAATATTATAACGGCACTTCCAGTTGAGATTTGCCGCGAAAGTATGCATGTAAAACGATCACATAAGTTCCGAATTCAGTACCTAGTTTCGATATGATGATATCGAAACTAAGAAAATCATGACATTTTATATGATAAACGGCGAATGTTGGTAAACTGTTTCAGATGGTAGTTAGTATATGCCTAAGTATTACTTTGATGCAAAAAAAATTGATTTCCAAGATAATTGAGGGCGTACTCCCCTACATATCTCTCAATGCCCCTTTAAAGTTAGATGTTCCTATTGCTGGCCCGATTTTCAATTTGATGGTTTTTTTATTTTACATGAAAGGTCATCCTTAAAATTGTCACATTCCAAAGTTTGAGTTGCATAACTCCAATGGTTCTATAGAAGCACAAGGTCACAAGAATTGTGCCCATTGAGTAGTACAGCAACTGGCTGGTGGTTAACCACATTTAGCATTAATTCACCAGACACAAATAATGACACAATTTCAGTAATGGTGTATATGTAATGGTAAATATTAAAATGAATTACAAATGTATAAAACAAACAATGAAAAATGAATTTCTCACATTTCAGGCTCGTAAAATAATGGTCAGAAATTTGAGGAGAATCCAAGAAGCCATTCTCGCAAAGATTCCCGCTGGTAAAGTTGTGAGAAACCAAGTTGGTTCTGGTAGATATTCTGTCTAACACACTATTTTAATGTCCAGAGGAGAATCCTTTGCCAGATTCTAAATGGATTCTCGCAACCTTGACAAACTTCTGATGATTCTGACCCTGCATACAATAGTACCATCCCCCAGGGCTCCCAATACACAAGGGCAAAGGACGATTAGCCCCAGTTTTCACAAAATAGCCCCCTGAGAAAATGTTGCCTTATAGTAAAATGTGCTAAAGGGCGTTTTTTGGCAGAATTTGCTCAAAATAGCCCTCATAGCCGAAGAAGTATTTTAACCACGTAGCACCATCTACCGCTAAAGGGGGCAATTTTTGGCAGAATTTGCTAAAAAGAAGCCCTCATAGCTAAAGAAGTATAAGAAGTATTTCAACCACGTAGTACCATCTACCGTGTCCCCCCCCCCCCCCCCCCCCCCCCAACCAATCACATGTTACTTCCTATAAGGCCTAAAAAAAGGTTTGATTGGCGTAACAGAAATAAAAATAGGGTAGGTAGGTTGGGGTGTTTTTTTGGGGTTTTTTTAAAGTCTATAAAACGTCTATAAAATTTTATATACCACCACACCCCTACCATACAGACATAAACAAATGGCACAAATACACATTTTCACTGTTTCTCTGACACATATTTATTTTTTGGGTTTTTTTTCCTTCTTTTTCTCAGACAAAAAAAAATTAAAAAAGAAAAAAAAAGGCTGATTTACGCCAATCAAATTCTTTTTTTTTAGGCCTAATCGGCAAGCAGAGCTTCACTCTCCTGAACATACCTGTGTAACATTATCTGTTGGAGTTGCATGTTGTTGCAGAGCTTCTGTGTACTTCCTTTTCCTATCCAATACATTTACGCCCAAATCATTGAAGAGAGCATCCTTGTGACTCGCGTCTATGTCCCACAGCATCTATAAGAATTCAAAGAATAAGCACGGTGAAAAGTTCAGCAAAAAAACAAAAATAACAAAATTGCAAGTTAAAGGCAAAGTATGTCAGACGACGGTGGCTACGAACGGCCGTTAATTTTGAATTTCCGTTGGTTTCAATGTAACAATGGATTTTGATTATATGACCCCATAAAATTCATCATAGGTTAGAAGAAAATTTTTCCAATCCAAAACCGTTCGGGATGGCTGATCATCCCAATTGTAAATGCTATTTTTTGAATTTAAACCGTTGTTAAGCGGTCGTCCCATTCACTTGATCAGGTAACCTCGTTCGCATATTTTAACCTGAATACTCGTGAATACGCCTATGTCCAGCGTCGTCTGGTATGTGATCTTTTCCAGAGGGCACCCTCTACCTACGATTTTTTTAGAATGTATATTTTCTTACAGATTTACATTTCTGATCATAAATCATAAATATATTGTGAGTCACAGAGAGCGATACCATTCCTGATTACTTCAAAATCCTGGTTTTTAAGGATTGAAAATAGATTGTCCGCTCGGCCGTAATTTAGCAAAACAGCGTAACTCGAAATATTGACTTTTTGAGTTACATGCATTTCTGGGGATATCGAGGGCACTCTTTTCATCTGTGAGAGTCTCAAAAGACCTCGACGCACCGTTTTAATGAATAGCGTAACGTATCTCAGCCTTATTTTGCAACTTTTAGCATTTTAATATGGTAAAACAGTGTTACTCGAGTTACGTGTTTCAAAATCTAGTATTTTCTTGGCAAAACAGTGAATCTCTAAGTTACGCGTCTTTTCCAAACAACTATTTTGCTACGAGATATGCGGGTTTGGCGAAAAATAGTAACCAAATAATTACACGTAACTTGAGTTACGCTGTTTTGCAAGATTAACTCTGCGTATAATTAGATGTCGGATTGGCAAACCCGCGTATCTGGACAAAATCAGCTGTATCTTTAGTAAAAATAGTTTACTTTACGTAAGTTTTTAAAAATTAAAAAAATTAAACATAATGCACGTTTCCATTTTTAAATCAATTTCCTCTGTAAATAATAGAAAAAATGCAAACACTCAAACTTTAAAGTGCTCATATCTCAAAAACGTCATTTTCGAGTTACGCTGTTTTGCCAAATTACGGCCGCGCTGGCTGACAGGTTATTTTCACTCTAAAAACCATGATTGTGAAGTAATTAGGAATCACATCGCTTTGTAAGTGTAACTCGTAAGGCAAAAAAAAAAGAAGGTTTGTCTCAGATGACATGAGAGACTGAAAATCTAATGCGGTCTGCGGATTTTGTTTTGATTTTTTTTCTTCAATTTAGACCTGATCGTCATTTGTTTGGTCAAAAAGTTGGATTTTGCAAGATTTTTTTGAGAAAATTGAAAAAGAAAAAAAAATTGGAAAAAAAAATTGGAAAAAAATTAGGAAAAAAAAAAAAAAATGAAAAAAAAAAAAAAAATCCACTAAAAAAAAAGCTTACGCGGGCGGTTTCGGGAATGCGCGCGGGTCATCTGAGACAAACCTTTTTTTTTTTGGCCTAATATATTCATGATTTATGATCAGAAATATAAATCTGCAAAAAAACAACTTTAAAAAACAAAACAAGGATAGAGGGTGCCCCATGGAAAAGATTGCATACTATTCCTTTAATTACAGAGCGCATGGTTGGGATGGGGAACTCAGGAACCTGGTTACAGCGAAATATTCACTTTGGAGGGACCTTTTTGGCTTTGGAGGGAAATTTAGAAATTAAAATAAAAGAATACATTAGGCAAAACAAAAAAAAAGTTTGTCTCAAAGCGTGCGAAGACAAAAATTAGGCAAAAAAAGAAGGTTTGTCTCAAAGCTTGCGAAGGCTTCAAAATCAGGCGACGCGCGCGGTTTTTTGTCTTCCATTTTTTTTAAAACTTTTTTTAAATTTGTGTGTCAATTTTTACTCTTACTATTTGCAACCATTGACACTTTCTGATATTGTTATTTTCTATTTGAAATGAAAATTGTGATGTCAGAGTGATGTAGTTGTGTAAAGAACAATTGTGCAGTGTTTTTCAAAGAAACTGAGTCATGTAAAAGTTTGAGAAAAGGAAAATCTGACGATATTTTTAATAAAAACTTAAGAGAAAAAAAAAAGATTTCACAATTTCCTGCATTTCAGATGCGGTATATTTGGCATTTCAAAACCAATGCGCTCGCAAGTTTGAATGAATTTTATTATCATATTGGACAGGCTTTGAAATAAGAAATGAAAAGGGCAGGCAATTTAAGGCAATTTGAAAGGGGCACCAACTTAATCCAAGGCCATTATGTACTTTTAAATGGAGTGAAAACAGCCAGAAATTGAGGGCATCAAGGTTACTAGGTGGGGTATCGAAGGCAATGGCGTATCGAAGGCAATGGCCTTCGATGCCTTCGATTAATTCCAACCCTGATATTTGAATCACCATGAGAAAGGTATCTGCAGACGACATTCCATAATGTCACAAAATGTTTCAAAAATATCAAAATTATTGAATTTCATTACCATATTTGGGAATGGTTTCATTTTTTGGGCCGGTTTGGATTAAAATATGTCCTAAATGCCTAGTTTTGGTTCTGTTATTCTTGGACTTCATAAATTTGGGAAAGGTTTCTGACAAATCTTTTATGTATGGTAAAACTAATAGCCACATGGAAAATGTTAAATTGATGACTTTGTCCACACTGATCCCATTTCTTTAAATAAATAAATATAAAGTCTAAAATTCATGGTGCGCCAGCAAAAAATTAGATTAAATTAATAACAAAACCAGTATTTTGATGAAAACTCAAACGGTTCATTTCTGGCCTACTGTAAAAGTGGTTATTTTCACACGATTAAATTTTCGCGCTTTGCCGACTTTCAGCCATTTCGCTTCTTTTTAAATACGCGATTTGAAAGATCATGACATTCAAGGCCTTTAGACAGCCAGCCGTGTTGGCCGTGTTTTACACGGCCAGTTGGAAAAATACAAGGACAATTTTCTTGCCCCACAGGTTCAATTTCCCATCCAGGCCGTGCTCAGTTATTTATCTAACTTTCCTTGCAAAGTCAGAAAAACCGGAGAAGCTCAGGTCGGCATTTTTGGCGGTCAACAGCCAACTTTTTCAAAGTTTGTTTAAAAATTTTGCCCAAGAATGGACACTAAGAAATAAATAATGTTTCCGTTTTTCCAATGTAACTTTAAACTGCGGCCTGCCGCGGCGGCAGCCAGCCAATCATAAATTATTCACATGCTTTGTTTTACAAACTTATAAATACACAAAATAAATTCTTGTAGCACGCGCGCCCGCCTCACTTTTGGCTCCCGCATTGGTTTTTTTAATTTTTTTATTATTTCTAAAAATAGCATAAAACAATAAAATACTGTCCAATGCCGTCTGAAAAATAAACTTAAAGCGTCCTTTTTTTCAGAGCCGTCTCTTTGAAGGATTAAAACATGACCACATAAAAGCAATACGACGCCTTATTTCTCATAGATTTCATGTAATATTTTGACGACGGTGCATCGCGGTCATGAGTACCCTTTCTTTACCACTTTATTGAATTTATTAAAATATGCCTAAAAATGTGTTCTGAACATATTAGATTTTATTTCCTGGCACGAAAAGTTGGCAAAGGAAGGTATTTTATTACTACGTATGTGTTGGATGCAGAATTTGACATGCATGACAATGTAGTCCGTACTGCTTAGTTGCCGGCTAAATGTTTAAAAACACGCAAAAATCAGCAGATAAAAGCACGGGGTCAGGAGGTCATAATGCATCGCCAACGTGCAGTGGATCATGGCATGGGATCCAGAGGCCTTCTTAATGTCTTTTTAGGGTTTTTTAATGCACTTTGAGGGTTCCTGCCACATAATTTCTTGTTTTATGAGGCAGTGTAATGATTTTATCGAGACCAGCATAGTGACAGCCCTGCTGCTTAGTATTGTTTGTTTGTTTGTTTGTTCTGTAAACAACTGGCTTTGAGGGGTAAATACCGTAAATCTAAAGCCAATATTAATCATGCGGCCCTGGGGTGGTGGGTCTGGTGGGATTGGGCTAGGATTGTGAGACAATAATGTCGAACAGGGAAAAAAAAGCCTCCATCCCGCCTAAGGCTGTGGTCGGAAGATATTTTCATGTCGACATGTCAATATTAATTTGATCTCGACGTCGACATCTGTGTCGACATAATCATGGGTGATATGTAACCACAATCATATTATTATTTTATCATGATGACAATTTTCAACATGCTTTCCAACAATATCTGTACCATACACGATGTGTGGGTAAGCTTAAATCTAAATTTCAAAGCCCTGAAAATTCACAATTAACCCACAATAATATCCTGGTACACTTTAAAGTATTAATATTGACAAACTAGCAAATATTAGTGAACATATGAAACATAAAAAATGATGGACATTCACCTGCCTGCCTACTTTCACTGACCCAGATTGCGTCTTTTCAGTCCCTACAGTCCCAAACTGTTGGACTTTGAACTTCTATTAGAGTCATCATAGGGGTAATTACTTTTCAGTAAGTGGTTTTTATATGCACAAAGTTGTAATAGTGTCAAAATGAAAACATGTTTTCTTTCAAAATCAGGCTCTTGCGTATTTTGAAGGTCTTGTGAGGGAATTTTAATTCTGTCGATATATTAAATATTATAGCTACATGTCAGAATATACTCTGTGTCGACATAAATGTTGACATATGGCGTGTCGACCACGGCCTTAATCCCGCCTCACTTTACGAGGACCCGAATCTAACTCTTTTTTAAGGGGCCTTACCTTTGGTGATTTAGATGGATCGCAATTGATGACAGTGCCCTCACTGTGGGTGTGAGTATCCAAACCATCAGCACAAGACATTTCGAGATATCAATCGAATCATTCAAAATTTCAAACTGTACAAAATAAAAATTAATGAAAGAACAGTGGTTAATCATAGACATAACACTAACACTACCTGTAGGGTGTCTCAAAAAAGAATTACAACGCACCTTTAGGTAATCGTTATTTCCTATAAGTGTCTGAATTCAACAATTCAAATGTCAAAGTAAAGTCAAATTAGTTGTCTTTGAATGAAAGAAAATCGCGTTTAGTTTGGCTCAGTAGTTACGGATGTGCGATTACTTAAGAGTAGTCACGAAACACTCCCATCCAAGTTTGACTAATTTACACATTTTCAGCCAGCACTGTTGACTATTCTTCGTGTTCTAAGACTAGAGTACTGATTGATTAATCATAACACCAATAACAATTAGAAAACAAAAATAATTTGGAGATATAACCATATTCTTTCAATATAAACAAACGTTAGTTTTGTTTTCAATTGCGATTATATAAAATTTGACTATCATGCGCACAATTGCCGATAATAACATGATTTCAGCCGTCATTTTCATTGCCAATGTAAACACAAAAAGCTTGATAATTTCTAAAGGCAATCTTATTAGTTATCTTGAACTTGGTTAATAACAGCAATGTTCAGCTTTACTATCATTATCGTAGTGTTTTCAATCGTAATAAAGATATTGAAGTTATCGTGCAAATTGGCGATGGTAAATTTCAACTGATATCAAGTTTAAAATATGATGAAAATAACCTTGACAACTTTTATGATCATTTTTATTAAACATTGTTCTTATCCAGCATATAATTTGGTTTTAAAGAGAAACTAGAACAAGAAAAAATATGTTTACAGTGTTTTCACTCACCCTATACAAAGGGTGAAATACCCTTCACTTTTGACTTTCACCCTTCAAAATTTTTCTCAAGAGTGAAAAATGTTAAAAATGTCATTGTTTTACAGCCCAAAATACTGCGCGACAGCGCGAGCACATGTTTTGGCCATCATTATGGTTTTTCACCCTTGAGAAATATACCCAGTGAAATTGCTGTGTTAAAGTGGCATTAAGAGATGTGGTGGAGGCAGCGCCCTCAATTACATTGGAGGCAGCGCCCTCAATTACAAAAATATATGATAAAAACTTGGATTTGTATTTATAAATTTTGTATTATATGAACTTACACCTATAAGGATTAAGAAAAATCAGCCCTCTTTGTACAACAAAACGTTGATTCAAAAATGCTGGTAGAGCCGCAACCAGCATTTTACGTCCGACACTATCCCCCTGCAGTACGCGTGATACATAACGCGAACAATATTTGCATAGAGAGCGTTTTTCAATAAATAGCGATGATATTGTTTTATTAATCAAGTTTTGCTGTGTTTTTGCTAGTAGAAACAACAATAATGGCAATTGTTAATGTTCATCTTGAATTCTGAAGCAAATTGTTAAACATTTAAAATTTTCAACACCACTTAATGTCCCTTTAATGAATGTTATATTTGAGAGAGGTATTGATTGATTTCTTGTCTGTGCTGTCTGAATCACTCAATATGAGCAAACTTGGATGGGAGTGTTCCCTGACTAATGTTACCTTTGCTCATTTCTCCGTAATCACTGAACCGAATCAAAACCGGTTTTCTTTAAATTATAGCCAACTTCTTTGCCTTTATTTTGTCATTTGAATTGTTCCATTCCAACACTTATATAGAAAGTTACGATCCTCTGAAAGTGCGTTGTAATTTTCTTTGAGACACCCTGTATAATCAAAACAAAATGTTGTCGATCACAGCGTCCGATTCCCAGCGTCCCATGCGACTGGTGCATATTGTGCTTAACTGAGTCAATCGCGATGGAAAGGGTGCAGTAAAACCGGAAGATGTGACATACTTGTAAACAAATCGGTAATTGACCAATCGCGGGCCCTAATCAACAAGACCCACGACGCGCTGCGACTGTTTTGGAACGCACTGCATGCAAGGATAGCTCAACCATTGCAATCAGCCCTCAAATTAACCGAAGGCACCGAAGGCAATTGCCGTCGGTGCCCCAACTAGTTGCCTCGATGCCCTCAATTTCTGGCTGTATTTACTCCATTGAAAAGTACATAATTGCCTTGGTGGCTGGTCAGAGTCAGTTGTACAATCAAAATTCAACAGCTTTTCCCCCCCGTCCTACATGTCCTACGACGACACGTCATTCATTGTATGTACGTTGTACATTATTATGTCGAGTTTTTAGACCTTCAAAATACAGGGCTACATATTTACATTTTGGCATTTTACTTAACGATGTTAACCTGTACGCATTATCTTCATAACAACTAACCATAAAGAACTGATCAAGTTTATCAGAAAACTGCAATTATTGTTGAAAGTTCATCGTCTGAAGTTCGCAATTTTTCGCGGGATTTTTCTTGAACAGCTCAGCAGAATGTTATTGTTTTGTACTGCAATTCCTCTTTAAAGATGAGCGCCTTTCTTATAAACAAGAATGGTCTTTAAAAAGGGATACTGGAGGGATTGGGCAAAATAAGTATATGAAGCAGATAGCCTATCAACTTCATACTAGGTATTAAGATTTTTTTTAAAAATTATTAGCTTATTTAATTAGCTCATTTGCATAAATAATTAGCGATCAAAGTCAGATTTTCAAAAAAATATATAGCTCCAAAACACTTATCGCAGAAAGTTCAGTATTAACAAATACCTTTGTGGTACCAACATGGCCATTGTCAACACAACCACAACCCACTCACAACCCAGTCACCAATAAGTCAAGTCATCTCAACTCTAATGCGATGTAGTAACCTGCTTTATTGGAGTATAAATAAATCCAGATCCAGATCCAGATCCAGATAGTTGACGTCAGAGATCAGCAGTTTTTCTGTGCACAACTAACTGCGGACCGGAAGTGCGTTGTAAGATTGATTGATTGATTGGTTGATTTTATTAATACTACATACTGTTATACTGTACACAGCATATTTCACAGTCGTGGCTCTAAGGCCAAATTACATGAAATTTACATGATAAAAAAACATTGAAAAACAAAAGGTAACTTATTTCTCATTTTAAAAATAGCCTGTGCTGAAAAATCCTGGGCCTATTTATTTAAATGCTGCACAAAATAGGCCACAGGACTGTTTTGCCCTGTGTTTTTGAACCTATTACTATTAGTCCTGCCTGGCAGCTGAGAAAGCTTACTATTATTGCGTTAAAACCGCCCATGACACTCCCCTCTGGTAGGCGTTATTAGAGAACTGGTGCACTCCCCTCTGGTAGGCGTTATTAGAGAACTGGTGCGATTTGATTTGGAAAGCCCTTCGTCAAACCTAAGACAGTGCCCTTCACGTCTAGGGGAGATGCGGGAGAGTTGAGCCACAGGGAGAGTTGAGCCACCCCCTAAGCCTAACTCGAAAAGTAGTAACTGACTAAAATTTATATTGGCATATAATTGTTATAGCATCAATAAGACATTTTTAGTGTTAAACTCTACTGTCATGTGTGCTCAGTATCAAAGATACCTAAAGATTTTTTTCTTCTTTCAATTTTGAGTGAAAAATAGAAAACTAAATGTTTTGTCTTTTTTCCCCATAGCAAGACTTAGACTATAATGGCGGTAATTTGTGTATTGGAGGGGTGTATATGACCATTATTTTAGAGAACTATTGTAAACTACTAAAAGTTCTACACGCGGACAGGATTGGGTTATTTACACCATGAGGAGAGTTGAGCCATTGGTCATGGGGAGAGTAGTGAGCATAGGGAAAACATGTAGTAACATTTTGATTTTTGGACTAAAGGTGAAAAATGTATAATAAATGAGAGAAAATGTTATTTTGTGCCATGATAATAACAATTGAGCACCATATTTACTTTGAGGATTAATAAATCAAAAGTTGAAAAATATGATTTTTTTCTTCTTCTTTTCACCAGCCATTGACTTATCATGCTGGATCAACTCTCCTGAAATGGTGGCTCATCTCTCCCATACTGCCAGGAGAACCCTTAAAGGTTCTTTAAAGAACCAAAAAGAGTTCCCCAAACATGATACAGAACCATTTTTGGTTCTATGAAGAACCTTTTGGGGTTCTTCAATTTTCAAGAACCTTTTTTGAAGGTTCTATAAGGAACCTCTCTCTTGAACCTTCAAAAAAGGTTCTTGAAAATTGAAGAACCAAACAAGGTTCTTCATAGAACCAAAAATGGTTCTGTATCAACCAAAAATGGTTCTGTATCACGTTTGGGGAACTATTTTTGGTTCTTTAAAGAACCTTTAAGGGTTCTCCTGGCAGGACAAAAAAGGGTTCTTTAATTTCTTGGAATGTATTTCAAAGAAACCAGGTCAAAAACGGCTGATTTAACATGATTTTCCGCCTTTTTCGTCCCCATTTTGCCAATTCCCCCCCCCCCCCCCCCCCACCCCCCACGCTACTGCTGTTTGGGGAATAAATTCTCTAGATGGTGTGCGTAAGCAGTTCCGGGCGGTAGTGTATCATCCAGTCCGGGAACATTAAAATCAAATCACATCAAACTTTTTTTGGATATGTGTACATCATTCAATATTGTCGGTCGGGGTGACCTTACCATGGGATACCAAAGAATGACTCCGCGGCCGGCTAGAACCTAGTATCGGGAACTTTTCCTAAGGCTTTTACGGAGCCCGCGGGGGACAGATTGATTAGCGCATCACAAGAAGTTCTGTCACTTGCATTGCAGTACAAACTCAATAGAACTTGTCAACGATTTTGGTGGACAAACCAAAGAAATCGCACGCATGCGTAGACAAAAAAATGAAGTCCCCTCCTAGGTTAGAGGGGGCATTTTCGAATTTCAGACGATACCGCGGGACGTACGAATATTTTTCAAAGGTTACATTCGGTGGGGGAACGTTAGGATCCGGCCGCCACTGAATACCGTACGGTTTCATCAATTTGTATACGAACACATTTCAAATTTTTAAAAAACCATCAGTGTCAGGTACACTGCAAAAACTCCGGTGTTAAATATGCAACACTGATCCGGTGTTACGCTCCTGGTGTTAATGTTGGTGTTAGGTCAACACCATAGGAATAACTGATGTAACACTTCTCATGGTGTTAAGTTTCTTGTGTTAAACTTGGTGTAAGAAGAACTCCCATGGGTGTCACTATTCCACACATGCGCACGGGGGTGGGTTATATTGGTTTTTTAACACTTTGGATTGTATATTTATACATTTGATCTAGTGATTCGATCTGCAATATGCACCATTCCATAATTAAATGGCAAGTAAGAACATTAATTCTCAAAAACGTTCAAGTTTTAATAAATTTGAACTGTTGAACAGTGAAATATGTTATTTGCAAGCATTTTATTGTTAAAGTACTTCAACTTATCCAACATTAATATTTTAACACCAGAAGGTGTAAATTTTTTAATATTTTAACACCAGAAGGTGTAAATTGTTTAATATTTTAACACCAGAAGGTGTAAAAATTGACATAGGAGGGTGAAATTAACACCCTGACAGTGTTAATATAGCAACACCCAAAGGAGTGTTAATTCATCAACACCAAAGACTGGTGTTAATCAACACCAAAAAGTGTGGACCCGCTGGGACACTTCTGTGGTGTTAAAATTAACACCGTCGGTGTTGGTTTTAACACCAGTGTTTTTGCAGTGTATATATATAGCAGCGATTATTTTCTACTTTTGAATCTTGAGTGCGTAGTGGTTCAAATAAATAACCGATGCCTATGGTTGTTATAGCTTAACTGTTGTTTCAATTTCCAGTAAAAACTATTTAGTCTTTGGATCGCCGCAAATCAGCTGTCCATAGCCCGTGGGGGAGGGGGGGGTCTTCTACCAAAATCATACGTGGATGTGCCTCCCACGTTTGATTTTGGTAAGAAACATAATTTAGGAGCCCCCCCCCCCCCCCCCCCCCCACCCCCATTTCAAGTCACTGCCCCTTCTTGCCCCAAATGAAAAAGTCTAGTTACGCCACTGCTTTAACGAATCAATTATCTCCCATCGATATCCCGGGATCGATATATGTATCAAATTTCGCGAAAACTTCCCACTCCAAAACTGGCAGGCACATTAATAATACGTATAGGCCTACCACTGAGAACCACCGGGTCCAAAGCTATTGCTCGAGGTCTTTAAAAATAGATTATGACAAAACATAAAAACTGGTATTGTCCATTTTTTAGTTTCCAGTAAGTTAATGATATTTAGCGCAAAGTGACCAGGCTCCTCATGTTGCAAGTTTCAATGTCATTATAACTTCAAATTATTGACGATACTGACCGTCTTGAATTTGTGATCCAGCTCCAGCGGTTTTGGGATGATAATAATTTAGTTACAACGTGGAATGGATTTTCTTTGGTCATATAATCAAAATCCATCCATTATGACATTGAAACCAACGGAGATTCAAAAATCACGGTCGTTCTGTCCACCATCGTCTGTACTTTCAATATTCGACTCTACAAATGACGCGTTATTCATTGATATGATTATAATTCATTGTGTATTCATGAATGTAGCTGCCTTCTATTGTTAGAACAATGAAGCGTCCAGGGTTGATATATAATGGTCTATATGGTACAGTGTACTTGAAAACCCGAGAAAAGTGCTTCCCGTAAGACATTTCGTGATACCCATCGTGTTGGAGCATGCGATTGGTATAGACATGTGGGGTATTGTCTCCTCGATAAGAATATCGCTGTTGGCATATTAAAATCGTGTGCTAATTACCTTGCTCACAATTTCATAAGAACCACGAGTGCTCATTCCCACCGAACTAGGTCAAGCAATTTCAATTTTATTGTCCCTAGAGTTAAAGGAATTGCTTCCAAGTCATTTTACTACAATGCCATCTTAGACTGGAACGCCCTGCCACCACATATCCAGACCATACGCAGGAAGATGGAATTTAAAAAGGCTGTGAAAAAACACCTGGCTGATTGCGCTCTGAAGCAGGAATCTGCTGATTTTGTACGTGTGTAGGCTTATTGTCCAATGTGTCCAATGTCATTTTGTTTATGTTTCTCCACGTCCATGGCCCTCTTGTTGTGTTGTTTCAGTGGGACCCCATTGGAAATAAGCCTGCACATGTAGCTGGCTTTTATGGGCTATCCTGGCCTTGCAACTTTTGGTGTTGTGGTGTTTGCCGTTCCAGTTTGGGATGGCATTGTGATATGCGTTATTTATTGAATGTGATTATAATTTTATACTCGTGTGATTTGTTATTTGTATTTGTTGTGATGCCAAATAAAAACTAAACTAAACTAAACTAAACTAATTAAGCAAAATAACGTGCAAATACCTAAATTGAGTGCAGTATGTACTTTTAGCTAACGATGATTATGAGCTTCAGAAAATGCTTGATCTAGCCGCTACCTTTGCACACAGATGGAAACTAAGTTTTAATCATGACAAGTCAAACGTATTAATAGTAGGTAAGCGTATGAACGCTTTTAAATTATGGAAATTAGGGGATAATTATATATCTGAAGTAAATAGTTATAAATATCTTGGTGTCACATTTTCTAGGAATCTTTCCGATCACAACCATATTAATGACATTATTAAGAAGGGCAACCGCTTAATTGGTTATGTGAAATCTATTATTGATGGACAAGATGACTTTAAAAGGGTATATTATGGAGATTTGTTATGGAAAACCCTAGTATTACCGGCTATAAATTATGCCTCCGCTATCTGGGTTCCTGGTGGTGCTAACGATACCAAACGCATTGAATCCTTGCAATATCAAATGGCCAGGGCTATTCTAAAAGCTCCAAGAAATACCCCTTTGGAATGTTTACTGGGCGACCTAGGGTGGCAACCGATTGAGGTAATTAATAATAACCATCGTATTAAGTATCTCAACAGACTTCGGCACTTACAACGTTTTCGTTGGCCTAACATTGTCTTTAATGAAATGTATTCTATATATAATGATAAGTGTAAGTCTACTAGTAATTGTTTAAGATGGAAATGGTTTAAACATATTGAAAATTCACTGGTTGACTGTGGTATGGATCATATATTTAAGGATAATTTGTATGATAGTCGCTCATGGATTAAGAATTTCAGTAATATCAGTGTAAATAACTCTAATGATAAGTGGTTAGTTTCTGCTATGGCAAAGTCATCTTTGAGGGATTATGTACTGTACAAGAGTAAACCTAGTTTAGAAACGTATTTATTATGCAAATTAGATTTCTATGGGGCTGCGATTAAGTTCAAAGCACGCTCTAATACCCTGACACTTAACAGTCGTGTGCATTCATGGAAAGCAGATATAAATATCATATGTCCTCTTTGTAATAAAGAGACAGAGGATCTTAAACACTTCTTATTTTTATGTTCTGCTCTTAATGACATTAGAGTCGATGAGTATCGAAAATTAGAGATTAAACTCTTATCTCATGATCTTGAACCTTTCTGGAGCATATTTATTGCTAGCAATCTAACTATTAAAATGTGTTTTATGCTAGGTTTCTCTGATGAAACTCTCTCTGTAAGCGATGACTTTCCCTTACTACCAATATTTGATGTGTTTTGTAAGTCATATTTGAAACGTGCATGGGCTGCACGTACTGCTATAATTAGCTCACTATGATTCTTGTTGCCATTTATAATTTTGTAAATTGTTTGTATATAATTTTCACTCTGTTTTTCATATTGTGTGTATGGACGCATTCGCCAAGTTGGCGGATGCCACTGTTCTGAAAGTGTATGTCCGAATAAATAAATAAATAAATAAATAAATAAATAAATAAATATAGCAACACTTCTCTATTGAATTCATGGCGAATCCATTAACGCGTGTCTTTGTGTCGTTATTGAATTGAGTTGCCACCTCGAGTTCGATTCCCATTGATCATGACTATTTTTGGAGGAAATAGACGCGAGTCCGTTTTAGGAATTTACTCCGGAATGCAGCTATTCGCTCGTAAATCCAAAGTCATTAGTCATAGCACGGTATTCAACTATGTGTGCCGAAGTGTGGCACGGAGGGACTGGAGTCTCTGATGAAATGTACGCCAGCTAGTTATGGACGAGATCGGATTGTCATTTGTCTGAATAATTTTAGAAGCCTGATCAAGGCCAGTTGAAATACTGTTTCAAGTTTGAAAAACGGACGGAGTGACATTTAATTAGTTAATTGTTTAATTATCTTTTATTGCCTTTATTTCAAAACAAGTGGTCGCAACCAATATCAATGCATATCGAGGATTTTTGTGCATTTAATTATTTTATAACATATTATTGTCATATCTAAGTAATAATCCCGGGAAATAATACAATCGTATTCTTTGTTTGTTCATCATGTTCATAATCATCTGTTAGCATGAAAGTAATAATGCAAATGAAAGCGGGTGGGAATCAGTACGTATGTCTATAGGTCTAAACTCAAAATTAATTTTAATTGACGTAACACATCATTATATTTATCAACTTTGTTTTAAAATTTGAAATGTGTGTATTTATATTGTTTATACATTATTCGTAGATACGACATCGTTTGGATATTTAAAAAATAATTTGTTTCGTGTATGCCACCTATGCATATTTGTAGCAATCTTAGCCACATTATATTAGTTTGTTTGTTGTGGTGTGTTTTTATGTGTGTGTTTTTCAGTTGAAAATCCTAGACAAAAATCTTAAATGCTATTTTAAGACCAAATATAATGTCGCGACTGACAATTTGTTAAAGAGGTTAACTTGTCTTCATGATAATTAAAAGGAAAAAGTCAACGTCAATACAATTAGTTGATGTGGCAGAGTCCCTAGTGTTAAAATCACAACTGCTAAATAAATAGAAACATATTTTTTTTCACATCGCAGTTTCAGGAAACGTTATACATTGTGGTAAATAAAACATTTTAATTTTCTGTAAAGTTAAATAACGGTAAATAATTATCTGATGACAATAGTAATATATGGGTGCTATCTACTGAAGAAAGCAATGTATATAGTATATGGGTGCTATCTACTGAAGAAAGCAATGTATACAGGGTGTGTCAAAAAATTGTGCACGATTCGAAACCATTATTTTGTCAGTGTAAAGCGGTGTTAATCTAGTTTATCCTCCCAAAAAACAAAAGTAATCGACTGAAGAATAAGCAAACTGTGTCAAGTTTTGTAAAGTGACCGTGTTTTCGCCATTCCTATGGGATTTACACATAAAGACATGAATATTACTGCAGCATGATGGTATGAAGTGAGATTGAGAAACCGCCATCATCCTAAACAAAGGAGGATGTGGCATCCTAAGTGCTCTGTAACAGGTGATGCTTGTATTCAGATTTGACTTTTCATTAGACAACTCGGTATCAGACGATTTACTTCTTATCACAGAGTGAAAGAATGATTTTTCAGGAACATTTTGACAACTAATATGATTAATGTGAGTGATAATGACCATTTAGCAAAACCAATTTTACTGTGTGTAAATCCCATAGGAATGGCGAAAAACGCGGTCCGTTTACAAACTTGTCACCGTTTGCGTATTCTTCTGTCGATTACTTTCTTTTTTGGGGAGGATAAATTAGATTAACACCGCTTTACACTGACAACAAAAAATAATGGTTCAATGCACGCATCAAGGTCAAATGGCCGTTTCAAATCGTGCACAATGTTTTTTGACTCACCCTGTATAGTATATGGGTGCTATCTACTGAAGAAAGCAATGTAATAGGCCGCTATCTGCTGAAAAAGCAATGTAATTTATGGGTGCTATCTGCCCAAGAAAGCCATGTAATATAAATCTATCAATATCAATGCATACCAACCACTCTCCATAAGATTTAGCAGCGTTGCTCCTTACCATGCTTACAGTGTTGCAATACCAGTTCATGCCCTTTAATTTGCCAGCACTTGCTGCTAAGACAGAAGATTCGTCCATGCAGCCTGGAACAGTCTTTTAGACAAGTCTTTCAGTCTTTCAGACATGTTGTTGGCAACATCCTAGAGGAAGAACTCCCATCTTTTAAGTGTTGGCTCTCGATGTTAATGATTTCCAGATATTATTTTTCTTCTCTTAATTTGTTGATTTTGTTCTCTATGTTTGGGTTTTTATCTTATTCCTGTCACACGCCACTTGCATTGGGGTTTTTTACCAGCCCAATTGTGTTTTAAAACTTGTATTTTGATTATTTTCTGAGTTGCAGTGAACCAATCGATTGGCCTACCAGAGCTCTTTGTAGAGAGTTACCCAGTTGATTTGTAATCACTCCCCTCGTTGTTCGTTTGTTAGGCTATTGTTCACATTTGCTCTTTATATGCACATCAAAAAAGCTATCTGCTGAGGAAAGCAATGTAATCCCTACCCCTAAAAAGTACAAAATAAGGAAATCTGTAAATTATTAGAAGTTCGGCTAATCTTCCTAAATGTAGGCCTCAACAATATCACACAATAAATGGCCGCATTTATATTTGTCTATTCATTGATATATGCCACAAGAATTTCTTAAAACTTATAATATACCTACCTGTAAAACTTGGTACCGTACATTATCATCATAACGACAGTGTTATGGCGTAGTTTTAAGCAAATTCGCTCAATAAGGCCTTCATGACATTACCCCCATCACGAGTCCGTTGCAGTCATTGACCTCCAGCAATGTATTCTTCTTTTATTTAGATGGATATTGTTCTCTATGTCAGTTTTTTCATCTTATTCTTATGTTACTTTCATTGTCACTTTTAACTCATGCCTATTATTTGTGTTTCTTGTATATTTTATTTTGCATGTTTTCTTACAGTTGCATGCACTTGAACCATAGAATAGATTGGCCCATCAGACTCTTTGTTGGGTTACCAGATTGATTTCTATAATCACTCATTTCATTAACCTCGTAGATGTCTGTTTGGCTATAACTGTTCACGTTTGCGCTATTTATACACAAAATACAAAAACAAAAACAAAACACGCAAAGTTATATCACGTTATTATATATAGGCCTGGGTGGATTTTCATTATCCTACAATATGAACTATATGTGGATTCAAAACAGCAACACCCCTATTCAATTCCCTTTTGGTACCGATTCTCCCGCCGATTCTGTTGACATATTTAGGCGTTATTGTATGATTTCAGGTATTAAATCGATTTCTCTAAGAATGTGTTCAGCCAATATCCTTGATTCCAAAGCTATGAAGTGGCAACCCATCATCCCATTTCAATAGTGTCTTTCGAAATAATAGACAACGGATAAAGGAATCGATATACAAATGACGTTCATTGAATGGACAGTGATGCTACATTTGGTATATGCTATAACTAAGTTTAGGGACTGATGTTTTGTTTTACGTAATTAGGGTATTTAGCACACATTTTTAATATGCCAACAGCGGTATTCCTATCGGGGAGGACATATACTACACGATTACATGAATCGCATGCTCCAACACGATGGGTATCACGGAAATTATGTTAATGAGCTACCTTTTCCTGTACCAATAGTAGTCATAAACAGATCACGGGTTGATCGAAATACAACCTATACAAGCATTCATCGCGAATCGATCGTAACGCACGTAGGGACAGTAGTAGTAGTACTGTAGTTGTGAAATCCCGCCTTGAAATAGGCGCACGTACCCCTGCTATTAAACAGGGTAGGGTATGGGGGAAATTTGGTTAAAAAACATCAAAATCTATCTAAAAGTCTACATCTAAAACTATCTAACACGACGAAACGTAGAGTCACTCAGAATATGACATCCAACAAAGTTCGTAAAACATCGCCAACGCGAAAAAGTTAATCATGCATCATTATGACAATAGACGAGGCCTCAGAACATCCTCCTCCTATACAGCCCAGTTCTACAGGCAAACAGTGCCTATTGATCCATAGCACAACGGACGGTTTACAGAATGCATGTAGGGGATAAGAACTAAACACGCTATCATGTACTACCTGATTTTACCTTGAAGGAATCCTACCGTAGACATGCGAAGAATACATGAATAAATAAAGGCATTACATGTTTGTTAGATGCACTTCTATGTGCAATTAAGGCTACTAGACTCTGCCTAGACCCAATGGTGGCTATAATACTATCGTTCATGCTTCACAGCTACCTAGGACAGGTCACTATTGGGACTAGACTCTGCCATCAGGATACAGGTAGGACATATTATTTATTTCTAATATTGATTCCATTGAAAGCCTATACTATGTACGTGAATATTTTCATTGAAAAGCACGAGTCTGATCATTCTAAACAGTAATTTGCAAACCTCTTTCTATAGGATGATTGTCACTTTTGAAACTGGACCCACGACTATTGAAATGACAATAACTCCGCTCCGCAACAACGTATCTCATCGATCGAGGTGTCAAAATACGCAGAACAAAATTATGCACTTGAATATTTGCTTCGATTAATGCATACCCTTTCGAGCTGTTATATATTGGATCATTTCTAAGTGTTTCGATACTTTTTGTGAGCAGTTTAGTACATCTAAGTAAACACTGTTATTCCACCAACAACCATGTCAAGATGTCAAAACTATGAAAAATATTGTCTGGAAATTTTGCTGCCATTTTACGGACTAACTTTTTGGTTCCGGCATCAAAATGTTTGGGCCAAAAGTGGCTGATTGTAATCATGCTAATTACTAGACCCAATGGTGGCTATACTATCGTTCATGCTTCACTATACTATAGATACACTTAATTGTACTACGGTACCGATTGGGACTAGCTATATTACCATAATTAGTACAGGGTGTCCCAAAAGTCTATACACGTTTTGAAGAGTCATATCTCATAACATATAAATCATATGGTATAAATTAACCATATTTTGATAGACGAGATTTGGGATGTTATTTTGATACCAAACACAACCCTATTGGTGAACCCATAACATTATAACACTGGTTGAAAGTTTTTGGCCGTGTGCCAGACCTGGCCAGACCCACCTATACCAAGTACTACACATTGTTGCTATATAAAATAAGGTGCACATAAATTAACAGTATGAAAGCAACGTTGCGCATTAGTCACAGTTGCCTGCTCACCTTGCAACATTAATGTTATTACCAAACTCGGTCAGTCACAACATAAATAGGCGTAGTAGACAACATTGCACAGCAAAGGTCTTCATTCAAGATGGGTTACAGCATAGATAAGCGAATACAAATTGTATGGTTCTACGCTGAAACAAATTCAGTTCAACTTACTCAAAATAATTTCA